>CM053256.1:28320559-28810559 GCA_028583405.1 Pogonophryne albipinna
CACACCCGCACAATAACCCAGTGGAGTAAGAAGAAATGCTATATGGGACTGAAGATACAATAAAGTCAGAATGACATGTTAACCAGCGGAGAATGACAAGTAGAGAAAGGCCAGGAAACAATCAAGAAAGAAAAACAACACAAACAAACTGAGGATGGTATTTTGAAGAATAGCTGGAAGAAAATGTATAAGCTAAAGTCCATGCTTCAGGTTAAAGGTCCTCAATATGATATTCAGAACATAGATTGAAGGAATGCCAGTGGTGGAATGTAATAAAATAAATTCACTCAACATTGTACCTGTACATACATTTGCATTTTATGCTACATTTACTTTTACTGCATTACATTTTGGAGGCAAGTATTGCATTTTGAACTCTCCTACATGTATTATTTTGTAAAGGATGTGATGCAATACCATGTATTTTTTTAAATACACAGTATTTTAAAATGCATCTAAAATTGTCTCCACATTACAAACAACAACATTAAAATGATTAGAAATGATCATGATAAAAACAGAACAGTTACATTCTATAACCTATAAATCCAAGAGCAATTCTAAAAGTAAGTACTTTAATTTTGGTACACAATGTGCATTTTTCTGATAACACACCCTACTTCTACTTAAGTAACATTTTAAATGTACTTGTATTGGAGTATTTTAAGACCATAATTGTACTTTCTCTCAAGAAAGGACCTGGGTACTTTTTCCACTACCGAGGAATGCATCCAACTGAGGCCAAAGTGCCACCAGAGTTAATAGTGTTAACCTGGGGGGGTGAGGGTTAGGGTCTTATATATAGGATGGCCACTTGCTAGCCACTTCAGCACAAAATATTCTGATGCATGCGTGGCCTGCCTGGGTTTGTAAATAAAGACCAGATAACCAACATGTTACAGCATACACACAGCGAGAGACAATCTGTTGAAGCTCATTTTTGCCCTCCAGTTTACTGCTCATCGTACATGCATACATATAAAGTTAATCAGTAACCAAAAGCATCATTATTGCTTTTGTTTAGTACCACAAATGTGACTGCATGCATTAAATCTGTTTGCTAATGATGTGATACAAAACATTGTATTATATGATTAACACCTGATACTTCAATTGGAAACTTGTTAAAAAGTGAAGGCCAAATGTGCTTAAAAGCAACACTATCCATTCAGGAAAGAATACAGTTAATTACTGTTTAATACAAAATAGTAGTTAATGTCAAAAGGTGTTGCTACTTCATGTGTACACATGGAACCTGACTGTGCTGACTAATGTGTTTGCAGCAGAGTCGTGCTGGATTTATTTGAAAAGACTGTATATGCCATCTGCAATCCAATGCATTCTTCCTCCTCTGCAGATCAATGAGGCTCTTAATAGGAGTTGGTCGACACTGCTGTGATGACTGGATGAAATAATTACACTGGAGAGAATGATCATAACAAGAGAGGAGGAGTGCAATTCATTACAAGTTGTGTTTGTATTGATGTTTATAGTAAAAGTCACATCAAAGCTGTAGAGGAGACCGGTGATGGAGGGAGCAGCGATATAAAAGGCATGCAACTATATCAGGATGCAAAGCAACCAACAATGGTGAACTGTTTAGGAAAAATGCTGGATATACAGAGTAATTGTGATGATTCTGTTTAGTTTTGGTTTTGTTGTGTGCTTTTTTTGTGTTTTCTTCTGTCTCCCCCCTCCCTTCTCTGTTTTTCACTGCAAAGTGTGACAGGGAGTTGGCTGGCTCCTCCCAGCAGCAGGCGAGGCACACCTGTTTTCATTCACCTCTTCAACCTCTTGACATAAAAGCCCGGTCCTCATGCCACTTCCCTGCCAGATAATTCTGTCGTGTTTGACCCTCCGGTGTGTCTCGCTGCTCTCTTCGTCCCTGTGATCTCGTCGCCTGGATTTGTGTCTCCTGTCCTTTCTGTCTCCGTGCCAGCCAGCTTCCTGCCTCCACTGCCGTTACCTTTGCCTCTGCTTTAAATACACTTTTTGTTTTGGACCATCTCTCTCTAAGTCTTTTGCTTTGGGGTCCAATATCTCTAGGCCGTAACAGTAATAACAGTTTAGTACAATGAGCATTATGCTGAACAGCATCAGAACCCTTGCTGTTTCTTTTCTGACCTTAACCACATCTCTTTTTAATGCATTTAACCATGAAAAAGGGCTGTGTGGATTTTTGGAACTGCTTTGGTTACAACCATGTTTTTCTAGCATCTTCCTCTCTGAATGTGTTGGTGCATTGTTACATTTATGTTATCACTTTCCACTGTCAATCAGTGCAAAAGTGTGAAAACTGCAGCAGGGAAGTGTTTCCCCTCCCCCACACGCTGGCTCTCATGCATGTGCAATATTGTGTGTGCGTGCATGATTCTGACAAAATCAGAACACACTTTTATAAGCATTGCTCCACCACAGTAGTTGTTGCTAGTTCAAGTTTAAGGTCACTCTAAAACTTGACCTGAAAACTGAAAGACAATTGGTGGAGATTTATTATGTCCTTTTATACAAATTTGACGTCTGTTAACAAAGAGTAAAACATATTGGTTTCCTTCCTGATGATGATACTATGTGTGCTATATTAGGTTACAGCAAACAACCATTGACCTTTTTCTTCACCTTAACTAAGGCGCTTCAGAATTGCAGAAACTTTTCATTTTAAAGCAGAATTGCTTCTACTTTGCTAAGTGTCGCCTGTTTATCAACCTTTTCTTGCCAACTTGTCTGTTTCTAATCTTTTTAATGTTATCAGGATTTCAATTATTTTCAGTGGAGCATGTATCCATTTAGATTACCAATTTATATGTGATTAGTTTACCCAAAATACCAATACTTTGAATTTACGCAGATGTTTGGAGCTATGCAACCCTGTCTCCTCAAAATTCCTTCCCACAGAACTAAACTGCATTCTCAATTACGTTTAGCTAGAAACGTATTTTCTCCCACATTACGTTTGTTATATCTTACACAGGCTCCGCCCTCTACTGGACTCTATGGATACTACCTCTCAACCATACTATGCAAGCATTCACCTACTGAGATATCTATAAACGTAGCCGACCCAAGCCCCCAGGAAGTGCGGCGGACTCTGATGAGAATATTCGTAGTGGCCAAACGGCGGTACTACACTTCCGTTAGGTTGCTGGGCCCAGAAACACTTTCCCATTGACTTACATTGGGAAAGAGTGGTCTGTAAATCGTTGGATAATTTTTTTTAAACTAAATAAACTACCCAGTATGAACATTTGCATAGCCCTCAAGTTGTAAAAATGTGCCAATAAAGTTATTCTGAGAGTTATGTCCCTCGGTATTATGAACGCGCAACTAACCCACGGGACCGCGCCGCCCGGCACGTTCATGTGACGTGTTCACCTTTACCCATGGATGCACAATAAGAACGGACCCATATCGCCTTACTGCTAGCCCACGGAGCTGTAATAATGGATATATTGCACATGTTTGCTGTAATTCATCATTTGTCAAATATTATACTTCATGGGCTGTATGATGTAAATCTTGTACCGTAAATGTTGTATTAAATAAAGTTAATATTACCGACGTAGATTAACATCCCTATAGAAAAAAGTATTTAAAAAAGTCCTGGGACATGTGATCCAAAATGCAATGCCCTGATTGGACGGCGCATCACAGAGTTCAGACGTTAATGTTTGAAATCAGGCGCCCTTTCTGTTCAAAACCTGTAGGCCTACTCAAATTTAAAATGCATTTAAAACCATTGTGCTATTTTCTTAAGAAGTTGGTCAACCTGATCTAACTGTTGTGTAATAGAACACAGAAAAAGCAAACACAGGACATTCTGATTTATTGTTTTTGCTCATATGCAAATAATGGTTTGTGTATTTAGCAGTGACATAATGTATATTTAACAAAAAATGAAAGCAAAATATATGCAAAAATGACAGTGCTGGTTGTTATATATATTACAGCATATTTCTGTTATCAACACAATGGCTAGTATATTTAACAGTGACAAAATGGCAAAAATTACAGTGTTGGCTGTTATATATATTACGGTATATTTTTGTTATAAACACACTGCAAGAGTATTTAACAGTGGAGAAATGCATTTTTTTCAGAAAAGATAGGTAAAAATTATTCTTTTGGCTGATATATATATTTACGGTCTTCTACTGTTACATAAACTGTATTCAACCAATTTTGAGTTTACGGTCTTTTACTGTCGTGGTTTGACAGTTTTACACCGTAAAATCTACAGCCTTTTTTTACAGTGGAGCTTCTTATTGCACTAAGAAGCTGATTGCACTGTGTATATATGTGTATATATATATATATATATATATATATATATATACACATATGTATCTATATATATATATATATATATATATATATATACACACACATATGTATCTATATATATATATATATATACACACACATATGTATCTATATATATATATATACATATGTATCTATATATATATAGATACATATATATACATGTATATATATATACATATATATACATATATGTATCTATATATATATATATATACATATATATACATATATGTATCTATATATATATAGATACATATACATATATATTAGGGGTGTAACGGTTCACAAACATTTCGGTTCGGTACGTACCTCGGTTTTTAGGTCACGGTTCGGTACGTTTTCGGTACAGCAGAAAAACCTCAAAGCCCTGGTTGAGGGAGTTGCTACCCGAGTGGGTGGAGGACTTTTTTGGTAGCTTTGAGGTCAAACCTGTTTCCCGGCCTGCTAGCCCCTGGCATGCAAGCCCCCTGCCTCCCAATTCCCAGCCTGACACCATACGTCTCGGTGTGTTCCGTCTGGAGTCAACCCCTGCTTCTTCCCCATTTCCTGCTCCTGTCCAGGAGCCGTTCTTGGGTACTCGTCTGGCTTTTGGAAGTCCACGGAGCCTCCAAAAGGCTCCTAAGAGAAGGAGTCGCAAGTCCAGGCTAGCAGCCTGAGCCCAAGAAGCCATGCTTTGGGCTCCAGTTCTGGCCCCAGCAGCCATGGTTCCAGCCCCAGCAGCCATGGTTCCGGCCCCAGTTCTGGCCCCAGCAGCCATGGTTCCAGCCTCAGTTCTGGCCCCAGCAGCCATGGTTCCGGCTCCAGCAGCCATGGTTCCGGCTCCAGTACTGGCTCTCCGGCCGACGCCAGCCCCCCATGTTATGTCAGTGGTTCGGCGCACTCCAGCCCCTCGTGTCCTGTCGGTGGTCCGGGCCACTCCAGCTCCCCGTGTCCTGTCGGCGTACCGACCGACACGAGTCACCTCTCAAGTCTCCTCTCGAGATCCCTCTCAGGTCCCCTCTCGAGTCCCCTGTCGATTCCCCTCTCGAGTCTCCTCTCGAGTTCCCTCTCAAGTCCCCTCTCAAGCCCTCTCTCAAATCTCCTCTCGAGTTCCCTCTCAAGTCCCCTCTCAAGCCCTCTCTCAAATCTCCTCTCGAGTCTCCTCTCGAGTCCCCTCTCAAGTTCCTTCTCAGGTTCCCTCTCGAGTCTCCTCTCGAGTTCCCTCTCAAATCACCTCTCGAGTCCCCTCTCAAGTCCCTACCCAATGTCCTGGTCCGTTGGAGGTTCCGCTGGGGGTCCTGCCAACTCCACGTCCTGTCCCTTTGGGGGTCCCGCCGACTACTCTTCTGCCGGGGGTCCTGCCAACCCTATGTCCTGTGCCGTTGGAGGTCCCGCCGACTACTCTTCTGCCGGGGGTCCTGCCAACCCTATGTCCTGTGCCGTTGGAGGTCCCGCCGACTACTCTTCTGCCGGGGGTCCTGCCAACCCTATGTCCTGTGCCGTTAGAGGTCCCGCCGACTACTCTTCTGCCGGGGGTCCTGCCAACCCTATGTCCTGTGCCGTTGGAGGCACCGCCGACTACTCTTCTGCCGGGGGTCCTGCCAACACCAGATCCTGTCCTGTTGGGGGTCCCGCCGACACCTGCTCCACCGGGTTTCCCGCCAAGACCATATCCTGTCCTGTTGAGGGTCCCGCCGACACGTGCTCCGCCGGGTTTCCCGCCAACTCCATGTCCTGTCCTGTTTGGGGTCCCATCAACACCAGCCCTTGCTCCGTCGTGGGTCCCACCAACACCATTTCCTGTCCTGTTAGGGGTCCCATCGACACCAGCCCTTGCTCCGTTGTGGGTCCCACTGACCCGGGCCCCCTGAGTTCCCCAGCCGCGGCCTTCGCCCTCGAGCCCGGCCCCCTGACTTTCCCGGCCGCGGCCCTCGCCCTTGGACCCCTGACTCTTCCGGCCGCGGTCCTTGCCCTCGGGCCCGGCCCCCTGACTCTTCCAGCAGCTGCCTTCGCCCCTTTATGAACTCTGCCTTGCCCCCGGGCCGTCCGCCCGAGTCCCCCTTCTCGGCCTCTGCTGTGTGCATGGTAGAGCGAGAGTGAGCGAGCGTGTGTGTATGTTTCTGGAAGTGAAACGAGGCAGCAGAAAAACAGAGGTCTATGATGTATTTTGTGAAACAGAAGAACAACTAAATAAATGCAACGGCCTCCCAAGAAGAGCTCGCCTCTCTCCAGTCATTTAAGCTAAAGTGGGTTATTGAACCTGAAGCTTGTTGCTCCTGCCTTGGGAGACGACAGAGAGTCAACCCCCTGTTTCCTCGACTACGGTCTGGGAGCCGACAGGAAAGTTCAACACACAGATGGGCAGTCCGCCCCTTTGTAGCATATTATTTCGATGAGCAGATCGCCACTGGGCTTTCAACTAAAGACACAGCCACGCAAAAACTGCGGCATTTGTACAGCTCCATATGGGTACTGCAATTTATGAAGTGCTTTCCTCTGTGGTGAAACGATCAGCACTGCACCACGGAGGAAAGCGGAGGAAAGCGGAGAAAGTCGCCTGGAGATAAAGAGAGCGGGGCTGCGTTGCGTGCATAGCTTCCTTCTGCAGGTTACGGGGAGACGCGCACTGGCGGCGGTCTCATTCAGGATCCGAAAATACAATTTAAATATTTTTGCACACTTAGTCCTATGGCACGTTTCCACTGCAGCGGGTAGCTCGCTTTAAGCGTGCCGAGCCGTGCGGGGCCCGTTTTTGGTTGCGTTTCCACTTGGCCTAGTACCGGCTAGCGGGTCCTAATTCACAGTTTTTCTGGCCCCATAAAATCGTGGTTCTAGGGCCAGGAACAACCAGGCTGAGTCGGGCTGAGTATGCTAAACTAGAGAGAGAATCGCTGGCGGGGGCTACAACTACAACAAGATGAACATATTTGACCATGATTTAATTGTAATACACGTTTAAAAATGATGCCGAAGTAACAACATACTGATACTGGTTAGTAAAAACCATGAATTAATGCTTTGACAAGTCTGCAGACAGACGGCAGGCGAAAAACCCTTTTTAAAATGCGTGTTTTCTAAATGGAGCTTGGCTAAGCTAACGTTATATATGCTCCGACCGTCCACACTCACAACAACGGCCTATACAGACATAAATAAACCAGCGACTGTATTCGCCATGACACAGGCAGTCTGTGGTTTGTACTTGTTTAACTTTTGTCTAGTTTCTGAACAGATATGAGGAGCTGTGAGCTCTGAGTGCTAAGAGCTAACGGCTGTGTTGTTTTTCTGGGGCTCTCATTGAAGATGACGTCACGGCTCCGCCTACACTGCGTTACTATAGTAACCACCCCAGTTCCTAAACTGTAATGGAAGCGCAGCATTAAAGTGAGCCGGGCCTAATAAGGCCTAACCAAACCGAGCGAGGCCTGCAGTGGAAACACGCCACTAGTGTGCCACCCCGGTGCCAGGGGTTGCCGACCCCTGGGTTAGCTGGAAGGCTTTGTTGTGATTGGTCAACTGCTAAGACCAATGTCCCGCCCCTTAGCCTATCACAATGTGTTGGAGCGCTAGCCAAGAGAAGTGTTAGTGTTACATAGCGATGTCATTATGTTACAGAAAAAAACAAAGAAAACGTACAAGAGCACATAAGCATTGACAGAACAGATATGCACAAATACAGCACATATTGGAGCACATATTCCAAATCAAAACCTTTACATACAAACCCATAAACAACAGACACAAAAGTAGAAAAGAGCTAATAGGCAAAGACAATATGAAAAACAATGATCTGACCCTTGCTATCTCAGCTGTCTAACTCCACATATTGTTATAAAAGCATTACATCCGGTTGAACAACACTTCAGTATTTAGCCGGACAGTTTTGACACCATGATGGACAGTTACGTTCACAGTCTCTTCGATTTAAAATCCTACTCGTGTAGCCAGAATTATTCTGCCCTTCAAATGCCGTGCACCTTCCTCTGATGTAAGACTCCAGCCAAAGCTTCACTCACAACCACCTCCAAATCACCATGCTGTCAGACCTGAAACCATGGCAACAGGCATCACAGTCTCCCTTACTCAAACAGTCACATGTGCGATTTCTTTAAATGTATTGGCATGCACATTTACATTAGTATATATCAATAATGCTTGTAATAGATTAAATTAGGACTGTTTACAGGCAACAGTAAAAACAGCTGTTGGATGCATATGAACATCAGATCAGTTTATGTTCACCAATAAGTCAAGTGAACAATCGGGTTGAACTAACTTTTAAAAATAATCTCAGTATTTCTTTCTGAATATTAATAGTTAGTATTAGTAAATTATATACATTTTTGTCAACCATGTTAATGGTGTGCAAAGACTAAAATCCCTGTGTTCCCCCCAGATAGAGTTTTTTTTTTACATTAAAGCATGGAAACATGTCACAGAGGCACAGAATTAAATGATAAAACCTGAAAATGAGCATTATAGGCCGCCTTTAAGTATTTATTTTATTGAATTAAAAGACAGTATGACATGGGACGTATACAGTATTTAATGTTTCTTATTATTCAGATGTGAACTCTATATAATGAAGGACATACAGTAAGAATATGATATTACTACAAGAGTGAGATTATTTTTATTTTTATCAATTGGTGTGAAGGTGTGCTGTGAGTCTATCGAAACATGCGTGAGTGAACCTTTTCTGAAAAGAACAAAAAGTAAAAAACTCTAAAATCTTGTATTTACACAGTTTGATTCAGACATTAAACTCACAAAAATCACTATATATCAGGGAGTTAGTAGGATCCGTACAGACTGGCAATATTATGAGTGTTTTTCCAAGGGTGGGATGAATTACACATCACAGGTTATAATATTTATGCTAGGGTCTATTTGAATCCCTTCTTTTTCTTCTCTCTGTTTAACTTCCTTTTTGTTCTTTTTGACAACAGTCACCCAATGGATTCTTCCATTAAAACAGATTAAATGCCTTCAGAGTACATTACACAAAGCCCGATCCACTGAAGTCTCCCAAGATTAATTTTGGTTCAATAATAATTCCAAACGCCACTTAATGACTTTGACAATGTTAGCCCAGGACAGTATCAACAAGGGGAATGTTATGATAAGCAGGGAAAAATCGAATTTATCAGATTCTTTTTACAATGTTAATTGATTAATTCAAATCACTCCCCCCCCCCCCTTATTGTGAGAGATAGGGAATGAGTGCTGAAAGTAATATCACCAGAATTTGGAAACGGAGCGCCTGCATTTGAAATGAATGATGTATTAGTTTAGAGGGGATTGGAAGGAATCCTTTGTCCTCACAGATCTGCAGTTACCAGCAGTGATTACACAACCTTTCGCCTGCCAATCCACCCGCCAAGTGCACTGCTCATCATCTGTATGTATTGTTTATACTGTTATTATGAAATGGCAATGATTTAGGAAACATAATCCACTGACCTCAAACTTTCTTCCGCTCAGCAGTAAAATGAAAAAGAAATAACATTTGCAATTTTAGAAGATAACCATTGTTTAGATGCACACACTCAGATTTAATGGTATTCATATTCTGAAAGCCAATAAATTATGCATTTACTGTAAAGTATCTCCTGCCATCCCTGGGGAATTACCCTTATTATTATGGATTTTGATCAGGGCCCAGGTTTGAGAGTATATCTTCAAGGAAATATATATATATAACTTATCGCAAAACCACAACTCTGCCACCTTTTTAAATCCCACTCATTGGTAAATAAGACCAAAGGTTTAAACCCTGCTCTCTGGGGGCTGTAATGTTCATTATACCTCGCAACAAGGAATTGCTTTATGGAACAAACGCTGCACTACTGATTTTGACAGTATCAAGTCGATCCTGTTCACAGGTTAAATTATGAAAAAATAGGTAATTTCTGTTTAGATAATTATTGACTTCCTAAAGAGTCATCCTCTGGCATGGATATGCCCAGAAAATATGTGAATCTTAATTTTGAAGGCTTAAAGATTGCACTAAAGTAAAAGTCTGTTTGAATATATCCAATCTTAGATATCCATCCATCCATCTTCTCCCGCTTATCCGTGGTCGGGTCTCGGGGGTAGCAGTTCCAGCAGAGAGCCCCAAACTTTCCTTTCCCTGGCCACATCAACCAGCTCTGACTGGGGGATCCCTGCCCAGCTGTGTCTTGTCCTGTGATTACCCTTCTGTGTATTTAGTCTTGTCTTCCCCTGTGCTCCATGTCACTGTCACCCATGCTTGTCCGTGTCTCCTGCCTGTTCCCGTATGTAAGTTTGTTCCTGTCTGTCGTGCTCCCCGGTTTTGTTTCTGTTAATTAGTTTCTTGTTTTTTCATGCCTTCGGCTTTTTATAATAAAGCTCGCTTTTTGTTAACGAACCTTTTTTTTGTATTTTTTTAACTGCACTTGGGTCCTATTTTCCCCAAACCTGACAGGTGCTCATTGGTTAACCTCGGTTAGCCTGCCCTGGAACCATATTTAGTTTTAATTTTGATCCTGGTGGACTGATCATATTGGGCTCTGAGACTGCTTATTTTTTGTGACCTCAGTTCTGACTTGAGAGGGAATGTTTGGTCAAACACTTTGTGTTTTGTCTCATAGTGGCGTTTTGGCACTTTTAATGAGCACCACGGTCTCTAAATGAGACACACTGGTTCTGTGCTCCCAGTGGGCAGGATCAGGGACGTGCACAGGTACGGGCTAATGTTGCCCGGGCAATGGCCCTTTTGCCATTTTTGGCTGACCTGCCCCTCTGGAGAGAGTGAGAGGTTTATGTTTTTTCTGTTGTGGCCGAATAAACATGATAAGCCCACAATTAGTATTGTAGCGTCTCGCTGCGATAAAACACACATTGTCAGCGCTGTCATCTGCCCCTAGTCACGTGACTTTGTTTACAATCTGACAGATGAAAGCAAAGGACAGCCCCCCGGCCTCATATGGCTAAGGTGATGATCATACCAAATGCCCGCCTGGCTTTGGTGGCAAATCCCCGGGTCAATCTGTCCCCAGAAATGTCCTCGTTTTTAAATATGCTTAAATTGATTTTGAGTTTTCTCATGGCAGTTAGAGTAGGGAACAAACCAGGGGACTTTAATTCCTCTTGACACCGTTGGTTATTTACACCAAAACAATCTAAATAGGCTATACTTGTTATTGTGCTTCTGTCTTTCTGTGTCTTTTCATCTGCTCCGTAAACTCCCTCAACGTCAACGGGGCTGCTCGCTCTCTTTTCTTGATCGCCCTCTCACGGAGAACACTTCACTGTCCCGCTTCATTGTAGGATTTCTGCCATGTCTCTACTTTAGTTTGAACATCTCTGTTAAGTTATGGAATACTAAATACATAAGTAATTAGATACCTTACCATTACTGCGCTCATAAAGAATGATGCGTATTGAACTGGTTTAATTAATTAGTGAGTTTATTTAAGAAAATTACTTAGAAGCCCTATTTTATCAGTATGTCTGCACAGAAGTTACAATGGTCAAACTTGTCTACATTAAAACAGAATTGTCCCCATTTTTTCTTTAATAGTTAGTAACATTAGATATTTTAATGAGATATGGACCGCAAAACGGGGGGGGGGGGGGGGCAGGGTCCTTTTTCTAGTTTAGAGCAATAGCCCCTCCAAATGTCTGTGCACGTCCCTGGGCAGGATGAACATGAATGAGTCGCTCTGTTCTCACTGTCCACTTTCCTCTTCTTGGAGAGCGCCATGTGTAATTATTTGTCTCTCCCTGTCTGCCGCTAACACGCCTGTTCGCTCTCCTCTCCGTCTTCTCTCCCTGTATCGCTAATTATTCTCTTCACTTACTTTCCTCTCCGCTTCTCTCTGCCGCTGTCTCGTCTCTTCTTCTGTGTTTCTCTCCCTGTATCGCTCACTCGTCTCTTTCGCCCCCTGTCGGCAGCGGTTAAAATAGAATCACCCCGTCAAAATTGAAATCCCCTAATGTATTGATTATAGGTCCGGGTCCGTATAGGTCGGCGTCTGGGTCCGGACCGCGGTCCGCCTGTTGCCGACCCCTGGTCTAGACTGTTGATTAAATTATCTTTCTTTCCAGTCCTCCAAATCCAACATGTTAGCACCATCCTTGGATACACACTGACATGTCTCAGCAGTACAAATGAAAATGTTCAAACAGTTTGGACTCTCCCCAGAGCATTGCAAATCACAAAGAAAGAGAGATGTTTGTGTTTTTAAAGGCTCCAAACTGAAGTTCATGTGCAGTTCTTCTCTTTTTAAGACAGCAGGCTGTTGGCCAGATTCACCCAGTATCATTTCAAATCCTTTTGTGGCTCTCTGTGACTGAGACAGTGTACATGCCATCTGTCGGTCTTGGTGTGTTTTTTTCTTTTTTCTTGTTGCTAAACAGACCCTAAACCGAGCTTTAGACTATTATTATTCTCAAGTAGTTTAATACCGACATTTTGTCAAATCCCGACATCTAAATATGCGAAGGCATACCCATTGTTGTCTGTATACAGTAGTAATGCACTGATTTTTCAGTTACCGTAGGTCCAACGTGAAATGTAACCACAGCTTTAGTGTGTGTTTTGAGCTTTGTTTCCAGTTGGAGAGCCAAGGCTGCTCAACTGAGGGATTCTGTGGGAGGATGTGATGGTATATTTTCCTAATCTGACACCCATTTTTATCTTTTTTATTAGATTCCCAAACATTCTATTCTTAAACCCTTAAATGGGCAATCACATATACATATTTTGGAAAATTAATGATTAGTACTTCCTACATTACACCCAAATTACACTGTTATTGCACCCATATTACACATGTATACACCCCTATTACACCCAAGTAACACCATTATTACACCCTTCTTACATCGTAATTGCACCCCCAGTACACCCATATTCCACTGTTACACTATTATTACTCCCATATTGTACACCCATGTAACACTGTTATTAAACCCACATTACACTGTTATGAGACCCATATTCCACCCATGTAACACCAATATTACACATATGTTTTACACTATTGGACACTGCCTGTCAAATAACTGTTTCTTCCAGGATGCAGAAACCATTTAGGGGCAGTGGTTGCACAAAATAATCTTTTAAAAAAAACATAAAATATTAATCTACAACCTACTACCCACAGCTGTACCATGCCATGCAAATGCAGCATTAGATTCAGTGATACATGCGGCTGGTACACAATAGTCGGCAGGTCTCTGCTCCTTCAGACTGAACTCTTCATTAGCCAGGTTTGATTTCTCTGAGACGGTGCGACTGCAGGGAGTGTTTAAAGCGCTGCGTGCATACAGAAACAAACAGATAATCAGCAGCGGTGGAATAGATACTCCCATCTTCAAATTCTTACTCTTAAGTAAAAGTACAAAAGTATAAAGCAAATATAAAATGTTCATCATAAAGAATAGCCAATTTCAGAATAATATCATGTATTTGTTATTGAATTATTGATGCATTCTTGTACTTTGCTTTTAAAGATGGAGCTCATTTAAAATGATTTATATACTGCTGGATGGCTTAATCTATAATAATTGATTATACGTTGATACAAAATAAATTATATCCCAGTGATAGTATAGATATACATGCTGTCAAGTCCAAATGTATAAATACAAAGAAACAGATTTCAACATGAGCATGCTCATCGGAGAATCAGGTCCAGACTTACTAAAAATCCTCTGCTTGGTGGTAGGGGTAGAGCCTATGGAAAGCCTAGAGTGCCATATTTCACCACTATTTTAACGTGTTCTTAAGGTAATTTTAAACACCCATTTTCCTGCAAGAAACGTGTGTTAAGTTGGTTCAAATGTCGCATTTTATGGCTGTTTTATTTTATGAAAAATGAGCTTTGGAAACATCCTGTATTTATGACCGGCTTCCATGGTCTTTTAAAATAAACTGTGCTGATTGAAGTATTATTTTAGTATTAATATCACTCTATTGGGAACTGTGAGAAATTGGCTGAATTTTGGATGTATCATAGATACAGTTGTTTTTATTCGATGCTTGAGAATTGTACATTACACTTAATTAAAGGGGTTTAAAAATAAACTCTTGGCTTTATTACATGTTTTCATATTTCCATTACCAATGGTATAACCACATACTTTTTCTAAAACACACCATCCCTTGTGAATAAGAAATACAGACATTTAGGCCAACTTCACTTTACCATGGATGGCTTTTGTAATGTTGTTCAATTCTACAATGTATACCCTTTTTCGCTTATTTACTTTAACATACAGTCCCCTCTCCTTAACATGTTATTTGATATACTGGTCATGTTGTAGTTATGTTTATGTTGTATACATGTAGGTGTATGTATATACACCTTCACACTAGCAGAATCACACCATTGAATAAATGTGTGAAACTCATTCAATTCGAGCCACTTTGAATCTTCTCTGTTTACTTTTCCCATATTGGAAATGAAGCAGACTTTATTTGCCAGCAGAGAGCTGAACAACATTCAGGCAATCAGGCCCTTGAAGAAGACAGACACCATAGCAACAGCAGAAAGTTTGAGGAGCTGGGAGCAGAGGCGGCGGCGGCGGCAGCAGCAGTGCTTATGTTGAGTCGCTGGAGTGGAACAGATATACGTTAATTGGAAGTAAATCTGACAGCTCTGGGGGAGAAATGAGGTATGGCAAAGAGAGGGGGGGAAGCAACACCTAGACCCAGGAATGCATTACACAGTGAGCTCCCAGATCTAAAGAGGGTACTTCAAACATCTTGTCCTCATTATGTATTTATTGTTTGCATTATAGCCTGTATTTCTTCCCACTTTGTACATCACATCTGAGGAAGAAGCAGGGGGTGCACCAAAGATCTGCATTCCAAATTATTACCAGAGAGGTTTTGTTTCTAAAAAATAGTCATGAAGTTACTTTGTTTGCCTTGACTTTGAACTTCACAGACGGCCTGTGATTCTAATTAGGAACAAACGGAATAAAAGAGTGAGGCTTTCAGACAGCAGAGGGACAGGCAGGGGGTGGGGGGCGTTGTGGTGTTGGTGGAGGTAATGGGTAAGATCGGGAGGCTGCAGCAGGGGAGGGCAGGGACACTTTAGAATGAAAGGATTGCTTCACAGTTTTCAGGTCTGACTGGATGTTTTTTAAGCTGACAGCTTCCCCTGCCATCTGAAAGAGCATGTTATGAAGTCAGGAGAAAAATATGGGCTAAAAGAGGAGAGAGGTCTGCACTGAAGCCTGCTGACAGGAACATTGAGATGAAAGGACACATGCGCACCTACGCCAAATAAAGAGCACCGGGTCATTTGAAAAAAGGTGCATTTGCGTACCAACATTGAGAGAGAGAGAAGAGAGAGAAGGGAGAAGAGAAAAGAGAGAAGAGAAAAGAGAGGAGAGAGAAGAGAGGAGAGAGAAAGATATTTGCGAGTTGCATATGAACTCAGGGCCGGCCCGTAGCACTGGCGTTATAGATGTTCGCCTAGGGCGCCAGATCTGGGGAGGCTCTGCGCTGGCAGCTCTGGGAGGGAAAAAAACATTTTTGACCGTTGGGGCTCATCCTAATTTTCAGCCTTGATGTAACAATATTCATAATTAAGTAAATGTAACACCCTTTTCACCCCGGTTACACGTTTCATTTGCCCTGTACAATGGGCGCTGTAAGTGATGAAAATGGGGGATGTTGGCTTATCTGGCGCCCGCAGCTCACAGCCAAAATGCGAGGGAGCGTGTGAGCGAGGGAGGGTGCACCGGTTCCGGCGCTGTTGTTATTAGAATCTGGTGCTAGAGCTCTGCTCTAACGGATATAAGAAGAAGATGTTTCTACAATAATGTGGAGGGAGAGTCCTCTCCAGTCAGACTGAGAGGCTGATACTACAGCTCAGTGAGGTAAGGACTCTGAGTGTTTAGATAGTTCACTTTAGTCTAAGTTATCTCAGTGGGTCTCAAACGTTTTGATCACAATTTATGTAAACACATATTTTCAAGGCACTCCTTTATAATTATTGGGATAAACAGGTTTGAAATAATTCCAATGTATACTATAGGACAGTAAACCAAAAATATCCTTTAAAACTGGAAAGATAAAAAAAAATGCATAAATAAATAAATGTTAAAGGGGGGGTAGGTAAGTTTGAGAAACCGGCTCGAGATACACTTTTTGTTATATTCCATGGAATGCTCTTAACATCCCGATAGCAATGCATATCTTAAGTGCTTTGACAAAAAATCCATAAAAAAATGTCATCTGTGGAAGCCGTAATACTGTAAAAAGTATGACCAATCCGCCGGCTAAACGGATTGGATTGCCGTCCTGTCTGTCAGCCTTCCATCTCGTGCACGCACAAATGTATCTCGTGCCCTCATTGGGCGTGCCGTCATTGGGCGTGCATTGCAGCAGTACTTAAATGACTCGCCAGCTACAGGCGGCCACTTTCACCATGGCAGAGTTAGGTTCAACATCGTCTACTGGTGGCAAAAGAAATAATGTAACGGAGCAAATTAGGAACAAAAACAAAGTGGAAACTAGGAGAATTCAAACCAGAGTCAATATCGGAGTTGCTTTTCAACGATGGCGACAACTGATGGAACACACCTATGGGGGTTATTCCCTATCTTTATTCAAGAGCGTGGTATTTAAATTTGAGAGCATACTTTATGTATTTATTTCCCTCAAACCCTGTCCTCGCACTCAAATAGTGCCTGCTTGCACTTAGATTTGCTCTGCTTCTGCTCAAACTGTACGCTTGCACTCAGATATATTGCTGCTTACGGATTTTTTCTGCTCTCAGATTTATTCTCTGCGCGCTCGAAACTTTTGTGCAACAATCCTGTCAAAATCCCTCAACCAATAGGAGGCCAGGTGTCCTTGCGGGTGCGTTCGTTTTACTTATTACAGCGTCCCGTAAGGGCGGTTACTCTTTGGTTTGTCTTTGATGCGATGATAGGGTTTGAGTGAAGGAAATCAATAAAGTATGCTCTCAAATGTAAATACCACGCTCTTGAATAAAGATAGGGAATAACCCCCATACACACCGAGTTGAAATCTGACGCCGTGGTCGCTCTTTTTCTCTTGGACAGGTTTTGTATGGTTTACAATTCCCCTGAACTATATAGCCAACCTAAGTCATGTGCGCGTTCATGTGTGTTGGAGGAGGTGCTCTGTAAGGAAGTCTGAAGGAAGGGGCGGATTCTTTTCGGCTGTGTACTTTCAAATTTTAGTGCACTCGAGCCGGTTTCTGAAACTTACCTACCCCCCCTTTAAGGTAAAATAAGATATGAACAACAAAAATAAAATAAGTTACATTCATTTGTTATTGGCTATGGTAGGTTATTGGTTATGTTCACATACTTATTTGATTACATCCACTTGTCTAAGATGACAACAGAGACTTTCGACCCAAAACCAGCTGTTGACTTGTGGATGCAAGCAGCTAATCGCAGACTCAACCAGAGAGAAAGTAGTAGGCCTACATCATCAGCTACCATGTCTGACAGAGAGGAAGACAGTGAGGAGAACAGTCAGGAGGGTAGTGATGACAGCTTGTAGGATTACTGGTCGTGCTAATGTTGTCTTGTGTTCACCTCTGCATGTGTGTTCAGTGTTCACCTCTGCATTTGTGTTCAGTGCCGTGTGTCTGGCAAATAAAGTCAAGACCCCCTCAAAAGTTACGGTTTATTTCATTTTAAGGATGAGCACCAAGCAACATCTCCAGGTGCTCCTTTGAGAACCAGGGCAAAAAAGTTATGTGCACCCCTGTCTATAGTCTAATTATTCAACCATAGACATTAACACAGCAGCACCAAGTCTATAAGCCTTTTCATCACAAGGCACTTTTAAAGATATTGATGTTCTTAAATGGAAGTTTCTATTATTCTTGTTATATTGGTGAGTTTTGAATTATCTCCCTTGAATTAGGGGCATGAAATGCTGGAGGACTAACACTACCGCCCATAGCTCTAGGAGGTTGCTGTGTCGTGTTTCCGTTAGAGACCAGCGCCCACCTATAGCCCTCTTCACGCAGGTCCCTCCCCATCCTGTTCCCGTGAACACTGTGATGACCCGTCCCAGTGGAGGTGCCCGGGAGACCCCCAGAACCGGAGGTTGCCCTCCACTGAGGGGGGGATGGTCACCGGCCGCTGTTTGTGCCTCTTGGGATCCAAACGGAGCCTGGAGAACCACCTCTGCAGGCGGCGCGCATATGCAGTAACCCCTGCGGGACCACAATGTGAGCAGCCGTCATGAGACTCAAAGTCTGCATGACAGTTAAAGCTGTCACTGTCGCCCCCTGTCGCAGCCTGTGAACCGCCCGGAGAAGGGACGCACTTCTGCTCCCTGACAGGGTGGCGCGTAGCGCGCCTGCATCGAACACCACTCCCAACTACAACGCCTGTTGGTGAGGTATGGGGGTGCTCTTTTTCCAATTGATCGCAAAGCCAAATTTGGTTAGGTGTGTGATCAATTGTGCTGTGCAAAGCATTGCCTGTTCCCTGGACCCGGCCATGACTATGAGGTCGTCTGGGTAAAAGAAAAACTCTCATGCCGTGGGCGCGCAG
The DNA here is from genome assembly GCA_028583405.1 of Pogonophryne albipinna. Taxonomy (NCBI): domain Eukaryota; kingdom Metazoa; phylum Chordata; class Actinopteri; order Perciformes; family Artedidraconidae; genus Pogonophryne; species Pogonophryne albipinna. The sequence goes on from CM053256.1 coordinate 28,339,391, forward strand.
CGGTTGAAGCGCAGTGGCCACACATTCACTGAACGTGCGTGGGGATAGGGAGTAGCCGAACGGTACTCTGTTGTACTCGTAGGCTATCCCCTGGAAGGCAAAACGCAGACACTTTCTGTGCTCCGGAGCAATTTCCACATGAAAGTATGCCTCTTTCAGGTCGATGGTAGTCAACCAATCGCCCGGTTTGCACAAGCCCCATTAACTGTTTTTATAGTGTTACGGTTGCTGTTTGTCTGCTCCTTAATCTGCTGAGATTGTTTGCAGCTGTGTGTGTGTGATTATGCACATGAGCTGTGTGGGTGCCCCAACATCATTGGCTGTCATCTCCTGGTCCACTTCCGAGGACACTGATTGGAGCACGCCGGGCCCGACGTTCTCCAATCCCTGTGCAAGCCCAGCGCACACCTGCTGGAGAGGACTACAAAGCTGGGGACAATCATCACTCTGGAGGCTCTGTTGAGTGAACAGATGCCTCTCGCTATTTGCTCGTCATTCTGGTGGTTAACTTGTGTGGACAGTGTTATTGTGATTAGATGTGCTTAAACTTGTGTGATTAGTAGTGTCTGGAGTAGCTTAGTTAGAGTGTAGAGTAGTTTAGGATTTTGTGACTGTTGCCTTTTAGTTTAGCTGTGTGTTGTGTATATCTTTCTTGTGTTAGTCTGTACCACTGTTAAAGTGAGGTTTTGTTTCATTCTTTATTTAGTATAGTAGTATTTATTTTCTCTGAATGCCTTTAGACTCCTTTTGAGTCCTCCCTTTGTTTGGTTGTTTGTCAACCTGTGCCCTTTTGGCCCTTTTGTTTGTTCCTGGCTTCATGCCTGCCCCTTTGTTTACTCTGCTGTATAGAATAAACACTTATAATTATACCAATTCCACTCTGGTCGTGTTGTTTCCCTTTGGATCCCCTAGCCCAGGGGTCGGCAACCCGCGGCTCCGGAGCCGCATGCGGCTCTTTCATCCCTCTGATGCGGCTCCCTGTGGCTTTTGAAAATAATTAATGAGTATTTAATTAAAATGTATTTTATTTTAGTTCGTTCGTTTTTAAAATGTAATTCTAAATTTGAAGATTATGGTGATCTTGTAACATCTAAAACGTGTTAAAAAATGTTGTTGCTGTTACTATGCGTCACACTATGTGTCCCGCCAATGTGCCAATGTGCGACACCCGCCAGCGCGCAATTTCTTGAACTTTTCGAATCCCAGGTAGGCCAACTATGGCGAATTCTAAGAAAAGAAAAGTGTCTGAAGAAAACAGAACGTTCAATGGTACGTGGGCAGATTCATTTGCTTTCACTGCTGACGAGACTGGTTTACCAGTATGCTTAATATGTAATGAGAAACTAGGAAACAACAAAAAGTCAAATGTCGCAAGACATTTCCAGAATAAACACGCAGCCTTTGCTCAAAAATATCCGGATGGAGATGAGAGAAAAAAAGCCGTTTCGGAACTGATGCGGAAGGTTGATCTGAGCAAAAATCACTTCAAGAAGTGGATGAAGTCTGCAAATTCAAGTACATATGCTAGTTTTGTAGCCGCTCAGGAAATAGTCAGGCACGGGAAGCCGTTCACCGATGGAGAATATATAAAAGAATCTTTCATTAAGATTTCAGAACATCTATTCACGGACTTTAAAAACAAGAGTGAAATTGTGCAGAAAATCAGGGATATGCCCCTCTCTGCAAAGACTGTGAAAGACAGAACCATAAAAATGGCAGAAGACATCACCAGACAGCAAATTAAAGACATCAATTCAGCTGTGGCCTACTCAATTGCCTGTGATGAATCTAAAGACATTGGTGATATTGAACAAATAGCGCTGTTCTGCCGGTATATAAACTCTGCTGGGCCACAGGAAGAAATTATTGAGTTGATACCACTAAAAGGCCAAACACGGGGGGAGGACATCTGTGAGGCTGTCTTGAATTGTTTAAGAGCCAAAGGAATAAACAGTGGCTACTGATGGGGCACCAAGTATGACAGGAGCGCAGAAGGGCTTTGTGGCTTTACTGCAGAAGTCGCTGGACAGAAAGCTGCTGACTTTTCACTGCATCCTGCACCAAGAGGCACTGTGTGCTCAAACATTTCCTCCGGAATGCACAGAAGTAATGAATGTTGTCATTCAGATTGTCAATAAAATAATGGCAAAAGGTTTAAATCACCATCAGTTCCGTTCGTTACTGGACAAACTGGAAAGCACATATTCTGATCTCCAGCTGCACAACAAAGTCCGGTGGCTGTCCAGAGGGGAGGTGCTGAAACGCTTTGCCGCGTGTCTGGAAGAAGTGAAAACTTTCCTGGGCAGCAAAGGGCTCACATTTCCTGAGCTGGAACAGCCAGAGTGGCTGGAAAAGCTACACTTGACATGACAGCACACCTGAACACGCTGAACACAGCTCTTCAGGGGAAAGGACGCACAGCCCTGCACATGTTGGAGGAGGTTTTGGCATTCGAGCGCAAGTTGACAGTGCTTGCCAGAGATTTACAGAAGGGTACACTGTCACACTTCCCCAATTTGAGAGATTTCAAAGAAGCTCACATGATAAATTCGGAGTATTTACATTCTGCAATCATCGCAATGCAAACATCGTTTGGGAAACGATTCTGTGAGTTCAGAGAGGAAAAAACCACATTATCCTTCCCTGTCACTCCCCTAAGCCTCGATCCATCCCTGCTGAATACGACTGCATTGGCAGGTGTGAGTCAACCTGATCTTGAGATGGAATTGGCCGACATAGCCGACAAAGACATATGGGTGTCCAAGTTTAAACGCTTGACAGCAGACCTTGAAGATGTTGCCCGTCAGAAGGCCGTTCTTGCTCAGAATCACAAATGGCGTGATATTGATAACCTCCCCAAACCGGACAAACTTGTGTTCGAAACTTGGAATGCTATCCCCGACGTTTATGTGAACATGAAAAAATATGCACTTTGAGTCCTGTCGATCTTTGGATCCACATATGTATGTGAGCAGGTGTTCTCCAACATGAACTTTATTAAAAGCAAACATTGCGCACGCCTCACAGATGACAGCTTACGATCCTGTGTAAAGATGAAGGTGACGGCATACAGCCCTGATGTGCAGACGCTGTGCGCTGAGGTTCAGGAGCAGAAATCACAATAACCAAGTATGATAAATATTTTAATTGCCTATTATTTTGCATATATTCATATTTTTTCATTGTTCAGTGAAATAGTCCTTTTATTATTCAGGTTGACAGCGGACTGCACGCGCCAGTAAAAGGATGACGGCACACAGAGAGAGGACGGCGTTTTTGGTTCGCTGCCGGTGGATAATTTTAGTTCGGCGTTTTTTTTCATAAATACAAGAAGGACTCAAATAGACATTGAGTATTTTATTGAAAGTAACCTTCAACCCAACGTCTTTTTTTCGGAGTTCAAAATGTTTTTGTTGCATGCAGAAATGTAATTTCGTTTTCTCTGCAGTCGTTCATTGATTTCATAAATGCAACACATTATAGTTTGTTTATACATAGCATAAAGGCAAAAAAAAACGTTATATGCAGTGTTATTTCATTTTAAATTTCAAAAGGGTTTTGTGGCTCCCAGTGTTTTCTTTACTGTGGGAAACGGGTCCAAATGGCTCTTTGAGTGGTAAAGGTTGCCGACCCCTGCCCTAGCCCAATAGGGAACGTAACAATAGTTAACATGCAGAGTTTTCTGCAGGCAATGTAGCGATTCGGGCTGCTGAGATCTAGAATAGATCTGAACAGACCCGGCGGCAGACATACATCTCTGGGCGGGCATTTGATTTACCAGAGCGGGCCCACCACGACACTTACATTTCCCGGGAAATCTGAATTGTCAACGGGGAGGGGGCTGTTAGATGTTCGCGATTTGTCAACGGGGGGGAGGAGGGAGGCGCTCGTGAATTGTTGAAAGAGAGGGGTTTTAGGTTGCCATAAGGCTGTTGACGGTCTTATGTATCCATTGGTTGGTTTTGTGGCACATTTGTAACGCTGTGCCAACTTGGGCAAGCACGCAGGCAAATTTGAGCGCACACAGGGTGGAGAGGTGGAGTGAGGTTGAGCGATGGAGAGAGAGAGAGAGAGAGAGAAAGATTGAGCGAGGCAGAGAGCCTGTGCAGCGGTCTGCTTGCGCACAGAGCAGGAGTTTGTGAGAGAGCCGGCTTGAGAGTAAATTTCTCTTCAAAATATAATTGATTGCCAGCTGACTTGCTTGCTCGTTGGTAACGTAGGCCTAACTGATTTCTTCTAATGTGCCTGCATCTGGCGCTGAGTTGCCATATTCCTTTTGTAAACCACTAGCAAGAGTAAACTAACTGACAGGCTGCTGTGCCGCATCTCACTCAAAAACCCACACGACTCAACCCAGCGAAAAACCAGTCTTGCGCGCAGCCTTTCATTCAGAATTTCCTAGCAAAATAAAAAAATGATATTAAACTAATACAAAAATAAATATTAGGACAAAGCCCTACAAATAACAACAATAAACATAATAATAAAACAATAAAAATGTGGTATTCAGCCCTGATTAAAACAGCGGGCCCAAATCCTGGATGGGCGGGCCCGGCCCCATGGGGCCCACCCATGACGCCGGGTCTGGATCTGAATTCCCCTGTCTTCCTGAGAACCAGGAAGTACATGGAATAAAGACCATTTTCTCTGTGCTGAGGGTGCACAACAGACACAGCCTGTTTCTGCACCAGAGCCTGAATCTCTACTGAGAGGAAACCAATCTCCTCCTGGGAAGACAGATTTCCTCTCGCATGCCCATAAAAGGAGGTGGGACGCTGCAAAACTGGAGTGAATAGCCCCGTTTCGGCATCCTGTCCATCCACTTTGTTAGTACACAGCTGAGTTTCAATTCCCCATAACATTGTGTTAATGGAAAGCCCTCAGCTGTGGGGCCGCAGCTACTGTGGTACTCTCTGGTGACCCGTTCCGCCGCAAAACTCCCCGTGAAGGGAAGATTTGTTCATGGAGGGTCGACACAGAAAGGGCCGATTATTTACTGAGGTCCCTGAACGCACCGCCGCGCGCTCCACCATAATGCTGTTTTCACCACTACGGTAAACAGCATTTAATCGGAGTCTTTATAGGCGTAGTGTGTTCGACTGAGGTCCTGAACGCACCGCCACGCGCTCTTGTGTGAGTGCGGGCTCCGCCATAATGCAGCCTTTACCACTATGGAAAACTGCATTAATTGGAGTCTTTGCTCTAGGCGTAGTGTGTTCTCTGACAGCAATACGCCGGCCATAATGTCCCTGCACCCGCATAGCGCTCTCCTTTAGATAGCACTCCCTGCGGTTCATCCCTCTCATCTGCGCATGCCCACTAGCCACCTTCTTTACAGGAGCTACAGCTGGGGCAGCGAATGGGGAATTTGCAGTTAACATTGTGTGTAAGTGTAGCATTTGTGGAAACAAAAGACACTCAGATTTTGATACAGATCAACCTCATTCCTGTTAGAAAACGTAGTGATCTGTGCATTATACAGGGAGGAGGCTAATAGCCTATACAGTTATGGATATTAGAAAGTTATTGTCATTGAAGCAGGCGCCACAAGCTGCAGCTACAGCAGTATCAGCAGCTGACAACAATGTCATCACCAGCAGTGAAGAAATGGATGATGTTTCAGGTTTGTGAATCTAATGGTGATATCTGCACTCTGGCTGACTGAGTAAGAAGTGAAAAAGAGTGATGGAACGTTAATGTTATAGTTAGTAAACATGGAGTAACCACACTAAGTATACCCTTATATGTTAGTATGTATACAGAACATGACTAAAAATTATCCTAAGATGTAACGTTAACCCTTCATACCTCAGTCTACTTTTAAGACACTAAAATAACGTATTCCATTTTTTATTTTGTTTTCGCTCGTGGAATTATACCGGCTCTCGTTTCAGTATACATAACAACGGAACTGACAGGCAACCCTCTGAATCAGACTCCGATTGGCTGTGACTGCATCCACTCAGAGTGTCCGATTCAGAAACGTGACTCTTACACTCTTTACGTCACAAACAAAGATGGTGGATGAGAATAGATCTATAAAACGATAAGCAATGCGCCAGAATCAAGGTGAGACTATCTGCATCCTTTAAAACTCTACGCACATTTGTTTCACCTTAATAAGTAAACGACTGTTTGAGTGAGTTAAGGCATTAGTTTGCTTCATTAAAGGGTGTTAATGAGTGTTCTCGAGTGCCTTTTGTCCGCTTTAAGGTGTTATTAAGGTAGGGTTAATGTTGCTCTCAAAGTGCACCAGATTGATGCTTTCAACTTCAATATTTAAAAAAAAATCTTCCCGGGGGAACATGCCCCCGGACCCCCCGAGAGGAGGCGACGACCCCCCTAAAGGATGTCCGGTCCATCCCCCACCTATAAAAAATAGCACTGTACCCCTGCACCCCCCCCCCAACAACTCCTGGACTAAGCCCCGGATCTCCTATAATCCTAAATCCACCACTGGCGGGGAGCATGGAGTTCTGAAACGAGAGGGAGAATTACTTTTCACAATAAGACAGAGGGCACTGAACAAAGGGACATGACAAAACTAATATAAAGAATACACTTTCATAATAAGTTTCCGAGACATGAAACATTTTCGGACACTTAGCTGACACTTAGCATCGACAAAGCCACTGTCCAGAGAAGCCGCTGCGGTCACCCTCATTAATTTGCGTTATGTTTTTTAAAGTATTTGTTAAGGTTTCCAGATAATTCAGGAGCATTTATGCGTTTACATTGACAACCTTCTCAGATGAGTCATACAGTTCCTGATTTTGTCACTAAAGGAATCTTTGGACAATTTTCCTCAAACATCATGGAAAAAACAGCAATTGCTTTATTGATGTTATCTTTATATACATTTAAATACAATATCAAAGTGTACAGTACTACCCGACAGTACTAACAACTAGACAATTCCGAGAAATGTTGACTGTGTGACTGAAACTTGGGTGCGCGTCCCGATGCTAACATTACCCCCGCTGAGTAAGTATTAATAGCAATAGTTGTATTGTTAAGGTACAACAAAGAATATCCATTAATTGTAGCTCACTTTTAGCTGACTATTTGAACTGTTTATCTATGACATTTTTAGATTCTTGTACCACATTCCTGCATCGTTTCTGAACATGTTTAGATTACAACTGGACTTAGTTAATGACCGACAGGTTTGTTCAAAGATCAAAGCGTTTCCACGGCAACGCCCTGCCAGTGAATGAGAGACAGCCAGTCAGAGAATGTATTGACAATATTGTGCTGCATAATTGTTTCTAAGTAAAAAACTGTAACTCCAATCAGCTAAGTATCCTAGCCAGAGTATTTAGGATACCAGATGAACACACCTGATGACTCTCGTGTTTGCTATGTGTGTAAGTCCGTTTGATTAAATGAGCATATCGGTGCGGCCGTGACAAATTTCCCTACATTATGATCACCATGTATGAAGAATGAAAATTGTGGCCAGCTGAGCAATAGTTGGAAAAAAGCTCCTCTCCCCTCTAGCCATGATGTCACCCACTCTAAGTCTTAACCAACCCATTATAAAATGTGAAACAGTATGACATTTTCACAAAACGTAAGCTGCGAGTACGTGAGAACCATACTAGCTATCCAAAAATATCCAATTAGTCTAATAAAGTCCATAGTCTCGAGAACCGTATAAACTTGTAATATTTGTTCTACGTTAAAGTATCCGGATTCTTTATGGGGTCAAAGTGGGGTGTTTTTGAGCTCTGTTCAAATGGATTTATCATTCATTCCTATAGGGCCGCTTTGATGTGTTCTTTGTGTTTTTCGTGCCAATGCTGCCGGACGAGAAGCATGACAACAATTGTGGCAGAAGAAGGAGAATAAGATGAGATAAGTATGTCAAATACTATACTGTGTGTGGCTTCGCCAGTCACACAAAATTACTCCTTGTTTGATTTGCTGTACTCTCTTAGTGAAACCATCATTGGTTCTCAGGGTCTTTGAGAGCTTCACCTTCTCCAATTGCAAAAATATGTTCTACTAATGTTTTTTTGTGTTTTTATAGGAACTTTTTACCTGATAATGACCAAACAGTACAGATTTATGAGTCAACAAAAAAAAATAGAACTAACTGTCTGGGGCAGGGTTTTTCAAAGTGTGGGAAGGTGAGCCTCCCCTCAGAGAACATAAGAACAGCCGCGCCCCCCCTCCCAATTATTATTGTTGTTGTTGCTATAATGCAGGGGTATTATTATCCAGTGGAAAGTCCTTACCTACTGGCCAAGTTAAATCAAAGTGGTTATTTTTGTTTGGCTGGGCAGTGTAGTTTTACACTCCGTCTTATTTGACTTTCTCAGGATTAAAACTGTTTTTTTGGGGCAGACCCCGACAAAGAAAAAAATATATTTACACACGTAAGGTCATCATCTTAACAGTTTTTTAAGCTCATCGAGTCATCCGTGAGCAGAGCATCAAGTTGGCATGCCTATTACAGCTGAATGTGGCGATTACCATCTTGTTCAGCAAAACGCCTCACAAACGTATTAAGATCTAAAGCTTTAGTGCGTTTTGATTCAATGCTGAGTACAGCCAAACTTCACAGTCTCTTCTCTGTCATTGTAGACCGCAAATACCTCATTCCTTCAGTACTTGGGGTCCGAATGCGCCGTCCCGTTCAAATGAAATCGCCGCCAATCACATTTCCTCGCTCGCGCCAGGGCCGGGGGAGGGGTTACAAGGCTCGCGTCTTGTGCTGCATTCACTTGCGCTCGGACATTAGAGACTTTCTCTCATAAATGTCCGATGAGCCACAACTTTTATTTCAAAACAAAGCTGTCGTTTTCTGCCAGACGCGGTCTCCTCTTTCACTTTAGGTAACTTCACTAAAATCGATCCATGTTGCCGCTCGCATAAAGTTAGCTGAAGTTAACTAGCTAGATTTCACTGTTTCTCGTTACTTTTTTCTCACGCTGCGCCTCCCCTGAAGCTCTCTGGTGCCCCCCCAGGGGAGGCGCGCCTCACACTTTGAAAACTGCTGGTCTAGGGATCATGATTATTCTCAGCAAATGTAGGGTCAGCAAAGCCATAAGTAATCATCCTTTGGAGAACATCAATATATAAACAAATGTGGAGTGTTACAAATGGTACATTTGTAATATCTTTCTCTAAGTGATTGATGAATAGAAAAAAATACATCCATTGTTGTCATCCTTGCAGCCACTGGGGCAAACATGTTGTGTTGATTAGCTTTTAAGGATGAAAAAACAAGGCCTTGGCTAAGCAAGTACATTCATTATGTAATAAGTATCTGCCCAATCATATTTAGGAGAAAGATGATTGATGTGTCTTTCTCTGCAAGCTAATTTCATAACACCTTTATTCATTATCGCCCAACAGTTCACTGCACTTTGCTTTGCTTTTTTTTTCTCTTGGCAAATGGCTTGAAAGCTACTGACAAGCAGAATGGGGTATACCACCAAATGAGTAATAATTGATGATTTCAGTAGATCATAAATGTAGATCATTATAGAAACAGCTCTAGGTCACTTAACCTAGTTTTTAGTTAGTCAATTGGTCAAGCTTTGAAACCAAGTAGGGTCCATTTGATAGATTTTGTGGTTTATTCCATGCCAGTAAAAACATTTTATACTTACTTGAGCTGAAAGGGAGCTGTCAATCAAGCGTGATCTGATCATGTCCCCACCGTCCTTACAAAAGGTTGGAGCAGCCAAATTAGCTGTTTTTCAACCAAGTTTCCTCACGTCAGCCAACAGGTGCAAACGCGCTACAACGCCCCAACCGTGCTGCAGTTGCAAAAACAGTGCAAATATAAAAAAAAGTTTGTTGCCAAAACACATGCAAATGAAGGAAAACCTATTCAGCAAATTGACAACATATGCACAGCATTTAGAAAACATTTACCGACTTTGCGAACATGCACAGCATTTACTAAAAGTGCTGCAAATAAAAAACGCTACAAGAACCTTTAAACACGATGGAAACAGTCACTGGAAGTTTACTCAAAGTGTCAGTTTATTGGCTTATTTTAACAATTTGATCGCATGATTCTTTCCGATATTATTGCAGATCTGAAAGCTAGCTAACTAACGTAGCTAACCTAGTCATTTCAAATATACTGACAAAACAGTTTCATTACAATTATGAAAAAGGCAAACTCTGCCAACAGTGACAGTTGGCCAACTTTATAATCCAGAACGTCAACAAGCTCTCCGTTCCCAGCTGTGTGGATCACTTTTTACTGTCCCTGTTACGGTAGTGTATACCGTTTTTTTCATATGCTGTGTTTGGTGAAGATGTCTCACTTTCATTACGTTTTACATTTGCATATATGTATTTGAAACTGTAGCACATTTCTCCAAATGGAAGTGTAGCATTTTGTACTTGTCGGCCACCGTTTTTTCAAATAAATTCCAAAAAATAATCTAATAATGGAACAAAAATATGTGAGAAGGTTAACAGATGCTTAAGACTCAAAGCAAGCACTAAGGTTACATATATTTAATATTGTCTTATTTCCACAGTCTTGCATGATCCCCTATGTCGTTTTCCTACTCAAGCTTGAAGCATATTTAAAATGTACCTTGTACCCTTCTTACATTGCAGTAGTTCAATCAGGAGGGACGTGATGTATGAAATACATGTTTATTTCCGGGACACATAATACGAATGAAAATAGTGATTGACAGATTATAACGAGTGAATGAAAAGGTGTTTGCCGATTAGGCCCCGGTTTGCAGGATAATCATTCAGGAGGGGAAAAACCGCTCCGATGAAACCCCCCGGGGTCTAGACACTGGTGGTGGTAAGTAGTCTGAAGGGAGAAGGTTTTAGCTTGGCCCTGTATGAGGAGACAGGAGGCGAAGGGGTAGAGGAGGGTTGCACGTTGTCACCTGAAATGACAGCTGACTGAGAGGGAAGAGCAGATTTAAAGGGAATAGCGGGTGCAATGATAGGCTTGTGAAAATGGGGGGAAGTGATTGGTTATCTGGGGAGTGACGCCCCCGATCACTTATTGAGAGAGGAGAGAGTATTGAAATGACGTTTAACAGACAGAGGATATTGGTCTTCCTGATTGAACTTGCACTAAGCTTCATTAGTTAGCTAATGATGTTCATATAATGGTGGTGTGGAAGATGAGAATACTGTGTCTGTTTACATTTGCACTAGCGAGACATATGAGCTGTGACTCAGTCATCCACACTGCGTCTTACTCCCCGCCCATGTCCTTCCCCTTTTATCTCACCTTCTGATAAACAGTGCCAAGATGGAAAGCTGTGTCACAAGAAATGTGTTCCCACTCAGGTACTTCCCACATTTGTTCATGTGAATATTTGATAGCAGATATGCGGTGCCGCGGTTTGCCCCCAGTGTTTGTGTTTGTTAATCTGCCATGTGCTTACACAGACAAATGCTTCACACGTTCAGACAGCACTTGGCAGGTTTGATGGTTCATCCCAAAGCTGTGAAAAATCAGCACCGTGCCCTGAGTAAGGATACATCTGCCAAATCGTTCTCAACACTCGAAACAATATTTAGATCGACCTACTTGCAATATTAAAATCAAGACTTTCTAGATGCATATTTAAATAAATGGGTCATTTTGGCTGTAGTGATTTCGATCACCTTGAACAGTTAAGATAATATTGTACTCACAAATGTAATTGTAAGTTGTGACATCACTATATCAAAGCCTGATATCAAAAACGCTCTATCTAAAAGTCGCACATTTAAAGCAGCTTAGTGATTGAAATGTTATACACTTCCTGTCACTTTAGAGAGCGTAGTCTAATATGTTTATATTTTATTTTGCTAACATTTGATATTTACAGAGCTAACAGACATATTTTGCATTAAGAATTAGTTGGCTAATACACAGAACAAAGTCATAATATGTGATGAGTTGTATTTGCGTGGATCTAAATAGGGTTTGTCCCGAGGAAATATTTAATGAAAATAATTACAAAAAAATCCAAAATGGCTGAAGAAAGTGCAAATGGACATGGCCTATATCAGGCGAATCTGCAACACCCAGAGAACACTCACATAGTTTTACCACGCCTAAGGAATTATGAGTTATTATTAGTCAAACTTATAACACATAATAATTGGTGGATAAATATTAAGTTGTGTTGTGCACTACTTAGCACATAACTCACGGTAGAAATATGTTATACTTCATCGGATCTGCACAAACTAGATCATATGAAAGCTGAGATTCCACAGATTCCAATGGTATAAGTATCATCACTGTGCGACTAAAACTCAGGGCAGCGAAGGCAAGCAAAGACAACACACAACTTCACTTTACGTGGCCCAAACGGCTGTTTTCTGATCAAAAGTTGTGTTCAATGGCATTAAAACGCATATAAACGCTGCTGAAGGTTGATCTAATGTCTCTGTGTCACTTTGAAAAGATGACTGATAATCCATCATAACATTTATGTCAATAAGAGTAGTTTTCATATATAGCTGCTATGAGAGCTACGAGAGTGTATGTCTGCTTCTCAGGTCGGTTATTTTCATTTCCTAGCTCGTCGGTCCTTGGTATCACCGGAAGTTGATTTGTCTGCGCCATCTTGAGAAGCGTCCCATGGCGCTTATTTCTGCCGGAGGGCCGAGGAGCGATAATGGAGGAGCGATAACCGAGGAACCACCAGACCATCCTCCGATGAAATCCTCAGATACTCGCTCCGCCCCCTTACTGTGTATCGCTCACTGATTGGACGATGCAGCGCATGCACTGATCTGATGCTTCTTGACATGAGAGCCGTTTCCCAGCAGAGTGAAGAAAATACATGAAACTCACGAGAGTCACTCCTCAGTTTATACTGTGTTTTGTTTCAACTAATGTATCATTTAGTTACAAATATGTGATATATCTGAACAACAAAGTGGTCAAAAATTATTTTATTCATTTATTGGAAACATTTTCATGATCGCTTTTTTCGAAATACATTTTAAGAATGGCGTGTATCTTTTTTGAGAATGAGTTCTTATTCTATTTTATTTATTGGGGTCTACAACAGATGATACAAATGTATATGTCAGTAAATGTGTACTAACAGAGGCGGGGGTGTTTGTGAAAACAACAGGGACAGAGCTGCTGTCAGACATCAGCTGTGCGGTGTCATCACAAACGGACGTCGCTTCACGTGACGCTCCGGAGGAAAAGACGTCCCATTGCTCTTAAAACTCATTTCCCTGCTTCTCGTGGTTTCCTTGCCTCTCTCCATGCTTCCCTGGTAGGAGGGACTAGTCGCAGGGAAACGACGCAAGTGAGGGACGCAAGGGTTGCGGTCGGATAATCCAAAAATCAGCTACTAACGTCTAACCCTATCTCCTATTCCTTGACCTCTGAGTGAAACGTCACGGGGTTAAGGGATAGTGGATAGGATAATTCAAAAGGACTTAGGAGAAGAGACTGCGGTACTTTAGAGAATCCGACTGCACTTTCACTATCCGACGTGATTATGATGCGCCAGCGAACGTCATTAATGTGCGTCTGCTGCTGTGGGGAAACTATGGAAACTACAGTTTTCTATACAGCGGACTACAACATGGATGCATAATAAGAACGACGGACTCATCTAGAGACTCTGCACCGTGCTCTGATGCTGTTGTTTTATGCTTTATGAACGTGGACAACAGAGAAACATATTCTTCATGACCAAAGTTGGAATTTAAATAAAAAAGGAAAGTGAAACTTATGCTCGTCACCCTCTCCCTCCGGTCCACATTAATACAAATGATCCCAATACGTATTATTGTATGAACTATGAAAATATCTTAAAATCAATACAGATGTATTTATTATAAACGTTAGTCCTTAACATCTATCACTGTGTATATCACCTTTCAAACATCTTTTAAAAGTTGAACAAACCCCACACAGCTCAGTAAAGACTGTGAAATGTTGACTTTATTTAACCATTTTAGTAAAAACTAACGTTCAATCTTTTTGATTATAATACTGATGAACGGTCAAAACAAAGCACTTTGGCAACTTACCACCTCCGTTTTAAAATGCTTAATAAGCACCGTAACTTTCATGATATCATTTCTCGGTCATAATCGGTTGTTTCCGTGAACGGCCGACTGTAGTGTGACGGCAAATGCTGCGGCCGCAAGGCATTGTGGGGCAGCATTTTCTCCTCTCCTTTCGTCAAGGGAGGTCCAGTGGTTCCTAAGCTAAAGGAGGCTATAAAGGAAGTTTGAAACCTCCTTTCCTATCATCTAGAGAATTCGAACGGCACTTATCATGGCTGCCACTGAGGGACTTCCGGTTCATTTCACTCCGTTAGGAAGGTTCCTAAGCTAAATGGACTATTCGACTTCAGCCCAGGATTCCATTTAATCGACCTGAGAAGCAGCCTTTGAGAGCTTCCGGTTTTGGGCATGCTAGCTGCGCATCACTCTCATTCACCAATGGTAATGTTTAGATGGATTTTAGGAACTTCCCCTTGATTCTATTGGCTCTAATAGTTCAAAAGTGGTGTCAATCACCAAAATCGACCGATGGGTTCCGGAAATATGGCAAATACACCCAAATGACCCCAGAAGTGGGTTTATTTATCTAACCTTGTTTTGCATCAATCTTGATACAGGGTACTTATTATATGTTATAGTTTGGATTCCTAAAGCTTTTAGTCTACCATCCCATCATTCACTACAAGTAATGGGTTTTTTCAAATGATGTTCAATCTGAATTTACTTTAAAATAAAAACATCTATATTGATTCTGACTTGTCTACATCCAACTCACAGGTGTATCATTGCTTTGAGAAAAAATATTATGAATGTACCCCTTTTAGAAGTGAAGATATAGTCATTTGTTCTGGGAATGTCATTTTCTAGCCTGAGACCTGAAAAACAGGCTCAGGGCTTAACAGGTTTGGATTTTGCCAATATGTGAGTGAATAAAAGAAAAATACTTAGCACACGAAGCCAAGCCTCAAATACACTTTATGTGAAGGAAACCTTCTGACAAAAATATCCATTTTCTGGTTTAACACCACATATCATGCTCCAAAATAATAGTGAACATACCAGTGGCGAGCTGTGACTTTTATACCTAGGCCCTCTGACCCCCACCCCTTCCCTCGAGTTATTACGTCACAGTGTATACTTCAGCGGAATATCAAAACAACGGCCCGGGGTGCAAAACGCATCAATGAAAGCGACCCTCTACCACACAAAACAACACAGGTGTAAATAACCCTATTTGTGTTCTTTGAAATTGAAAAGGATATTGCATTGTGTTTGTTACTTTCGTTGAAGTTGTATGTCTTAAGTGTAATTTGGCATGCTTTTATTTTGAAGGAGAGTTAACGCTATTGACAGGAAGTTGTTGTTGTTATGGAAACAAGAAAAGTTTCACAGCGGGCGGAACTTATCATAAAGTCCGCGATAATAACACCCACCCATTTAGAGGGAAGATATGATTGGTCAATTGTACTGTCATTTGACATTACTCTCTCGTTCAGTTACTATAGCTGGGCCCTCTGTGAATTCATAGCTGGACCGCCTGGACGTCCAACAGCTCCTCTCTTCACAGTAACTCGCAGAGACGAGCTTCTTTCATTTAACCCTTTACATTCCAACAGAAACTGAATAGGCAGATTCGAAGGATTTATTTCTTTGGAAATGTTATTTTGAATACAATTAAATCAAGTTATTTTTGGTAAAACTAATGAAAAATATAACTAAAAATATATATAAAAAAATATATAATTTTTTTTTTTAATGTTTTTAAATATTATTTTGTAGAATATCTTAGGCCCTCATAGGCCTAGAGGGCCCTGACGGCTCGCCACTGGAACATACAGTATATATTCAAAAATGTAGGAAACAAAACCAAAAACAATATAATAGGTACGTTTTAGATATCCAAGTCAGATAAATATGCAGTTTTATATAAATATACAATGTAAGATAAATGCTTTTAAAGAGACTTTGACATAACTGTTTTTAAGACTTATTATCATATAGTAGAATCTACCGTGTGTGTGTATGTGTGTTTTGGGGGGGGGGCATCTTCATGTCATGGATAAATAGAGAACGATCATTTGTTTGGGTGTGTGCTGGATTGAAAGGTCAAACTCTCAGCCTCCATCGGCAAGAGTGTCTCTTCAGAGGGAAAAAAGCAAAGGTTGTTAATCAATAGCACTCAGTTTGGTCCCAAAAGTCTGCAGTGAGTCTGGAATATCACTGCCAATTTCATTACCCCGATGAATAATTAAAACTTATGTATCTTGCAATCAAACCAAGCGTAATCAATACAGCGCCTGGCTCATCTTTCAGACTTTCACTAACAAATATCACATCAAAACTTTCTTCTGAGCAATGCACTCCCACCTACACTACCACAGGTGAACACAGAGCTGCAGAGGGTTTAAGGGCTCTGGTGTTTATACTGCATGAGCTGCTGCTGGCTCCAAAATATAATCAATTACAAATAAACAGTACCAGTAAAAGTCAATTAACTAGATGCAGTATGAATACAAAAAAACACAGATATTTTCTCGTAGTTAGAAAAAGCTTCCTTTGATCTGATGTTAGCTTATAAATATATCATTTGATGTGCCTTACATTAGTCACTAAACTTTGATCCCATTGTATTTTGGACACAGATTTAATGCACATGCATTGGTGTACAGTTGTGTTAGAGAGATTTGGAGCTGTGCATGAAAACAGCAGATAAATTCAAGTTCCTCATAGTTGGAGTTACTTCCAATTTTCATGGGACAACTTCTGTCTCTGGCTTCAATGCATGTGCTCGAGATGATCGGCTGCCATTCTCGCTTCACGGTCCAAACAGAAACACGTTTTTTTAATGGTTATTTCTGTCACTTACTGTATAGCCGTCTGCGTGAACTTCTTCCTCCGCAACCAAATTAACTCCTCTGCAACCCAATCGATCCCTGTCAAGTAAAGTATAACTAAGCTTGTGGAACTGAAGTCATGACTTAATCATCATCATATTTACTTATGTCATTTTACAGAAGGATAGTATGAAATTAAAGCATCCAAACATACCAACCTGCCTACCTAACAGACAAAAAGCTGCACAGTTTTACCTGAATATGGTATGATAGGTATCAATTGGCCCCATTCTCACATCTGTGTGTCAAGCTTTAGCTAGTATTGGGTAACAATAGTAACAAACCTATCATGTAATAATCCATCAATTTTCTAATTAAATGAAACATTTTTTACCAAGGATTTTGTTTCCACGTGTTTCTTAGTCATCATTTATTAATGCTCAACATTAGCTGCATCTGTGATTAAGGTAGATCAATTGTGATTGACAGGATGCATCCTTTATTAGTTCACTTCGCACATAAGTAAAATGTACTGTATATGTGAGGGTTAATTTGAACTAATAATTCATTCATATGGTTTACAAGACAGCACAAATAAAGATGCAGCAGTCAAACATTTCATTAAAGATAAGAACATGTATTTTTATAGTATAGAACTAAATATTCAGCCTTCTGTTTCTTGAAGACGGCCACCGACTGCAACATACTGACTGGAGCCTGCTCCAAGTTTCCCAACACTGCTTAAAAAAGGTCTCGGCTGTTGGGACCATCACTTCCTCTTCCTCAGCGGGAAACATTGAGTGCTGATAGCTTAGATAACACTGGAAAGCGGAAAGACAAGCATGTTTAATGAAGATAATTGTTAGCATATTCAATCCATGGAAGCATCTTACCCATGATGTGGTGTAGTCTGGGAATGAAACTTAAAGACAGGCTAGAGGAAGTGCTGATGATTTAAAAGAACACCATCCAGTAAAGGTCTGAGATCTGTGGACTTGTTTAAGAACCAATACCCTGAGGTAAATCATGATGTTTAAATAAAACTTTAGTTATGTGTTGTGCACCGACAGAAATGCTAGAGAGGTTCATTTTTATGTTTGTTTTCTCACTCAACATTTATCTCTCATTCCAGGCTTCCTGATTGTTTTCACCTGGCATCCTTTCTGTGTCTCCTGTGCTCATCAGCGTCAGTCCCGCCCCTGATTGTTCACACCTGTTTCTCATTGTCATGTGGTTAAATTTCCCTGTCTCCCAGTGTTCCTCGTCAATTCGTATTGTCTCTTGCTATGATCAGGTCGATGCTCCTTGTGCTCTTGAAAAAGTTTGCTTCCTCACTACGTGAGCGCTTTCAGTTTTTGTTCTCTATTTTTGTCATCTCGGCTAGAGATTTGATAGTTACCTTTTTTGTTGTTCAATGCTGTATTTGGAAAATAAAGTATCTTACAAATACTTTACCTCTGTCTCCCGGGTCGTGCAATTGGGTCCTACTGTACATCCTAAGTGTCTGAGTTCATAACATTATGTGTCTTTGCCAGTTGGGAACCTCAATGATGAATCTGTATGGAAGGCTGCAAGCCTTTCCTTAGAAACTGTCAATCCAGTAACAAAGTCCAGGGCAATGTGTGACTGGGGTCCGAGGCGCACAGGATTAGGGTTATTAGGCCAGCCATGGGTCAGTTGCTGTTTTTATTCAGGGCACACTTGTCACAATCAGTTCAAGATTGTATGGCAAGACCCAATCCAACTAGAATGTGTAAGCCTAAATATGATCCTGTCGCCTCAGATGTCCTTTACTTTAATAGTAATTTATCGACCACCTTCCTCAAATGTTAGGTTTTATGTCAATGTGATTTTAAGAAAGAGCTAATTGTAATGGGTGACTTAAATTTGAATTGGGAAGACAAGTAGTCAAGGAAGAAGCTTACCATATTACTGATAGTTTTAATTTGACTCAAATCGTTAAAGGCCCAACGTGAATAACAAACAGCACCAGTACCCAGCTTGACCTAATTTTAACAAATAGACCTAAAAGGATTACAAAATCATACAATATGGTAACAGGGCTGTCAGACCACAATATGGTGCTGGTATCTAGAAAACTAACTGGCAAACGGTTCACTGCGTATGCAGGTAATAAAGACTCCTTTGGCATCCCAAAAAACAAGCAAGAAGACTTCAGATCTACTATACAAAACTTAGATTGGGAAGATCTAGTACTTGAAAATGATTTAGAAGTAACCAGTCAAAACTTTACGGGAAAACTAAAGGCCACAATCAATGAATTTTCAATCATGATAAAACATAAAAATAAGAAATAGACTCTCCCCTGGATGAACGGACATGTCAGAAATGTAATGAAGCAGCGGGACAGTGCCTTAAAAACTGCCATAAAATCAAAGATGTCCCATGATAGACATATATTTGCAAGGCTAAGAAACAAGGGAACTGAGAAAAGCAAAAGCGGACTTCTTTATCACAATTATTGAAAATGCTCAGGGCAACTCAAAAGCTATATGGAGCCAAATAAAAAAATTAACTGGTCAAAACACTACGACAGCCAAGCCAATTGAATTGAGGGTTGAGGGCGCAACTCTGCAATGCCCAGCTGATGTGGCAACTACACTCAATTATTATTTTGTTGAGTCAGTGTCTACCATAGCCAGTAGCTTCATAGCTCAGGAAGTTAATGCACTCCCGACTGTCAACACTAGCGAACCAGCAGCTGTTCTAAAGTCAGTGTCTGAGACAGAGGTTGCGGAGGTAATTGCCAATCTGAAATCCTCAAGGGCTAAGGATATCTACGGTATGGACGCATTCATGCTGAAAGACATTAACTCCTCAATTGTTAAGCCACTAACGCATATGATCAATATTGCAATCAATCAAGGGAGTTTTCCCAATCAATGGAAGCCTGCTGTTGTGGTCCCGTTATTCAAAGGTGGGGACCCTCTCATGACATCCAACTATAGGCCCATCAGTATCTTACCCATAGTATCCAAGGTATTTGAAAAATTGCCAAACAAATCATCAATCATCTCAACAACAGCTCCTTTCCACTGCATCCAATGCAATTTGGATTCAGGGCTAATCACTCAACAGAAACAGCGACATGCTTCTTCGTGGAGAAAGTTAAGGCATCAATGGACAGGGGTGGGGTTGTGGGGGCCGTGTTCCTTGATTTACGGAAAGCTTTTGACACTGTTAATCACAACATCTTATTGCAAAAAATACTCAACATACATTTTTCTATAGAATTCACCAACCTCTTTAATTCGTATCTTTCATCCCGCTCCCAATGTGTTCAAATTGAGAACCATAAGTCTAGTGCACTATGTTTGTCAACTGGAGTACCGCAGGGCTCTGTATTGGGCACAATCCTGTTTAGCATGTACATCAAGGATCTGCCTTCTGTGTGTGGAGAATGTGATGTATTAATGTATGCTGATGATGCAGAAGAGGCTGCTACCAAGGTCACTGATGTGTTGGAGAATATTACATACTGGCTTAACAATAATTGTTTGCAACCAAATATCTCAAAGACAGTGTGTATGTTCTTCTCCAAGCAACCCTGTCTCCTAAAAATTACGTTCCCACAGAACTAAACTGCATTCTCAATTACGTTTAGCTAGAAACGTATTTTCTCCCACGTTACGTTCGGTAAATACGTTTATTTTCTACATATCTTCTAGAAGCATATTTTCTCCCACGTTACGTTTCTTATGAACGTATCTTAAATACGTTTATTTTCTACATATCTTCTAGAAACATATTTTCTCCCAAGTTACGTTTCTTATGAACGTATCTTAAATACGTTTATTTTCTACATATCTTTGCCATTTATTGTCTTGCTTAATGATAATAGTCATTTATAAATATAATTTTAGAGCACACATTTGAAATCAGTAGGCGAGGCTGTAATTTCGCCAGCTGTTACTCTCATGAGCGAGACAGAAAATAATAGTTTTAACATGCCAAAAAGCTGCGGTGTCGTTTATTGCACCTCAAACATTAAAACAAATCCAGAGTTACGTGTTTCTGAACTTCCTCTAAGAAGAAAGGACAACAGAAGATCTCTGTGGCTTCAGGCTTGATCGCCGTTCAAATGACAGCATTGGTTTCCCCAAAAGTGGGCGGGGCTGTAAAGTGATGTAGATTTTACTCTCATCTATTATTCAAAACCATTCTATTTATTCTAACGTAAATTACATGCCAGTGTTTTATCTTTTTTTTTTTAATCGTATAATGTCGGACTTTTTTTTCCGTCTGTGAGGAAAATAAATGTCTCAGAGCCTCAAAATACTGAAATCTGTATTTTTGAAAATCTTTTTTTCCTTCTAATTTGTTATTCTTTTCTAAATAACACACTGTTATTTACTCAACAATAACACACAATTATCCTTGTTTTTATTTATTCGTTTAATTCTATAATATTGGGCTGTTTAGCCATAAAGAAAGTCACCGGAAACAGACGTAGGCCTATAAGGGACATTTCGAGCGATACACACCACAAACCCACTGAACAGATTACCCAAGATCCTCAGTTTGAAGCTCGTTGATTGGATGTTTTAGCCGCAATGCATGTTGGGATATGATGTTAATGCGATATGATATCCGAAAACATTTTACAAAAACACATCTGCCGTAGTTCATTATTTATAGAGCCCTGATGAGAAGACTTCTAGACAAACCGGAGAACTGCCGCCAAAACTGAATATGTGACGTGGATCATAAATATATCAACAATTAAACAACATCTTGCATTTCTTTTCACAAAATACGTCTCCTTGCGGTATCGATAGTAATTCGGCTGACTTTTATATTTGATCCAATTGGTAGATAGGTTATATTTACACCATAACGGTGCACAGCTGATAGAAAAGGACTTGTAGTTTTTAAAGATATTACTGATTTTCTTTGAATATAAGAATGTAAATACTGAGTTGAGAGAATAGTCAGGGGATTTGGGTGATGGGAGACACATCTATGGAATCACAATTTCAATAGCTTACCATTAAATGACGGATATGCCTTTCTGTCTGTGATGTTTTACAAATCAGATATTAATGTGTAGAAGTAAAACATGAGTAATAGTATAGCAATATCCTGTACAATTATGTAAAAACATGAATAAAACTACACATCTTCAGATGTTATACATACATAAGTGTCCTACACTAATAATACAAAGTTATTATTAGTATGCTGTGTGTACCTTGTATGCACTGCCTAGTGGTTAAAGCACGTTATTGAATTATTTTTTTGAATAATGTTATTTGATGAAAAAAATATTAAGTGTACATACTTTCATAGGGGGAAAGTAGAAGGTCAATGATATAAATATAGAATATAAAAAAATCAAGAAGATACTGTAAGTGATCTCTACAATAAAACAGTTTAGTGCAGGATGTACAAAGATATTAATATGAGGATGTGCAAAACAGACAAACTAATTTACCTTTATTAACACATTAAATAATACTTTAGGTTAAGGTCTTCTTTCAAATAAGAAAAAAGCTTTCGGGGTATCTATCTACAGATAACTATTACGCCTGACAAAGAACTTAACGTCTAATGTATTGCTTTCCTGCAATGTTAACTATGTTGAAGCACTTATTTTAACTGATATTATACACATGAATTATACTCTTATGTATGTAGATAGTATAAGAAATGTGCAGAATGTGACAGTTTAATGGTGGAGGTATACACACATATTGATAGATGTCTTGTAATGCACTGTTGAGGAACCTGTGACCCAAGTTTTTCATTCATTGCATAACTACACCATAGTTGTGTATATGATATGTCAATAAACCTTAGAAAATCTTGAAAGGGATGTGCAAAATAGCCATTATATACAGTTTTTAATTAACTATTAGTAGAGAATAACGAGTAATGAATATGCTTTATACGGATCTGCAGATACATGTTTAGTCTTCTCAAGCACCAACTATCAAATATCTCTCCTGATTTTTGGCACTTGACAATCACCTTCCCTGAATTTTACTCAGGTGTAACTAAAGTCTGATTTAAGGGTTGTTTATATTTCACATCATTAATCAGAATCTGCAAAGTAACTAAAATAAATATAGTGGAGTAGAAATACCAGGTTAACCTCTGAATTGTAGTGGAGTAGAATTACAAAGTAACAATGAGCTGTCATGTGGGTATATATTAATGCTGCCCATTATGGATACAACGATTTTCACCCATTTAGTAATTACGTGTTTCCTGTCGCCTAAACCTCCATGGCTGTACACAGTTTAATACTGTCAACTTCTAATTTTGGGAAAAACGAAAAAGTCTTTTAAAACTACAATTACCAGTAGAGACGTGCCATAGAGAACATGTTGCGAAACACAATAGCCATCATGTGTATTTCTGGGGGGGCGTTCGAGTCCAGTTTTGAATAGTCTGCCGTGGTTTCGTTCCATTTCAAAGAGCTTGATGCTCGGCGTAACCTTGGCGCACTGCCACTCCAACATCCAATCCCAGAGCTTGAAGATTAATCACAGGGTTTGTCAACGGGACTGTAGTCCCAAACGATAGCTGGGGATTATGGGTAGTGTAGTGTCTTCGGCCATCCTAAACTGAATTTTTTTTCGGATAAAATATTGCATTAACAACACCACATCTGGCGTCACAGAGATCTTCTGTTACTGTCCTTTCTTCTTAGAGGAAGTACAGAAACACGTAACTCTGGATTTGTTTTAATGTTTGAGGTGCAATAAACGACAGTAGCTTTTTGGCATGTTAAAACTATTATTTTCTGCCTCGCTCATGAGAGTAACAGCTGGCGAAATTACAGCCTCGCCTACTGATTTCAAATGTGTGCTCCAAAATGATATTTATAAATGACTTATCATTATTATAAGCAAGACAATAAATGGCAAAGATATGTAGAAATAAACGTATTTAAGATGCGTTCATAAGAAACGTAACGTGGGAGAAAATACGTTTCTAGCTAAACGTAATTGAGAATGCAGTTTAGTTCTGTGGGAACGTAATTTTTAGGAGACAGGGTTGCTCCAAGGGCCACAGCATTATAACAGAACTGGGGTTACGTAATGTAACCCAGCTTCTATGAGTAAAGGCGCAGCCCTCTAAGGCTATCGCTATTGGGTAATCCCCACTGCACTTGTGCAGCACTGACAGACTTATTCCACGCCCCCTATGACGTGGGCCCCACCTCCAGGCTCACTTCCGTATAAATAGGAAGTAGGCCCTACAATCCACTCCAACAGCTTTTCTTCAGCTATTCGCGGAGCCAGTGGGGCCCGAACCTTAGAGGGCTGCGCCTATACTCATAGAAGCTGGGTTACATTACGTAACCCCAGTTCTATATCGTATAAGGCTTCGCCTTCTAAAGCTATCGCTATTGGGTTAAGGGCGAAGCAGGATGTAGTCCACGCCCCACTGGTTCCGTTCGTTACCAGAAGCACAAAAAACACCTACTCAGTTAATAACCCATGTCCATTTCGCCGTGCGTAAATGGAGCATCCCATTCCCAGGGAATATAGCATTAAAAAATGAATATTTCTCCATCAGGGAACGAAGGTAGGCTAAATAGGCTACCTGTCGTTTATAAAAATTAGAGATCGAGTCTCACTTGTTAAAAACGATCAAGAGAAGGGAACACAAGGCCGCTCTCTAAGTGCCGACAGGCAGGAGAGAGGGCATGCAATTGAAAACCCCCGACATTACTCATTCTGGCAGGCTATTCAGTACTGAGTGTGTCAGAGAGGAATGGGAGACATCCCTCAAATAAAAACGAATAAAAGAACAGGGTGAAGACCAAGATGCAGCAATGCAAATGTCTTCCACTGTCATTCCTCCATGCAACGCCGTAGAAGTTGATATTCTCCTGGTGCTGTGCGCATTAATGTTTTCCGGGGGATCCAACCCAGAGGAAACATACGCCTGTGACACAGCCTCACACAGCCAGTGTGAACGGCGCTGTGCAGATAGAGGCTGCCCTAATGAGCGCTCTCTGTAATGCACAAACAGACGCTGGGATTTGCGTAAAGCAGCCGTGCCTGCAACATAGCATGCCAGCGCGCGCACGGGACAGAGGAGATGAGATGTGGCTTCCTCCTCTGATGTGTGAGGAGGAGGAAAGAAGCCCTCCAAGGTTATCACTCTCGATCTAAACAAGCTTGTGATCACCTTTGGCATAAAAACCGGGTTAGGGCGCAAAACAGCTGAGCTGCCATCTCCTTGGATCCGGAGACATGACGGAGCCACCGAGAGAGTAGACCAATCACTCACCCTTTTAGCTGATGTCAGAGCCAAGAGCAGAGCTACTTTGGCTGACAAGAACTTCAGGGGAACCTGATCTAAAGGTTCAAATGGAGCTTTACTCAGTGCGCGTAACACTAAAGCCAAAACCCATTGAGGCGCCAAAGCGCGTGACACAGGTCTGAGACTCTGTGCTCCCCGTAGAAAACGTTTTGTCAGAGGGTGACTACACACCGTGCTGACACCAATCTACGTGGCAAGATGAAATTGCAGCAGCATATGTTTCGACCGTGCTATAGGTCAAATTTCTGTCCAGCAACAGCTGGAGGAACGACAGCACGAGGCAGGGGGCCCAACGGGGTCCAGAATTTTCCCCACACACCAAATGGAACATTGTCCATTTGGCTGTGTAGGATGTGTGTTCAGCAGCTGCGCTGATCGAACACCTCCCTGGCGATTTATGTAGGCCGCCGCTGCTTTGTTGTCTGTTCGAATCAACACATGTTGATTGTACAGCAACAGGGCGAAGTGCTGGATTACTTTCCATATAGTAATTCCAGCACGTTTATATGCAGAGACATGTGACCCGGCCACTGTCCCCCCACTGCCTGCGACATGCACGTTCCTCAGCCTGCGAGAGATGCGTCTGTGAACACTGTGGTGTGTGACGTCACTCTGCTCAGGCGCACCCCCACTGACGTGGAGATTTTTCCAGTGGGTTCAATCCCAACCCACGGAAGGAGGAATGTACACCATGCGTCTCCTCTGACGCACGGGGTCGATACGCAGGCAAAAAAAACACCTCTGGAGTCTCCTCACTGTGAAGGAGACCCAGGGGAATCACCACGTGACCAGCTGATATCCTGCCTAACAGCTGCATCACGGAGAGGGCTGTCACCGCCCCGCGGGGTGTGACGCGCCGGAGGAGAGCTGTCCGAGCTGCTTAAAAACCAATAGGTTTTTAAAGACAGCCGGTTTATGCAGTGAGCCATGATGCCTATAACCGACAGGTCAGGGGCAGCCGGCTTAACCGGTGAGCCTTGCTGCTTATTATTATCCATCTGTCCATCGAACATGCACGTCGACCTGCTCTGGATGTGCTGTGGTTGTCATGGTGACGAGCCACGTCAGAGCCCTCGCCGCCGTTGCCCGTGAAGCAACCCAAGAGGGGCCCGGTCCGAAAGGCTGCGAGGGGGCCTCCACACACTGCATCTCACACCGGCTCTCATCCTGTCTCTGTTTAGGAGAAGGCTCGTAAACTGGATATTGAGGCGCGTTCACGCTCAAACCTGCTGAGGAATGAGCGGGGGTGTGTGCAGTGCTATTCACACAGTGCGTAATAACAGCCCTGGGCTCATTACGACCGTGTGTAGTAGGCACATCTGGGACAGAGGAAAAACCGTGCTGCCTGCTAACCGACAGGTTAACAGCTGCACCGGAGGAGAGCTGTCACTTTCTCCATTCTCTGCTATGAGAGTCGCGCTCTCATGCGGGCTGAGTTCAATTCCACTCCCAGTTAAATGTCTGGGAGGGAAGAGGACAGCTCTTCTTGCAGTTGATAATGAAACCCAGGCTTGACAGATGAGATACGAGCTGTATCGTCTGAAAAACCGCTTCCTCCTGTAAACCGTGATCGCTTTTCTCGCGTCCAGGAGAGAAGCTTAAAAAGGAGACTAAATGGAGCCTCTGAGAAGGTTCAAAATTGGTACTTTAATTAATAAAAAGCGCGGTAATGTTACAAACAGGATATTGTTCAGTCAGGAGAGAAAGGCTGCAGCTTCCTCTCCCAGGTGCTGGCCGTGCAGAAGAGAGCTCACAAGCCTTCGTCTTTCCCGCTTGCTGGCTGTTCGCTCCTCCTCTCTGTGAGCTGTAGTGACGTAGGGGACTTCCCCCCTCGTTCTCCAATGAATATTTTACATTCATTGCTTACTTCCACATGCCTTTTCTCCTCCTTATCTCTTTCATAACTTTATATGTAATACATGTTAACGGCGTCAATAGCCATTTTAATGATACTAATGGACTGTAGTCCCGGATGTCGTCATGAAGGATTTTCAGAATAAAAGCTTGGTATTGAGAACTTCCGGTTTTTTCCAGAATAAAATAGCATTTAAACTGACGGTATGTTTAAGCTACATTATGCTATTAAACATTGATTTTAATTTCTAACAGTCCCTCCTTACACACCTAAAAGGTGTGTATAATACTGAAATCAATGAGTTCTTCATCTGAACTCTGCATAGTACATAACTCATATCAAAAACATACAATCAAAATAGAATGGTTCAATGGCCTCAACTTTACAAAAATACAAAAAATACTTTGACTGTGCTTAATCATAAAAGTTTTCCCTTGTGCACAACTTCTAGTGTTAACATTCAATATCATTCTTCAAAATAGCAGCAATGGCTTGGTATCAGAACATTTCTTCCTCCCTCCTTTCACAGAAACCTTTCTCATACCACGCTCAGTGTTAAGGCACTTGTTTTTACAAAGTGAAAAGAAACAAACCATTTTAAAATAGCAATGATTTATAAAACATGAGATCTACCATATTAGAATAGTATAAAATAATAAAGAATAAAATAAACTATATAATAGGAATAGTGTAAAGTAAATTGAAATGGATTCACTCCATTTTAGCATTTTAGTTTGCTCACTTCTTCACATGATTTCATAATTTAAAGTATCACATCAGCTGGACATTCATTGAACAATCTCATCATTTTCATCAGTATCTGTATATGGGGGTGGGTCGTCTTGTTCTGCTAGCATTTGTAACTGTCTCCTCATGAGAAATTGACCCCCCCTCCTTTCATACCATTTAAGGTATGAAAGTAATATGTTCTCTAGAAGAGGCCGTCGTGATCAATCGGTACGTTAGGACATGGAAATGCAACATCTAGGCCTCTCCTGGGCCCCCTATGTTATCATTGTACACTGGAGCCTAAACTCCCCCTGGGACTGGTCTCTTAGCCCTACTGGCTTTGGGGTGTTTCGCCATGTTGATTAACTACATCACTGGCTGTGCTAGTGCACAGGTCCCAACCCAATCCTGTGGCAAGACTGAGTACAAGGTTTTAGTTCCACGATACCACCAAACATCTACTCTGGGATACGGCATTCTAGACTGTCATTTCTAGGAGAAGATTTTGGTCAGTTACAACAGTTGTAGAATTTCATCACTTAAAAGTTCCTACTTGGTGGCTTTGGGCGGTCTTTTCTAATGATGTGATAAAGTCCCTAAAATGGTGTGAAAACCGGTGGAATATCAATAACTCATTATACTAATTTATCTTCAATTTTGGTCTCCTTGAAGAACCATGCTAACTCCTTTTACAGTGTGTGGAAACTTGGGTGCCCGACCATGTGATAATTAGTTCAATTTAGGAATGTTCACGTTTCTCCTTTAAATAACATCTCTAAATGTCAGGTCATCACTGATTAAATGGACGAGCATTAGGAGGTGGTGGCATTTGTCTTTTAAAACTCCTACTCTGGTGCTGTGCGCTCCCTCTGAAGCTGTAAGTAAGATTTAAAACATCTGCAGGGTGGGTTGAGCGACCACTTCTCCCTGAACGATATTTGTTGTCAAAAATATGCACCATTAAAATGAGTGATCCAAGGCCCCGCATGTATTACTCCCAATTATTGTAAGTCGCTTTGGATAAAAGCGTCAGCTAAATGCAATGTAATGTAATTATACTAGTTTTTCAGAATTAAAATTTGCAATCGCTCTTTGCCTAGTTTCTTTTTAAAACTCTACATCTTGGACGACAAACAAATGTTGTTTCCACCTTAACAGTTCTCCTATGGTAATATCCATACTACAATGGTGAAATCAATACTCTAGATTGGAATACTTTCTTTGGCTTGGTACTAGCTCTACCTTTAACATTTTCCATACAAATAAAGATTTGTCTGCCTTTATAGAGTGGTTATTAAAACTATCCCTTTAAACTGTAGATCTATATTGTAACAAATTAAATCTTCCCCAAATTAACACATGAATAAGAATCTCTTAAAAAATAATTTGTTTATATGATGAAAAGATTGAATAATATGTTCTACCCTCAGTGTGTTTATGTGTAAACTCACTCACTCCCGTTTTCCTTCTCTCCCCCTCTGGTTGTCAAGCCACGACCCCCTCACGTTCTGCTGGTTCTGTCCTCTCCTCCGTCCTCTCTTCTCCTCAGTCCATCCGCTCTTGAATCCTTCTGCTGTAACTCTTTCCAGTGGCCCAACTGCTTTGCATTTCATCTCCTCCTTTTCAGTGTCTACGCTGTTGCATGGAGGGCGTATTCCGCTCTCATGTCCCACACTCTGCTCTTGTGCCAAATCTCGTGGCTCAGTTTGGAACTTCATGTCCTGTCTGAGGGACCGATGAGAGTTTGCCTCTTTGTCAGCATGCTGGTTTGGTTCTGGATGCCTCAGGTGGAGATGGTTCTGGATGCCTCAGGTCGTTGTTGGTTCAGCTCGAGTTCTGTCTGTTCGATGGAGGAGGAGGAGTCTCCTGTGGTGAGGTCATTTGTCTTGGAAGATGGGGTCGTAGCATTCTGACAGGCAGAGAGAGAGAGAGAGATCTCGGGACGCATTACCTATAGTTAATTCTAACACACTGAGGTAAAATAAATCCAATCCTTTCCACTCTATTTTCCTAATCTTACTATCTGTCTTAGATGTTAAATGTCATCTAAACCCAATTAATGTCTACTAATGGTTTTGCCATATCCCTAAACATTGCTTTCACCCACTGTAACATGGCTACTCCAAATAACTCTTTCAGGAAACCATTTTCTTCCATAAATTAAGAATACCTACATGTTTCTAACACCACATATTTCACACACTATAAAAGAACGTCCCCATATTTTCTCCATCACTTTAAATCTCACTGTTTAGAACATAAGTAACTTCTGTGACTGGACATATCTGCAATGTCGCCACAATCTGATGGGGAATTTTGTTCAGAGTTTGTACGTACAAAGCAGGAACTTGTGGGTTAGTAACCTGTTTCTACTGTAATCATTTTCAATAATTTTGCTCCGGTCACCGGTCGGTTGTCCATAAACTTAACAGGGGGTGTTTCTGGTACAGACTAAAACATGGATCCAGTGTATTTGGAGATTCCCCTAATCTGTAAATCCCCATCACTTACATATCCGATCACTTAAACCCATCTCATCATTTGATACAAGAACTGCATATATGGGGGGTGAATCATCTTGATTGTAACCGCCTCACCTTTGGGACCGAGTATTCCTAACTCTTCCTCTTGTTGTTCAGCTGATATTTTGGCTCTGGGGATAAGTGAAAGTCTCTGAAACACAGCTGGAGTTTTGTTAGTGATGTGGGCATTATCTATGAGTGGACTAATGGATCCATGTCTTACTTGATATTGTACTCCCCATCCAACC
The DNA here is from genome assembly GCA_028583405.1 of Pogonophryne albipinna. Lineage (NCBI taxonomy): Eukaryota > Metazoa > Chordata > Actinopteri > Perciformes > Artedidraconidae > Pogonophryne > Pogonophryne albipinna. Next base: position 28,369,854 of record CM053256.1, read on the forward strand.
AGAAAGGTGCCAAGTGTAATGAGCACAATCAACAATGCTATTCTGACTCTTATCCCTAGGGGACCCCACAATTGGTTTGGCTTTGTTCTTGACATCATCTCTATTTTCTCCATGGTTGTGTCAGTTACAGCATTTAAATAATGAGTACTATAATAACGTATACAAAAATTGGACTCTTTTTCAGATGTAAAACAAAAATTGGTTTTCACTTTAGTGTACAATCTATAAAAATCTATAGACAATTCGTCTTTTGAGCTGTTTCTATCTTTATCTTATTTCTATTTATTGTTTTGTTCCAGCTCTGCCAAATCAGTCCTAACTCCCAATAATGTTCTGGAAGTTGCCAGTGAAGGGTGACAATGTGTGAGGTGGTGTCAATTTGCTCCTTTTTCTTTACCTTTAAACCGGAGCGCGTGTGAAGTTCGTTACAACTTCTCACAGTTCCGACCACCGGGGATCAGCCCACTGTCTTTTGTGAGCTTTCACCCTCACCCAATCACCTGGCCGAACAGGAGTCTCTTCTGGTGTCTCGTCTGGTATCTCTGTAGTTTGCCTAGCCTGTGACAAAACTTGGATAATATTACTCAGAGTTCTGACATATTCATTACTTTTAGTCATCTAATATCTAAAACTGGACCACTCCCTCCTTGGAGGAGGCCCAAGCTTCGGCATACCTCTTGTTGTTATGAGACCTATTGTTAACTACATGTTATTATTTATTAACTACAACGTCACTGAAATCAACATATCTGTATAATCATGACACTCCCTCCTTTGAGCATAACATGCTCAATTAATATTGCAATGATTACCCTATTCTGAACAGGACATGTAAAACCCCTAACGTTGCATTAAATATAACTTCTCAGTGTACCCATAAGGCGTACAAAAAATATCGTATGATGTATGGTTTTCTGATGGTATAAAAACATATTCACTAAAATCTGCCATTAGCACAAAAAATTGTTTACTTGTTTCAATAATGGCTTTTGTCCTGGTATTATGCATCATTGTTGCGAAAAACAATACCCCTGGTGTTGCTAATGCGTCTCAATAATTCTAGGATTAGAGGATTGGTTGATACTGCTGAACAAAGATATGATAAAATAATATTTCTCTAAACTAGAGGGAAAATACGAACTATTCTCACAGAGGGTGACATGCATGAAGGGCTGGTGCCCCTCACTCAAAATGAGATATTGCCTTACGCACTACACTATAAATCAGTAAAGTTACTCAAGAATAAATAAATAAAAACTGATACTTGAAACTGTTGTAAAAACCCTACAACTTCTTCATCCAAGCTCACAATCAGTGTTATGTTATTTAATCTGCAGCTCATTGCATTAAAACAGATACTTCGGACTGATTATAAAATTTTGTTTATGAGAAAAATGTAATCTGACTCCATAAATCCCATAATTGTTTGACTAAAAAACTACACTTCCACTAACAATAAATGAAGTTCCCCTTTAAACACAGCCCCGGTCTTCTGACGGGGTCTTTCTATGTACTGGCTGGAAAATGTTGTGCCAGTCTCTGTCACTCCTTCACTGTTCTCCCGCTAACAGTCACTCTCTAGTTCTGCTGGTTTCTTGTTGACTTCTTCACTGGTTTGAGACAAGCGACCCTATCGGACACCTCCCTTTGTAGCCAGACTTCACCACAGCAGAATCGAGTTTCTGTTTTCAGGTCTCAACAGCTCCACGTCAGCTGTATCGCCGCCCCTTGAACTGCAGTCGGTGTAAACAGGAGGACTTGGTAAGGATCCTCCGTCTTGGGCGAGTACTAGATTTCCGTCTTCATATTTTTAGTGGAAACCCGTCGTCTTGACCTCACTAGCTGTGTGGACACAATAGTTTTCTGTGTAGGGGAACAACATCACTCGTAATCTCTTTCCTTCTCATAATAATAGTCTGCTAAATGTTCTATTCTGTGGATGCTTTATGTGTAAATGCAAATGCTACTCTCGATTTTGTTTTACATTAAACCTCTCCCTCCTGTGGTGACAGATATGGCTCGATGTAGCTGGATTTCAAAATACCCTTGTGCTGAAGATGCATCACCTGGTGGTCTGGCCCTCTGAGCTTCCTCATTGTTGTGGTTGATACCAGGGTGTCAGTGGCATTTGGGTCATGTTTGGCACCCCTGTTCGTCTTTGACATCTCTGGGACCCCCTGCCTCCGTTGTCATCATGGAAACCTCCCCCGGGGTATATGCATGGAGGGCCGTTGTTTGGTGCATGTGGTGGGTGTTTCATTTGTTGTTGTGGACAATCTCTAGCCCAATGGCCCATTTGGCTGCAATGGTAACATCCCTCAAACCGTAAACGTCTTCTGCCTGTGCCTCCTTGGAAACCTCCTGGTTGTTGGTTCTGCTTCTGATTCTCTGGCACTATCTGAGATTTAACTGTTTGAGGTGTCTGCCCTGCATTCTCTGGTTCTTCCTGAGCTTGAATTGTTGGAGGTGTCTGCCCTGCCTTCTCTGGAAGTTTCCCCTCCCTTCTCCTTGTCTTGTTCCTACAAGCTACGGTGTCGTTTGTTTTTTCTGCTATGTCTTCCCTCACTGGCAGGTCTGCTACTCGGACCACATTTATGCTGTGTGTCAATAGGCTGGCATATTCCAGATGGAGTATCAGACTTGTAACTCTTTTTTTTAATGAGAATGTTTTTTGTAAAGTAAATTAAAAGATAACAATTATGCACATTTTAAAATCTGAAATGTTAAACTAAAAATTGTACAGTGTATGGTTTTGACTTTGAGATATGAAAATAGAAATCTGGTGAAAATCTAAATCTACTGTGTACAGTGCATGTATGGAATTATGCAAATGTCATAATTTGTGTTAGCTTCAATAAATTGGTGTTTGAATATTCTACAGTCTAGTTTGAAAGTCTATTATGTAAAGTTTCTCATCTTTTAATTAGAAACCACTTTGCAATTCTATCCTAGCGATTGGCGCATGTGTTCATTCATAACACTTAAAATCAAGCTTCAAAATGTTATAGTATCTTTGTAATAATTCTGTATTACCAGCAGAGTGCGCTGTTGTAATTTCCAGCTCAATCCACTAGGGATAGCTGTTGCAAAACTGACCTCTTTTTAACAAGAAGAAGCTTATTTTCCTTAAAAATGGGAAGAAAATTAGAATATGGTTAAACAACACCGCACATAACCGCCAAAACACATTTGCAAACAAGAATATCTCAAAAAAATTTGCCAATACACACTTGTAAGCAGAAATACTACCAAAACCAGACTCCTACAAATACCAAACTTCCCACGGTAAGATAACCTGTCTATTTTATAGTTCCAACTCTGGCAAGAAATATGATTTGTCCTTCTCAATATGGAGTGCCTAGCCTGATGTGAGTGGGACTGAGTGTGTAAAAACAAACACAGTACTTTCAATTAGCATTTCACGAAATGGCGACTGCCGTGTGGCTTATTTTGAACATGAGGGCAAGACAAGATGGCAACTGATTTTCAAACCTTTAACCTGAAGAACAAAGGGCTTTGAAAACACACCTCATGGCTCTCACAGGGGAGTTTAAATAATGGCGGGGTGATCTTTAGTCTAGAAAATTCAACACAAAACAACACTGCAATCTAGTTTACTATGAAAAAATGGGCTTTATCTTATTGATATCATCACTTAAAGTTAGGAACCCTTACGCATAAGCTATAAACCTATCTACGTATTATTTGACTTTATAGTCCACTATTGGTCAAACGTTGCCATTTAGACACGTTAGGTGGGAGTAATATGGAAACCTATCAGCGACTATTAAATGACCGTCGTCAATTTAACGTACTGCTGCTGTAACTCCAAATACCGTATTCCACCCGCAATATCTTGGTTGAAAATAGAACAGTTATGACCACACATAAAGGCTTACACCTTAATCAAGCCTTTTCCTCGAAAAGGACTTTTTTAAAACAGTTCTCAACTGTTTTCGACTAGCACTGTCTTCAGTTACTCAACCCTAAGTTGATTCGCTATGCCTTGTTGGTTTTCAATTACTCGGTGCTTAACCAATTCGCTATGTCCCATAGACCTTAACAAAAATCGTTAAATGGACTTATATATCCTTACATCATAGGCTAACTAACTACTAACGTAAAAAGAGACACCTACATGAAAATGCAACAAGACACCTACCCGAAGTACAATGACCACACACATTTATATTTAAAATACAACACACACAAATTAATAGCATGCAGGGTTAAATGTAAGAAAAATAAGAAATTTGAACTCACCCTGCTTGTGACAAAGCAACGCCCCAACGTATATAATTCTTATTGTTATAAATTTGGTTGTTTTAACATTAAATGCACAGCTATTTTCAGGATCCGCTGGCGCCGTCAGACACACAGACCTAACGTTGTCCTGCATAAACTATTGAAGAATTCGATATAACAGGCTTCTCCTTACCGAGTTGATACGAGCTCGTTGTGTGTCTGAACGGATGCCGCGTCTCCGGAAAACAGCTGGTTGTAGTCTCTCCCGGTTCAACGGAGATCACGTCAGGGTCACCAGATTGTAAACCGTGATCGTTTTTCTCGCGTCCAGGAGAGAAGCTTAAAAAGGAGACTAAATGGAGTCTCTGAGAAGGTTCAAAATTGGTACTTTAATTAATAAAAAGCGCGGTAATGTTACAAACAGGATATTGTTCAGTCAGGGGAGAAAGGCTGCAGCTTCCTCTCCCAGGTGCTGGCCGTGCAGAAGAGAGCTCACAAGCCTTCGTCTTTCCCGCTTGCTGGCTGTTCGCTCCTCCTCTCTGTGAGCTGTAGTGACGTAGGGGACTTCCCCCCTCGTTCTCCTGTGTCCGATATCGCGTTAAACAGAGGATTTAGACATTTTACATTCATTGCTTACTTCCACATGCCTTTTCTCCTCCATAACTTTATATGTAATACATGTTAACGGCGTCAATAGTCACTTTAATGATACTAATGGACGGTAGTCCCGGATGTCATCATGAAGGATTTTCAGAATAAAAGCTTGGTATTGAGAACTTCCGTTTTTTTCCAGAATAAAATAGCATTTAAACTGACTGTATGTTTAAGGTACATTATGCCATAAAACATTGATTTTAATTTCTAACAATAGCCCAATAAAACGAACCACAAATGTGCATTAAGGGGCTTTACGATATATTCAGCATTTACCACTCTCTGTCCTCTGAGCTTTGATTCCAAAGTAAGAGACTTTAGGGGGGAATGCAATTGGAAGAAAGCTCAGCAAGGGCAACGGAGGAGAGATTCCTCCACCAGGACTGCCAAATATGTAGAGGATCCTTTGAGTTACCATTGATATCTGGACTCGATACATGTTAACGGCGTCAATAGCCACTTTAATGATACTAATGGACTGTAGTCCCGGATGTCGTCATGAAGGATTTTCAGAATAAAAGCTTGGTATTGAGAATTTCCGTTTTTTTCCAGAATAAAATAGCATTTAAACTGACGGTATGTTTAAGCTACATTATGCTATTAAACATTGATTTTAATTTCTAACACTACCTGGAGCGAGCCAGGCAAAATAACCCTCATCCCCATTCTGAGTAGCTGCTCCAACCGTCTCCACCCACTTTGAAAAAAGTGTGTGGAGCCAGGAATGAGAAACGCAGGAATTTGCTGTGTTTCGGGATGATGGTTACGTGGAGGACTGCATCCTTCAGGACTATGGGTGTGCACCTCCCTGGTGAACACACTCCAGCCCTGTTTGATCGTCAGCATGGGAAAAGGCCATTCCCTTGTTGGACACTGACAGATCGAGGATGGGTCTCATTTCCCCCGCCCCGTCTCCTTGGGGACCAGAAAATAGCGGGAGTAAAAACCCCTGATTCTCTTCCCTTTGAGGAACCCCGGGAAAAGGCTTTCTTTAACCTGAGTTCCTGCCGCTCTGCATGGAGCGAGAGACACTGTTCCTGGGATGACAGGACTTCCTGTATCCCGTAGAACTGCGGGGGGGAGAGGCGAATTGCAGAGACTACCCTCTGCCCATCCGCCTGCTCATCCATCTGTCCATCAGACACACTCGCCGCCACCCTGAGTACCATACAGTACTCTGATAGTGCCGGGTGTACATTCTCTGGATGTGCTGTGGTTGATAACAAACCATGCCAGAGCCCTCCACACGCTGCATTCCACACAGGCTCTCAATATGTCGTCGTTTAGGAGAATACTCGTAAACTGCGCGTTCACGCTCAACACCACTAAGGGATGAGCGGAGGTGTGTGCAGTGCTGTCCACACGAGGCGTAATAATGGCCCTCCGTGGGCTTATTACGACCGTGGGTAGGAGGTGTCTGAGACAGAGGAAAAATCCATGCTGCCTAAACCCAAAAAGTTTACGGTAGACGGATTTGAATAGCAAGCCCAGCTGTTTTATTAACCGATAAGTTAAAAAACCCAGCCGGCTTAGGCAGCGAGCCATGCTGCTAAGTAACCAATAGGCTATTGGCAGCTGGCTTAACCGGGGAGCCTTGCTGCATATTAACTTCCCTCTGTCCATCTAACCCACGCGCCGTCCTCAAGGCGCGAACCTGCTCTGGATGTGCTGTGGTTGTCATGGTGACGAGCCACGCCAGAGCCCTCCAGACGTTGCATTTCACACAGGCTCTCCTTATGTCGCGTTTAGGAGAAGGCTCGTAAACCGGACATTTAAGGTGCGTTCACGCTCAACACCCCTAAGGGACGAGCGGAGGTGTGTGCAGTGCTGTCCACACTGTAATAATGGCACTCGTGGCTCATTATGACCGTGTGTAGGAGGTAGGTTTGGGACAGAGGAAAAAAATCCGTTATGCAGTGAGCCATGCTGCCTATAACCGACAGGTTAGGGGCAGCCGGCTTATCCGGTGGGCCTTGCTGCTTATTATTATCAATCTGTCCATTGAATACACGCGTCACCACTCTGAGTAATACTCTGAGAGCGCACGCCTGTTTTGGATGTGCTGTGGTTGTCATGGTGACGAGCCACGTCAGAGCCCTCGCCGCCGTTGCCGGTGAAGCAACCCAAGAGGGGCCCGGACCGAAAAGGCTGCGAGGGGCCCTCCACACGCTGCATCTCACACCGGCTCTCATCCTGTCTCTGTTTCGGAGAAGGCTCGTAAACTGGACATTGAGGCGCGTTCACGCTCAAACCCGCTGAGGGAATGAGCGGAGGTGTGTGCAGTGCTATACACACAGTGCAATAACAGCCCTAGGCTCATTACGACCGTGGACTCTATAGGCACATCTGGGACAGAGAAAAAACCGTGCTGCCTATAACCGACAGGTTAGGAGCATCAGGTTTAACCGTCAAGCCCTGCTGTTAAATAACCGACTGGTTAATTACAGCTGGCTTGTGCCGCGAGCCCCGCTGCTGCGCTAACCAACAGGTTACAGCCGGCTCAAACGGCGAGCCCCGCTGTCTGTTTAACCGTACAGGTAACAAACAGCTGGCTTATGCACCTCCACACGCTGTATTACACAGTGGCTCTCCTCATGTCGCCGTTTAGGAGAAAACTCGTAAAACGGACTTTGAGGTTCACGCTCAAACCTGCTTGAGGAATGAGCGGCGGTGTGTATAGGAGGCACATCTGTGACATAGGAAACAAACCCGGGCTGTCTAATTAACCGACAGGTTTTAAAGACAGCTGGTTTGAGCCGTAAGCTTTGCTGCCTAACAACCGACAGGCTGTGAGGCAGCCGCTTATGCAGCTTTATGTCACCTGGAGGAGAGCTCTCCTGAACCGGGGAGATCTCATTAGGCGGCTGCCTTTCCGATGATCTCCGGGAGTTCCTGGAGAATACCGCCTATCGACGTCAGAGCCGTGATGGCGGATAGAGGGACCCGTCGTCAGCCCGGCAGCCGAACCTAGGCTCGGCTACCGGGCTGACCCCGGGCCCCCGCCGGAGGAGAGGGAGACAGGGCGGGGGAACCACATGGTGATCCGTGAATGGAGGGGAAGGAATCGTCCCTGACTGCTGCCCGCCACTCGGATCCAATAAATAAACAGAGTAAAACTCCTGGACCAGCCAATCTTCCTCGGCCGCAACAGCGAGAGCGTCCGCTCTCCACTGCCTGTGGGCCAGAGGGAGACGGACACAATGAGTGCACGACACCTGGGGAGTGAGAGCCGCGTTTGCGTGCTCTAATCCCCGGCAAAACTCACACCGTGAGCTTCGGTCATAACTCATATGTCGGGTTGACACTGGGCCCCCACCCTGTTTCCCCCGTCCGGAGGAGAGGGAGGATGGGCCCAGGGGAACCAGGAATGTTTGCTCTTTTAGTAAGTAGCTCTTAAAATAACTTGTTTTGCCTGTCAATGCTTCTGCAACGGAGTGCTGAAGAAAAGTAGGAGTGGATTGTAGGGCCTACTTCCTATTTATACGGAAGTGAGCCTGGAGGTGGGGCCCACGTCATAAGTGGGCGTGGAATAGGTCTGTCAGTGCTGCACACGTGCAGTGGGGATTACCCAATAGCGATAGCCTTAGAGGGCGAAGCCTTATACGATATAGAACAAGATGTTTTCTTTTCTGGAAGGAGACTTCAGGTTGTCTCGGAGTACAAGTACAAGGAGTACATATTGACACAAACCTCAATTTCAAAACCCATATCAAAAAGGTCTGCAATAAAGTAAAGTTCAATCTGTCAAATTACAGATACATTAGAACAGGGCTGCCAACACTCACGCAATTAACCCATATCTCACGCCACACTTGCCTTTCCTCACGCTAAGTTTTCGTCCAAAATAAATGTATATAAAAAATAAAGTGAAGGAACAGCAAACCGAGCGGTCTACGAAATGAGACGGTCTTCTGGCTTAGTTCAGTAAAGTTGGAACGATATTGGGAGATTCTGATTTCACGGATCAATAACTCATGAACAAAACGTTATTCAGACACAAATGACGTCTCCTAAGTACCGTGGTAAGGTTGACCACGAACTAAAATCACATTTTGATCAAAAAAAGCCAATACGCGCCGTCCTCCGAGCTGGACACATTACATTGGTCTCTATCCGCAGCCGGAGAAGAGACAGTGCTCAGGGACCGTCTGCAAAGTGCAACTCCGAAAAAAGAGAATACAATCATATTCAATCACTATTATACAGCTTACTACTACCAAACTCACCACACACATCAATAGTCTCCTGTGTGTCATACTACAGCAAGGAGTTTGGAATAATATGCTTAATAATTTTGGGGAATATTTATAATGTAAAATCTTCAATAAATATATGCATCATCTTCAATAACTTTACTATCATACTGTATATTTCTACCAAACTCACTATTTGCATTGTTGTTGTTAGCATCTGGTTAGCTTAACGGATATTAGAAGCTGTTTCTAAAACAAGGAGAGGGAGAGCTCTCTGCTGTCAGACTGAGAGAGATAACTACAGCTCAGTGATGTAAGGGACTCTGAGTGTTTAGATAGTTAACTTTAGCCTAGTTATCTCAGTGGGTCTCAAACGGTTTGTTCACCATTTGAGAATAAATGAAAAACAGTTATGAAATACTATATGACAGTAAAACAAGAATACAGTTTAAAAGGTGAGTGAGTTGTAAAATATCCATAAAGAAAAAGAAAATCTGTTTACAGTTCTGTTTAATATGGGTGTTGAGAGATCAAATCAAATCAAGTTTTATTTATATAGCACATTTATAAACGATTTTTGGTTGAGCCAAAGTGCTGTACTAAAAATAGCCTACAGTAGAGACACTTTACAGCAAATACAACAGCACAGATTGTTCAGAATATCAGTATGAGAAAAACGACACCCTCTATCCTTAGACCCTCACATCGTACAAAGAAAAACTTCCAGAGAAAACCCACAGTTTAAGGGGGGAAAAAATGGGAGAAACCTCAGGGAGAGCAACAGAGGAGGGATCCCTCTCCCAGGACGGACAGACGTGCAATAGATGCCGTGTGTAAATCGAAGAGATAATACATTTTACAGCATATAGACCGAATGTTAGGAAATGCATGTGTCTGTAATAAGAAGATGAATCCACAAGGATGTCAGCTACAATCCTGTGGAAGCCATCAGGGAAGCAGCATGACGAGATCCAAGGCAGGACCGCAGAGACAGGTTCAGCCACGACCCAATCCAGAACTCAGGATAGAGGATCCAAGACACAGGACTACAGCAAGAGGATCAGCCTCGACTCCGGATCCCGGCGTAGATATAGATACAAAACAAGAAAAAATGTGGCTGGGTTAATCGGAACAAGAGAATACACAGATACAGACAGAGAGGGAAAAGGTAATTGGATAAAAGTTATTCTTGATAACCCTCTAGAAAGATCTCATGAACTTCCCCACTCAATCTATCAAGACCCGAGCAGTTCTATTAGATATAGGATAAGAAACAGAGAGAGGGAGCACAACAACCTATCTCTTCGTCAGATGCACTCCCCCGCTTATGTAAGCGACTCTGTACCCCGTTCCCCTCTACAAGGCCATAGACCAGCAGAGGGAAAATGGGGGAAGGGTAAGGGTCTTTAAGAATAAACCGCAAGGGTCTAAAGGGAAAAAATATGTAATATAAGGTACTATATTTTAAGTAATCCTATCTACTATTCCTATATTCGAATAATGTATAAACTATTTTAAAAATACTTTGAAATCCTATGTTATAAATATTAAAATAAAGAACTAAATAAAAAAATAAAAAAATGAATAATTAAACAAAAGCCAGAGAGAAAAAGTGAGTTTTAAGTGTTAATTAAAAAAAAAAACAGGGTCTGGGCCGACCTCACATGGAGGGGCAAAGTATTCCAGAGCCTAGGGCCAGCCGCTGCAAAAGCTCGATGCCCTCGGGTTTTAAGCCTGGTCTTAGGCACTATCAACAGCAGCTGATCAGCCGACCTTAAGGCTCTGCCTGGGTTGTAGCGATGGAGGAGTTCGGCTATATAGGCAGGAGCCAGCCCATTTAGGGCTTTAAAAACAAATAAAAGGAGTTTAAAATCTATTCTAAACCGAACTGGAAGCCAATGCAATGAAGCCAGAATTGGGGTGATATGGTCACGCTTTTTATGACCAGTGAGAAGACGTGCAGCTGCATTCTGAACTAGCTGAAGGCGTCTAATTGAGGCCTGGTCCATACCCACATACAGCGCATTGCAGTAATCCAGTCTCGAGGTAACAAAGGCGTTAATAACCCTTTCTAGGTCTTTAAAAGATAAAAACGACTTGGTCTTAGCCAATAGTCGTATTTTGAAAAAGCAGGTCTTGACTACAGTGCTAACCTGCTTATCAAATTTAAAGGCGCTGTTGAAGGTCACTCCAAGGTTCATGACATATTTTTATTAAGGGAGCCCAGAATATCGACTGGGGAGACTGTTGGTTGGGGTCCAAAAAAGATGACCTCGGTCTTGCTCTCATTGAGGGTGAGGAAGTTTGGCTCAGCCAGGATTTCATCTCTATTAAGCAGTACTTCAACTGCTGTAGTGGGTTGTCATTTTGATTGAGAGGCAGATAAATCTGTACATCATCAGCGTAACAATGGAATGGGATATTATGTTTTGTGAGAATTGAACCTAGGGGCAGTATGTACAATAGAAAAAGGATGGGGCCCAGAATCGAGCCTTGGGGAACCCCACAGGTAAGAGGGGCTTTGGCAGAGGAGAAGGCACCTAACTGCACTGAGAGGCTACGGTCTGTCAGGTAGGACCTGAACCATGCAAGGGCAGAGCCTGTAATGCCTGCGGACTGTTCAAGCCGTGACAACAGGATACTATGATCCACAGTGTCAAAGGCAGCAGTTAAATCTAACAGCACCAAGACAGCTGGGCTGCCTGAATCAGCGGCTAAGAGCAGATCATTCAAAACTCTTAAAAGGGCTGTTTCAGTACTGTGCATGGGTTTGAAGCCAGACTGAAACGTTTCATGGATACCATGCGTGGTTAAAAATGACTGCAGCTGGGCGTAGACTACTCGCTCCAGGGCTTTAGATAAAAAGGGTAGCTGGGAGATGGGCCTGAAATTTGCGAGAATGGAGGGATCGAGATTTTTCTTTTTAAGTAGTGGCTTAACCACGGCATGTTTGAAGGCAGCTGGGACACATCCTGAGCTAAGAGAAGTGTTTAGAAGCAATAAAACACTTGCTCCAAGGAAGCGAGAGGGAATGCTGTCTAAGGTGCAGTTTGTCGGCCGCAAGTGCTTAACTACTTCCGAAAGAGAAGAGAGGGATACAGGCTCAAAATGGTCGAGGACAGCAGGGAGCAGGATCTGGGGTAGCACTATTATCAACCCAGTCTCATGGCATTTCGTGTTCACCACCACAATTTTTAATCTATTGATTCGTGTTCATCATCACGATTTTCCCCTTTTTTTCGTGTTGCACAGCACAATTTTAAAAGCAATGTATTTATTTCTACTGGTAATGTGTTTCGTTCCTGCAGCACGTCTTTTTCTCCGGTCGTGGAAGACCGGAAGCTGTGTGGTTCATAAAAACATGTTCTTAGTCAATATCAAGCCACAATTATTGCTTTTATTTTAAATCGTATAATGTCGGACTTTTGTTGCCGTCTGTGAGGAAAATAAATGGGGCTCAGAGCCTCAGATTACTGAAATCTGTATTTTTAAAATCTTTTTTTCCTTCTAATTTGTTATTCTTTTCAAAATAACACACTGTTATTTAAATAAAAATAACCGGAAACAGACGTAGGCATTTCGAGCGATTACCCAAGATCCTCAGCTATGGTTTAAGCTCGCTGATTGGATGTTTTAGCCGCAATGCATGTTTGGATTTGGTGTTTATATGATATGAAATCCGGAAAATATTTTAAAAGAATAAACTAATACTTAATTCCGAGTGTTCTTGCTTTTCTTTTTGAAATACACGGTTCGGCTGCATTACATATTACAGATCTGCCGTAGTTCTTTATTTATAGAGCCCTGATGAGAAGACCTTTGGAAAAACTGGAAGAAATGCCGCCGAAACTGAATACTTGACGTGGATCATAAATATATCAACAATTAAACAACATCTTCAATTTCTCTTCACACAATAAGTCTCCTTGCAGTATCAACACTAATTCGTAGATAGGTTATATTTACACCATAACGGTGCACAGCTGATATAAAAGGACTTGTAGTTTTTAAAGATATTACTGATTTTCTTTGAATATAAGAATGTAAATACTGAGTCTGAAATAATATAGCAATATGCTGTAAAATTATGTGAAAACATGAATAAAACTACACATCTTCAGATGTTGTACATACATAAGTGTCCTACACTAATAATACAAAGTTATTATGGCTGTGTGTACCTTGTGTGCACCGCCTAGTGGTTAAAGCACGTTATTGAATTATTGTTTTTACGTGTTATATTTGATGAAAAAAATATTAAGAGTACATACTTTCATAGGGGGAAAGTAGAAGGTCTGTGATAGAAATATAGAATATAAAAAATCAAGAAGATACTATAAGTGATCTCTACAATAAAACAGTTTAGTGCAGGATGTACAAAGATATTAATAGGAGGAGGTGCAAAACAGAAAAACAAATTAACCTTTATTTAAACATTAAATAATACTTTAGATTAAGGTCTTCTTTTAAATCAGAAAAAAACTTTGGGGGTATCTATCTACAGATAAATATTAAGCCTGACAAAGTACTTAACGTCTAATATATTGCTTTCCTGCAATGTTAACTATGTTGAAGCACTTATTTTAACTGATATTATACACATTAATTATACTCTTATGTATGTAGATAGTATAAGAAATGTGCAGAATATGACAGTTTAATGGTGGAGGTATACACACATATTGATAGATGTCTTGTAATGCACTGTTGAGGAACCTGCGACCCAAGATTTTCATTCATTGCATAACTACGCCGTAGTTGTGTATATGATATGTCAATAAACCTTTGAAAATCTTGAAAGGGACGTGCAAAATAGCAATTATATACAGTTTTTAATTAACTATTAGTAGAGAATAACGATTAATGAATATACTTTATTACTCGTTTCCATTCATGTCAATTGCAGATAAATGTTTAGTCTTCTAAAGCACCAACTATCAAATATCTCTCCTGATTATTGGCACTTGACAATCATCGTACCTGAATTTGACTCGGGTGTAACTAAAGTCTGATTTAAGAGTTGTTTATATTTCACATCATTAATCAGAATCTGCAAAGTAACTAAAATAAATGTAGTGGAGTAAAAATACCAGGTTAACCTCTGAATTGTAGTGGAGTAGAATTACAAAGTAACAATGAGATGGGTAAATATTAATGCTGCGCATTATGGACACAAGCGATTTTCACCCATTTATTAATTATATGTTTTACATTTGATAACACCAATGTGTTTAATACTGGCAACTTCTAATTGTGGGGAAAACGTTCAGTAGAGACGTCACATAGAACATTTTGTGAAACACAATAGCCAGCATGTGTAGTTCTGGGGGGGCGTTCGATTCCAGTTTTGGATAGTCTGGCGTGGTTTCGTTCCATTTCAAACAGCTGTTTGACGCTCGGCGTAACCTTGGCGCACTGCCACTCCAACATCCAATCCCAGAGCTTGAAGATTAATCAAGGTGACTGTAGTCCTAAACGATAGCTGGGGATAATGGGTAGTGTAGTTATCTTCGGCCATCCTAGAGGCCTACGTCTGTTTCCGGTTATTTTTATTTTGAAATTCAGTTCCTGACGGATGCCAAAAAAGCCCGAAATTATGGAATTAAACCAATAAATAAAAGCAAGGATAATTGTGTGTTATTGGTGAGTAAATAACAGTGTGTTATTTAAAAAAGAATAACAAATTAGAAGGAAAAAAAGATTTAAAAAATACAGCTTTCAGTATTCTGAGGCTCTGAGCCCCATTTCTTTTCCTCATAGACGGCAACAAAAGTCCGAAATTATACGATTTAAAATAAAAGCAATAATTGTGGCTTGATATTGAGTAAGAACATGTTTTTATGAACCACACAGCTTCCGGTCTTCCACGACCCGACCGGAGAAAAAGACGTGCTGCAGTCACGAAACACATTACCAGTAGAAATACATTGCTTTTAAAATCGTGCTGTGCAACACGAAAAAAAGGGGAAAATCGTGTTGGTGAACACGAATCAATAGATTAAAAATCGTGTTGGTGAACACGAATCAATAGATTAACAATCGTGTTGGTGAACACGAAATGCCATGAGACTGGGTTGCTAGTATAGGCTAGCCTAAGAGCAGATACTTTTTCGATAAAAAATGTAAGAAATGTATCGCAAAGAGTAGTTGATGGCACAATTGGAGAAGCGTCACAAGGATTAATGATCGAATTAAGGACATTAAAAAGAACTTGAGGTTTATGGCTGTTTTTGGAGATTAACAGAGAAATATACTGTTTTGGCTGCTTTGACTGCCATCTGATAATCGGAAAGGCAAGTACGAAGAATTTCTAAGGAGACATGAAGTTTATCCTTTTTCCATTTTCTCTCTGCATGCCTGCAAGCGCGTCTAAAAGCGCGAGTACAATCATTGAGCCACAGCTCTGAGAGAACTTTGTTGCGTCTAAGCGTAAAAGGAGCAACAGAATCCAGTATTAGTGTGCATGTCGGATCAAACAAGGAGATAAGCTCATCCGCACTAAAAGCACAGTTCACCTCTAATTTACAAATCGGATAAGTATTAAAAGCATCTGAAAACTGTGAGGCAGTCAAGGGGTTAATTGAACGCAGACAACGCGCAGGAGCACATGATTCGACTCCTACAGAAGGAATCAAGGTTGTAAACAGATCCAGTAAATGGTCTGAGATACACGTTCCTACACAGATTTCATCCACAGATTTCATCCACAGAGATAGACAATCCAAACAATAATACTAAATCTAAGGTATGTCCTTTATCATGTGTTGGACCAGCCACGGACTGAATGAGACCGAAAGAGTCGAGGAGGTTTAAAAAATCCCTAACCAGAGGTTTAGACTCGCAGCACACATGGACATTAAAGTCTCAGCAGATCAAAACACGATCATATTTCACAATGATCCCGGACAGAAAGTCAGAAAAGTCAGTTATAAAATCATTATTGTACTTTGGCGGACGATACACGACTGCGCAGAGTATAGGCGAGGCGAGGTGTGCAACTCGATTTTGACAGGATAACAACTGGTGACTTCTAGAATTGTGTGAGTAACATTCTGTTTTTAGACTTCTCTGTTTCAGTGTGTGTACTCTGTATAAATGCTCTGTAGTTGATCTGACTGAAATTGTGATTTTAAATCTCAAAACCGCTACAGTATCTGTCAGGCAGAAACTTGGGACAAGTAATTTGACTGAAACCTTAAAACTGAACTAACTGACTGCTAGGGTTAACTTTGATTTAAACATAAAGAATACTAAGAGCTTTATTGAGTAGGTGTAACTGTATTAAGGGTTAAACTCATAACTTTATAACTTAGGGTTTAATGTAATTGTAAAACCATTGGGCCACTGAAAAGACACAATAACAACTGAGGAGGGAGCCAGTCTAGATTTCCGATTGAGGCCCATCAGCTGCAGAGAGTTAACTAATTAAAGGGACGTGGCCCCACAGCTGTGAGAACTCAGCAATCAGGTGTCCATTTTAGGTAGCACTTTCCTGGAGCTTCAGCTTCAGCGTCAGACAGACGAAGACTGACAAAGACAATAGAGTCCTACTGGAGTCAAAGACTGACAAAGACAATAGAGTCCTGCTGGAGTCACGAGGGTGGCAAAGAGGAGGCAAATCCTACTTTGATTGAGCTAAGTATCGCTGGTGTTTTATTTTATTTGGTTGTTTAGCCCCTCATGCTATAATCATGTGTATTTTCTCCAATCCTGTTTATGTGTCTTCTCGCAATTATCACTGGCCCCGTGTATCTCGTAATCGATATAACCGACCTGCTCTCGTCTATCCCACATGCTCCACTGACATCCAACATCTAGTTTCAGGCGGCCTGTGGAACTGCCAGTCAGCTGTTCCTAAGGCTGACTTCATCTCTGGCTACGCTTCCCTGCAGTCCCTGGATTTCCTTGCTCTCACTGAGACCTGGATTACTCCATCCAACACATCCACCCCAGCAGCTCTCTCCACAGCATATTCCTTCTCCCATACACCCAGACCCACTGGCAGAGGAGGTGGCACTGGTCTCCTGCTCTCTCCCAAATGGAGCTTTTCCCTCTTCAAGCTTCCTAACTTCACTCCTTCCACCTTTGAATTCCATGCCGTCACAGTAACCCATCCTATACAATTAACCATTGTTAATCTCTACCGTCCACCAGGCGCCTTGGGGGACTTCTTGGAGGAATTAGATAATCTCCTCTCACACATCCCTGAAACTGGCCCTCCCGCTGTACTTCTCGGAGACTTCAACCTCCAGACAGGGAAGATAGACGAACTAACATCTCTGTTAACCGCCTTTGCTTTCTCACTGTCTCCATCCCCACCAACTCATAAAGCTGGCAATGTCCTTGATCTCATATTCTCAAGGAACTGCACTACTTCTAACCTCTCTGTAAACCCGCTCCACACATCCGATCACTTCTTCATTTCATTCTCTCTACCCCTTTCCAAACATAACGAACTAATCTCTTCTCATCCTGCACCTGTCCGCCGTAACCTTCATTCCCTCTCCCCCTCTACCTTTGCCTCATCAGTGCTCTCAGCCCTCCCTTCCTCTGACTCGTTCCAACTCCTACCTCCAAACTCTGCTGCAGAAACTCTCCTCTGGACTCTCTCTGTCCTCTCACATCTCGGCAGGCTCGTCAGTCCCCTCCTGCTCCCTGGCTAAATTACGCACTGCGTGCTAATAGAACCGTCCTTCGGGCAGCAGAGCGGAAACGGTGGAAATCCAAACACCGTGACGACCTCCTAACCTATCAGGCTCTCCTCTCCTCTTTCTCTGCTTCAATCTCTCAGGCAAAAAGCACTTTCTTTCAAGATAAGATTCAATCTTCCTATTCCAATCCCAAAAAACTATTTTCCATCTTCTCCTCCCTCCTGGACCCCCCCCAAAGCCCCTTCCCCCTCCTCCCTTCTGTCAAGCGACTTTGTTAACCATTTTGAAAAAAAGGTTGATGATATTCGCTCTTCTTTTTCTGACTCAACTTTACTCACCACTGGGTCACCAGACCCTCCTTTCACCCACACACTGACCTCCTTTTCCCCTCTCTCTCCAAGTGAGGTTCTTACCCTCATTATCTCTGCCCGCCCTACCACCTGTCATCTGGACCCTATCCCTTCAAACCTCCTTCAGACTATCGCTCCTGATATTCTACCATTTCATCAACACTTCTCTAACTTCTGGTGACTTTCCAAACAGTCTCAAGGAGGCAAGAGTAAACCCTCTCCTAAAGAAACCCACTCTCAACCCGTCTGATGTTATAAACTACAGGCCTGTCTCTCTCCTCCCGTTCCTGTCTAAAACACTTGAACGCGCGGTCTTTAAACAACTGTCCTGTTATCTCCATCAGAACAACCTTCTGGATCCGCACCAGTCTGGTTTCAAGGCAGGTCACTCCACAGAAACTGCCCTCCTTGCTGTCACTGAGGAACTGCACACTGCTAAAGCAGCCTCCCTCTCCTCTGTCATCATCCTTTTGGACCTGTCTGCTGCATTCGACACAGTGAACCATCAGATCCTCCTTCGCACTCTCCAAGAACTTGGAGTTTCAGGCTCTGCACTTTCCCTCATCACCTCATACCTCAAATACCGTACCTACAGGGTTACTTGGAGAGGGTCGGAGTCCGACCCTTGTCAATTCACTACAGGGGTCCCTCAGGGCTCTGTTCTTGGTCTCCTCCTCTTCTCCTTGTACACAAACTCGCTCGGATCTGTCATTAGCCCGCATGGTTTTTCATACCACTGCTACGCTGACGACACCCAATTAATTATGTCCTTTCCCCGCTCAGAGACCCAGATTGTCGCACGCATCTCTTCTTGTCTAACTGACATCTCTCAGTGGATGTCTGCTCATCACCTCAAGCTCAACCTTGACAAGACTGAACTGCTTTTCCTTCCGGGAAAAGATTGTCCCACTCTTGACCTGACAATCAACATCAGCACCTCTGTTGTTTCCCCGATTCAGACTGCAAGGAATCTGGGTGTGATCCTAGATAACAACCTGTCCTTCACTGCAAACATAGCTGCTACAACCCGATGCTGCAGATACACGCTTTACAACATCAGGAGGATACGTCACCAGCTGACCCAGAAAGCGACGCAGGTTCTGGTCCAGGCTCTCGTCATCTCACGCCTAGACTACTGCAACTCCCTCCTGGCTGGTCTACCTGCATGTGCCATCCGACCTCTGCAGCTCATCCAGAATGCAGCGGCTCGTCTGGTCTTCAACCTTCCTAAATTCTCCCACACCACGCCGCTCCTCCGCTCCCTCCACTGGCTTCTGGTAACTGCTAGAATCCACTTCAAGACAATGGTACTTGTGTACCATGCTGCGAATAGATCTGGCCCTTCCTACATCCAGGACATGGTTAAACCGTACACCCCAGCACGTGCTCTCCGCATCAACCAAACAGCTCGCTGCGAAGGGGACCCAAGTTACCATCAGCAAAAACACGTGGGTTTGCTATCCTGGCTCCAAAATGGTGGAATGAGCTCCCCATTGACATCAGGACAGCAGATAGCTTACACACCTTCCGACGCAGACTGAAAACTCATCTCTTTCGACTCCACTTCGAGCAATAGAACTATTAACAAAGCACTTATATACTAATAAAGGACTGGCTTATCTAAAGCCAGTTGAGTAGCACTTGAAATGTTTTTGCTCTATGAAACCTGATGTACTTATATGATTCTGTTTTCTTCAAGTTTGTATTTTGTTGGTCGAACGCACTTATTGTAAGTCGCTTTGGATAAAAGCGTCAGCTAAATGCAATGTAATGTAGGTTCAATTCAAAAAGCTGCAACTCGAAGCTAGCATAGCTAGTTACTGGGTGAAGCAAACAGCATTGGAGATTAGCTCTAATCACTGAAGCTATACCCCCACCACGGGGGGAGCTGAAGAAAGTACAGTCGGGAGGAAGAAGTTCAGAAAACGGTACATACTCGCCGGTGTGGACCCAGGTCTCCGTCAGGAACATTACATCCAGATCATGAGAGGTGAAGAAGTCGTTTAACAGGAACGTCTTGTTTGCTATTGACCTAGCATTTAGCAAAGCCATGCAGAGTTTTCTCTCCGGGTCGGCCGAAGGTGTAGTGCGTCTCAGCTGACGAAGATGTGCGTGTTGAACGCTGCATGGACCGGGAGCAGTCAGTCGGGCAGGAGGAGCTGCCAGCGGGCCCAGCAGAGGCCGCAGCTCCGGAAAGACAGGGCGAATCCACCGAACCCTCGGATGGCGTGCAGCGTGAGGGCCATGACATCTGATGCGTGGATAAGTCACGGAAGAAGCCGTCAGGTGTGCTTTTTGATGGACGAGCGAGCCACCACGCTTTCCCTGTTGTCTAAAGCGCTTTCGGTGAGGCAGGATGCAGGGCAACCAGCGCAGGTAGGTGGGAATATCTGACAGTAGAGGGGGGGGGAGTCGATTTACGGTTGCCAGATATAGGTTTGGGCAGCAGTATAAACAGTGAGGGTCTTAGGTGGAGGAGAGCTTGGCGATCATAGACAAGCAGAGCAGGGACATGCTGACAAACATAAAACAAAAACAGGATAGCTAAAGGCAGAGAGCTGAGGGAGCGGCATGCCGACACAGGCGCCATCTTGAAATCCTTCTCTCCCGTGATAGCATGCTGCAAATAATATGTATCCATAAATTCATTTTGCTCTAAGTGCACCAGGTTGATGGATTTAACTTCAATATTTAAAAAAAAATCTTCCCTAGAGGAGGTGAGGACACCCCCCCACTTATACAATAGCACTTTACCTCCATTTTATATGCTGTGCGCTGATTATCGAGCCTTCATTGTAAGAGTCGCGGGTACACTGTATGAGCGTATTCCACTGTAGCGCCCAGTACATTAATGGGAAACCCTAGTTTGTACATGTTCAATACTTTTGTAACACTGTACACATGAACTCTTCTTTTTTCGGTTCACCAAAAAAAAAATCTCACTCCAAGCTGAACTCAAATGTTGGCAGCCCTGCATTAGAAACTTCCTATCATCTGCAGCAGCTAAGCTATACCTTCACTCAATGGTCCTCTCCCACATCAACTACTGTCTGATAAGCTGGTCTAATGCACACTCTACAACTCTAAAACCACTGGAATCACTGTTTAAACAAGCACTCAAAACACTAGACAAAAAGCCATTCTGGTATCATCATTGTCACATTGTTAAAAAGTATAATCTGTCTCATAGTTTACAAAAATGTCTGCTTAGTTTATAAGATCACTCGTGGGTTGGCTCCTCCTCCTCTGGCTGGCTTCATCAGCCTAAAGTCCACCTCAACCAGGGTTACTAGAGGTGCGGCTAGGGGAGACTGCACCATCCCATTTAGGAAAAGTGCATTCTGCCAGGCTGTCTTTTCATTCCACGCATCCCATCAATGGAATTCAATACCACAACCAATAAGAGAATCCTCATCCTACTACTCATTCAAACACAGTATTAAAAAGTGGCTCATTGAAAACCAACAGTGTCAGCGCTAATGTGTGAGTGGGTGCATGAGTGCGTATTGTAAATGTTTTATTTATTATCATGACTTGCTCTTATCTATACTCAGTGATGTCATCTATTATAAATATGTACAATGGTATAACAATGTTGTGGTATTTTTATTATTGCTTTTAGGATGTCTATCACCATCTGGCAAAGGGACTATCAATGAAAACTAGCCTTTTGGCTAATTAGAGTACTTTTACATGTTTTTAATATGTTGATTAATGTACACTGTCCCTTGTTTTATATAAATCAATTCAATTCAAAATGCTTCACCCTTTCTGGCATAGAGGATCAAGGTACGCACCTCTTCATTAACGCATGCATCATGGCCATGAATTGCAAGTCAACTTGGAGCTGTGTACCCAGGTCAACACATCTAGACCAACAGGTACAAAAGAGCAGTTAGTAGGTTCATTGCTTTGTCTTGGTTCTTAACTGAGGGCATTAAGCACTCCAGATTCAGTGTCCAAGAGCGCTCCTGACTAGGAACTTAGGATGCAGCTTCAGATAACGATGACCCCTCTTCTGAGCAAAAGACCCTGGAGAGGGCACCTGGAAGGGGAAATATATTCTCTTTAGCCAGTAATGGAGGTCAAAAAAAGAGACTTGACTGCCAACAGTTCCCGATCTGTAGTTGAGGCTTGCGTCCTTCGTAGACTAAAAGATAGGACAGCCACAGACCTAGTGTCCTAGGGATCGACTTCAGCTACAAACTTAAAAAGAAAAGGCCATGGACAGTTATGACAGGAGCAGCAGTAGTGAAGAGTGGTTTGAGATTGGAAACGCCTCCCCTGCCTGAGGATTTCAGGAAAATGGAACCTCAGGCGAGGTCAAGGCTGAGAGTTGGGCAGCGACAGAATTGGAGATGCAAACAAACCTACTGTACAAATTGGCTTTACCCAAGAACGGCTGAAGTAATCGCCTGTTGGGCCGGTGGGGCCAATCTGTAACTGCCTTGACCTTGGGGGGATCCATCTCTACCGGCTGTGAGTCACCACTGTGGCTGTTCAAAAGGTGTGGACAACATTGGCCGGGTTTTAATTTCATAAATGTCCCTGGATGATAAAGTGTCTCATTCAATTATATGTTCGAGAAAACAGAACATTAAATTGTACTACTTTCATTTCAGTAAGAGCATTTGTTAAACGTCATGTTGTTACAAAGTCAAGATGCAATAATTGACAATTCTTCAACCAAGTTCAAATCAAATAATGCATTAAATAAATGCTAAATTACTTCCCTGTGTTACTCAATGACAACCTGACGGGATATGTTGTGAGAAACCTTTGGAAAATGATGTAGCCCTTGTTATCTATGGCTAGAATCACACATATCTAACCAATACATTCATAATCACATGCTATATCCAGGGTTCTTACACCTTTTCCAAAGTCAAATTCAAGCATCTTACAGCTGTTGTAAATTACATATTTATATACACATACTTATACTCAAATGATTATTTCCCTACCTCACATTAAATCAGATGTTCTTTATGCTATAAACAACCAAATGTGTGTTTCGTGATAGCATTCTACATGAGGATGAAACATTTAAGAAAATAAAACTAAGTTTAATATTTCAAAATTAGTGATCTGTACGTAGACTGGGCCTCCCATATACCTGGCTGAGCCAATATAAAACAATCAGCCAAATAACTTTTCTATACATTATTGATTACTATTTTTGAGGTACTTTTAGGTTGGCAGTAAACATAAGTCAGAGGTAAATGGTGTACTTTGACTCCACTACATGTATTTAATACCTTTAGTTACTTTACAGAGCTGGATGAATGAATTAATAATAACAGAAACGTCAAAGAGTCGCATTTATTTTAATTGTGTAGCAGTCAGTTTATAATTTTGGCAGCACTGTTGAGCATTTTGAAAATGTATTTTCATGCCTCTGTGCAAGGCTTAGTCTTTCTATCTTTATAGCCACTGGTGTAAAGTAACTAAGTTCATAAACTCAAGTACTACTTGGGTACAATTTTGAGCTACTTGTACTTTATTTAAGTATTTCAATGTTTTGCTACTTTGTTCTTCTACTCCTCTACAGATCAGAGGTACATGGTGTACATCTACTCCACTACATGTATTGAATACCTTTAGCTACTTCTCAGATGTGGATGAATGATGTGAAATATAATCATGTGTTGAATCAGACTTTAGTTCCACCTGGAGTAAATCCACAAGCTACCCTGCAGTATACAAAGTCATTCAAACTAGCTGCACCTTTACCAGCTTTGAGAACACTTTCATGATCAATCATTAGAAAACATATCATATATATTATTCTGAAATGGACCAATCTGCACAATCACTACTTTTACTGTCGCTACTTTCACTATATTTAGATGATAATACTTTTCTACTTTTACTTGAGGAACATTTTGAATGCAGGACTTTTACTGTAACAGAATATTCCTACACTCTGGTGCTTCTACTTTTACTCAAGTACAAGATCTGAGTACTTCTACTTTTACTCAAGTACAAGATCTGAGTATTTATAATTTCACTACAAGATCTGAGTACTTATAATACTTTTACTCAAGTACAATATCTGAGTACTTATTCCACCTCTGGTAGCGTATTAGCCTGAATTGTAGCCACAAAATCACGCAGAGCTGCATAAAAATAGACTCACAATGGTAACAAGTGGAAAATAATATTTACAAATGTGCAGTGGCGACGGGTCATTAGGGGCAGGTGGGGCACAGCCCCACCTAGTGTCAGCAGAAAGTATTAAAAATAATGATTACAAAAAAATGCAATAAAATATATTTTAAGATCATGGTTAATCATCTGATTCCTCTATACATTGATGTTTTAGTCTGTGTGCCTATTGAGCTGTTTAGAGCCATGTGGGACAAAACCCGATCATGCCCCTCCCTCTCACTGTCTAAGTGAACGGTGCCTGTAAAAACTACACTGCGAATGCTCAGAATATTTTCCTATTTAATGTGTGTGGCAAAAAAATAATGACCATAGGGGCATAGAGCTGCCATCCCCACCATACGTCATCTCACATAATTCAGAGCTGATTGGCTATAAGTACGTGTGCCGCGAAAAGTGTGGTGTGTGAAGAGGAGACGAGAGAGCTGCAGTCACGTGTCCTAAAACCAGGAAGTAAGCTGCGCATTGTTTCCCTCGACAAAAAAGCAATGAGATTTCTCCATAGGATTTTAGAAAATAGCTGGAAATAAGATCTGTGGGAAACGTACCTGTTAGACAGTAAAAATGCATGTTTTGTTCAGCCGGATAATATCCACATGTCTACCCTACTTTTATCATTTTCTAATCATAAATCTATCGATTAGGTTTATGATAGACTTTTGAAACTACAAGAACATAAGGAGGACTTTTACAAAAAAGTAATAGAGATGTTTGTCCAGAAGGATAGGCAAATGGACTTCATCTTCAAGTCAAGGTAAGACTGCAATTTTATTGAAAATGGGATCTTACTAAGAGAGAACAATTCAATATTTAAATGATAAAATTACATTTTTTGGGTATCCTTTTGTTGAACTGTCTGTTTAAAATTAATCGAAGCATCAGACAAAAAAAGATTTTGAAAATAATATTATATTTTGATTTAGGTCAAAATATAATATTTGTAAACCTGAAGAGTCAGTGCCAGTGCCTCACCAGCCATGAACCTCACTGCACGTCACTGCAGAAGCTTATAGACATCTAAGTTTTTTGTGCCCCACCACTTTTGTACATATAAAAACGCCACTGCAAATGTGTATAATGATTTGTAGGTACTTTTGACTACTCAAGACACCTGACTTAGACATCTTCAAAGGAAGACTGTGTTCATTCTACAATTACATGGGATTAAAGCAAAATGTAGTTTTACTTGTATAATACTTCAATTTTATATAAAAGACAGTTTGTTTTCATCTGTTTTCAAATCAACAAAGTATTGGCTTTCAGAATATTAAACTTGTTTCGGCAAATTCAGATGATAAATACAACTGTGAAGCTTGTAACGGCATAATTACAAGCAGAGAACGGACTAATGTAACATCACAGCAAGCATAACAACAGCCGATGTTTCTTGTGAGTGTTTCCCTGGTACACAAACACACACACACGCGAGCTTCCCCCAGACCAGTAATACAATACAATGCATGGTATTTGTCTTCTGCTAGCCAACGCTCGTTGAAACGGCAACCTCCTGGCATACTGTCATTTATCACTCATCAGAATGCCCAGGTCACACGTAACAAAAACACTTGCCGGTCACGTGCATAGCGCGGGAAGGCCGCAGCGGCGATGTTTTATGTAAAAGCGAAGCAATTAACCGCGCTCTGACTTCTTTATTTTCTTTAATCTAAAAAGCGAAGTAAAGCATTTACAATTTCAAGCACTTTATCCCAAATTCAAGCACTTTTCAAACCTTGAAAACACCTCAATTTCAAGGATTTTCAGCACCCGTACGAACCCTGTATATCAGTTATAATAATATTGTTGATGATTATATGAATAATACAAATATACATGCTTTGATTTCGGTTCACAGTTAATGAAAGCAACAAACAAAGATTTAAACTGACATAGTTGGCTCAGAGAATGAATAATTCAGAGATGAAGAATTGTGTAGTGTCTTGTGCTGCGGAACAGCTTGCCTGGGGATACAAACAGTGAGATGTAAAAATAAAAAGGTCCTCTTTTAAAATTGAAAAGTAGATACCAATTCACACTTGTGGATTTTGAATCAAATGTAAGTGTTAATTATGCAATAATACAAAATGTATATCAGTAAATACTAGGGATGTAACGATATATCGAATATCGCGGTAAATAAATGTCTCAATACCATCGTGAGACTGACAAAATCTACCGCGATTTTTTTAATGGTTTTTCTTTTAAACTTTATTTAACCAGATGGTCCCATTGAGATCATCGATCTCTTTTTCAAGGGAGACCTGTCCAACATGGCAGCAAGTAGGTTACAACATGAACATAAAACAACAGAACACAAAAGGACATCGTATTTACAGGGCTACATGTACACACCTAGAGACATTGACAAGTACCAACAGTATATTTATATCTCTGTCAATAAGTCTCACCTTCTTGGCAAAAATTGCATTGTTTTTGAAGTGGTGGAGAGACAATGCACAGTTTGACCCACTGCAGTCACTCATGGCCAAATCATATCTCTCTGTCCCAGCAACATCATTACCAAGCAAGAGAGTTTTCCACAGCAGGGGATATTGTAAACGCCCAAACATCCCAGCTTACCATGCTCATATTCCTAAAAGATAACCTTGATGATGCTGAGTGAGTGAGTTAGTGAGTTAGAGTTGAGTTACTTGAAAAACTAAAGTGAAACTTGATTTATTCTATTGCAGGGTCTGATTATTATATTGTTGACACTTTAAATACTACTATCCTATTAAAATGCTGTACAAATCAGATTTATTATTTAACTAGAGAATGCAATTCCTGAAGAAATTGCTAGTGGGAATGCTTTATGCTGAAATATAATGTGTAAGAAGAAAGTGAATAATCAGGAATATTTGGATGACTGAATGGTTTCCATATGAATGAATATTATGTTAAAAAGTAGCATGAAACTCCAAATGTATAAATAATGTTAAAGATTTAAGGCTTTGTATGTAGAATGTTATTCGTAGGAAAAGTTAAAATGCAAAAAGAACTGGTGAAATCGTAACATTTGGCACATTTTATTTTCAAAAACCAGAACATGGGGGAACAAACTATATAAAACGTTTCAAATCAATTGCTAACAAATTATATTCAGTAAAACCACGAGTGAAAAGGTTGAAAATCTGTCAAACAATACATGAAAAAAACAATATAAAACTGTTTAAATCAATTCCTAACAAATATACAATTACTAACAAATATATACAAACCCAGTTGATCATGTATTTTACTTCTCAGTGGCAGGTTTATGGCTTGGTCACTTTGTGCCAACCACAGGGTGAAAAACAGGGAGAGAGAACATTTAGAGGAGAGAACAGATCAGAGCAGGAAAGACGGGCTGAGATCTTAAGACCAGCAAACCCAGTTGATCATGTTGATGATTGGCTTTGGTACAGTGTGACTTCTAGACCAGAGAGCGTTAAATACAGGTAGAAAGAAGGCAGAGACAGCAGACTGAGTAGGACAGATGAGATGGGGTGGGGATTGGAGAAACAGAGCTGAAGGCAGGTTCAGTCGTCTTCTTCTGCAGAGTGTGACCCAGAAAGTTAAATTAATTAATTAATTGACACACACACACACACACAGTAACAAATGTGTTGGAACCAGTAGGATTGGCTTCAACCCATTATGAAGGCTTTAAATGTGAATAGATAATATTTGAAATATTTAGAAAAACACAAGGATAAAATGCAATGCTGAATTTTGAAGTTCAACAGCAACCATGATATATAAAGTATGTTACAAAATCCTAATTGCACATTCTGAAATTGGAAGCAGTAGGAGTATGAACCAGTGGAAAAAAGTTTCAAATGAAAGAAAAAGCAGCAGATTGTAGCTGTATCCATATGAACTAATAACATATAATACCATCAATGTATGAAACATGTGGTAGAGAGTCTGAATTACATTTTACACGGGTGTTTTTGTCCAAGTGTGTTTGAAGCAAAGGTAATTATGATATACTTCAAAAATGTCTGTTTCTTTAGGTCAGATGTTTATAGTGATTTGTTTTAATACAATGAATATTTGTTTTATATTCTAAACTGCTGAAGGTCTTCCCAAAATCCAAGAAACTTGTCAAAGGCCAAAACATTTGCTGTGGTTTCAGACCTTGAATAAAGAAAATTAGCTAATAATAATGTTTTAACCCCGATTGTAAATCCAATGAGAACTTACTGAAATTAGTCTGGAAACTGAGGAGCACATTTTCTTCATCTTTTAAAACAGTTAACCACAGTCTAGTGATGTGCTCTTGTTCATTTCATTTTCGATTGTACTCACCAGTCAAGCGCAGATTCTTTGTGTTCTTCTTGTCTGTAAGAGGAAGCAAGATGTTTGTCTTACATCTTTTTATTTCTGTAATGATGTGTTGAACAGCAGATACAACTCCCTGTATTTAGCCTTAACTGTCAATAATGTACACAAGCTATTTAATATGTAATACTGCACACTTGAGCCAAATGTGTTAATCAATAATACAACTATTTATCGTGTTAAGTAACAGTTTTACATTAAGCTTTTATCTGTCAAGAAAACCTAAATGAATTGCAAATAAAAAATGTATCCTTATCTAGTTTATTGCTGGCTAGCAGCTGCAACAGTACTTGTGCAGTACAATGAACTTGCAGAGACTGTAAGAGTTAAATAGGTGATGCAAGTTCACTATTAACCTTTAAATTGTAGTGGGGTAGAAGAACAAAGTAGCACATTATTTAAATAGTTAAGTAAGGTAAAAGTCACTCAATGTTGTACTTAAGGCGAGACACCCCAGGTGAATAGGGTAATTTTTTTAACTTGAAGGTATCAGCTAGACATTTCTCCAGTTAATTACTTACAATAAGGCAATTGTCTTTTGTATTACAAGTTTTCTGAAATAGCATGTTTAAATATGCACATTTTCATTATCTCATTAAATATGCACCTATTTTACCACATTTCAGGAATCGAAATCTGAACTTTGGATAAAGCCAGATTCAAAATTATTGTTTCATTTTGTAGTCATATTAGCATCTAAGGCTTTTACTGAAGGGATAATGGATATCTCTTTTTATCACTCCATAAATCAGAAAATACTGTCAACAGCCCTAAAATATCAATTTTCGCCATGTTTTTAGGTAATGTTGTATAATTCAGGCTATGAATTATATATGAACAAACCCTTCTGAAAAAGCCTTCATAATATTGATAGGAATATAACTGGAAGGTTTGGTGTATGTACGTGCTACTGAAGTTGAAATTGCGTAGGAGAAAAAACGTATTTTGAGAAAACGACCTTTAAAGATTGCAGTGAGGCGCTAGCTAAACCCTCCTGTTCTTTGGATGATAGCTTGTGCATCGACGCACTCCGTGAAGGTATTTCATGTTCGGGGTCATTTGTTTTTTGTATAACCTTGCTTAGTGCAAGTGACAATTGTTGTCGTCTTCTCTGTGAACGTTTTTTTCGCCGTTCTTTTGCCATTTTGAGATTTCAATTTCTAGCAGAAAGCTAACCAGGAAGTGTTTTAGCACACCACGTGACGCATCTGAACGAATCACGTCGTCAGAAATTGACACCAGCCAATGAGATTTTGTTTCTTGGTTTAAGACCCCTTTGTGCTTTCACGATTGGTTGCTGATACAACGCAAATGACCATATTTGGATCCAATGAGATCGTGCAGGAGAGACACAGCTTTCCAACGATATCGTTGACATGGTGCACACAGCGGTCGCGGTACTTTATGTTACGTTAGAATGCTAACTTTTGGTGAATTTAGGAGAAATCTACAGACGCAAATAGACAAACTATAGTAAAATAAACACTTAAATGTGTATTTTGTACGTTTTCCTTCCAAAAGCCTGAAAGAAAACATGTTATGGAATCAAAATAGCACAAAATCTCAAAATTGACCAGTACTTGAAAAACGATGTTTTTGCCTGCCGTGTCTCGCCTTAAGTAAAGTGCATGATTAAATATAGTGAATTACTTAACATCACTGCTTATTCATAGCTGCCAATACAGATTCATTTTGCATATTTAGAAAGTATGCAAAAAAACGTTTTATCGCGATATTATCGTACCGTGAGCTTTTGGTATCGTTACATCCCTAGTAAATACTGCAAAGAGCAACACAAACTGCACAAATTCTTGAAATTTGTTTATAGTTTTCCCTTGTCAACTACATATTTTCACATTTAGGGTTTCACAAGTGGCGACTCCATGGAGGTATGATAACTCTTTCTTCTTCTTTCAAATGTTTTACTTTCTCTGCTTCAGTTGTTGCTCG
This sequence comes from Pogonophryne albipinna, assembly GCA_028583405.1. NCBI lineage: Eukaryota > Metazoa > Chordata > Actinopteri > Perciformes > Artedidraconidae > Pogonophryne > Pogonophryne albipinna. The sequence continues at coordinate 28,400,385 of CM053256.1, forward strand.
CTCACTGAAGAGAAAAGGATGACGGGAACGGGAGGCGTGCCAAAACTCCGCCAACTGGCTGCAGTGGGAGACTCCCCTGTGCACATTCTGTGCCCCGCGCACACACTGGAGAACTGCGCAAAATCAGCTGATCACAACGTTCACGCTCTGTGGTCAAGCTGCTGCAGTTTTATTTACAACAAAGTAGAGTAAAACCATAGACTGTATATATAAATGGACGTAGTGTCCGTGACGTCACCCAAAGGATTCTGCAGAGTTGCCGTGAAGCCCTTAGTAGGCGGAGTCGGCCACTAACGGCTAGACTGTGACATCAGAGTCTAATCCCGCCTGCTCCAAATAAGGGCAAAGAGGCGGAGCCGAGGCGGGACCTGCTGCCTCCGAACTGGAAGTAAACAGAGCTAGCTCAGGCTAAGAAGCTAAGCTAACATGAAATACATGCATACGAAGTTACTGCTAACAGTGTAGTTCCCCTATATAAACGTTACATTCATAATCAAATGAGACAATCTGCAAGAGAATTAGCTATATTTTGTTATTCTTAATGCTTGTCATTCACACGTTGAGAAAAGACGGACTCCACCGCCCGGACCTAACGGAGCCGCAGTGGGCTAGCTCCGGGATGCCGGCTGGAGCTAGCCCCCTGCGGCTCCGTTAGCTCCGGCGGCCACCACTGGGATAATTGGGTCCCCTATTAACATTTGCTCCCGTTTAGCATTATGGGCGTCATAGCCATAGACTATAAAAGTCTTACCCAAGGCTGAATCATAAACTAAAATGTATGCATAAAGGGTTACGTCCTTAGCTGGCTAATAAGTAACAAGCTAAGCTACCAAGCACACAAACACCTGAGAACGGGGTTAACATGTATAATATTATCATTTTAGACTTCTTGGAAGTTCTGTTAGTACATTCAAGCGCACAGCACGACATTTTAATTGTCTGGTATTTGTAACAATATTCCCTAAAAGGCACAATCACCACGAACACGGCTAAAGCTAAAGGGTCAAGTACAGTACTATGTACCATGTACGTGTCCATCAAAGTGACCACGCCCTAATTTATGCAAAAACTTTAAGACCTAATATAAATAAAAGGGTCGTGTTAGAAAACAATTCACTCACAGATTCATAATCATGAAGGTGGAATCTAACTATATCGATAATAATATTTATTGCATCCATGGGTAGAAACATGTTTTTTTCTGCTGTAAAGTTGGGCATTTTAACATGGGGGTCTATGGAAATTGCTCCTTTCTGCAGCCAGTCCCTAGCGGCCCATGTATGAACTGCAGTGTGTGGCACTTCCGTATTGGCGTCCCGGCTGTTCCCCAGAGTTTGCCGCTTGAGTAAAACACACATTTGCAAACTTCCTCAGGGTGTTAATGTTTGAAATCAGACAGAGGTGGAAGAAGTACTCAGATCTTGTGTAGGAATACTCTGTTAAAGGTCCCATGTCATGCTTTTCCGGTTATTACCCGTCCCCTTCTGTGTTATGAAGGTTTTTATGCATGTAAACGGTCTGCAGAGTCACAAACCCTCAAAGTACACCCTGTAGCGAGTAAAACTCTAACACAGAAAAGACCTCCCCAAAACGCCTCGTTGGAGATTTCTCGTACTCTGACGTGGGGATACCCAAAGGCCACACCCTCTGCCAGCCTTTCACGAAACAAAGCTTCACAAACCTTTCAGCGATTCATGCCGGATATGTAGGGGCGGGGGCAGGAGCTCCAACAAGCCGTTTAGGACAAAGTGAATACCGGTGAATACACATACTTTACAGAGATGCTGTAAGAGAAACCAATGTGAGTTTGGAAAATTGCACAGTATAAATCTATTTTAGTATACCTCAACAATGAATTATGAAATGGCCATGACGTGAGACCTTTTAAAGTAAAAGTCCTGCATTCAAAATGTTACTCAAGTAAAATTTAGAAAAGTATTATCAAAATATAGTTAAATTACCAAAAGTAAAAGTAGTCATTGTGCAGATTGTTCCATTTCAGAATAATATATATGATATGTTTTATAATGATTGATCATGAAAGTGTTCTCAAAGCTGGTAAAGGTGCAGCTAGTCTGAATGACTTTGTATTCTGCAGGGTAGCTTGTGGATTTACTCCAGGTGGAACTAAAGTCTGATTTAACACTTGATTATATTTCACATCATTCATCCACATCTGTGAAGTAACTGAAGGTATTAAATATATGTAATGGAGTAAAAGTACACCATGTACCTCTGAACTGTAGTGGAGTAGAAGTACAAAGTAGCATCAAAGTCAAGTAAAGTACAAATATCTCAAAATTGTACTTAAGTACGTGTACTTAGTAACTTCCCACATCTGAAATCAGATATGACTTCAAGTCATGTGATAATTTCTTAGTATTTGATCCTTCAACTTGGACTTCACCGTTTTGGAGACAAGTTTTGGAGAAAGCAAATCGGAGGCTTAAAAAGAGACAGGGAGGAGCATCTTCATCATATAGCATGCACGAAGTATAAATAGACGACAGTGAAGGAGACACTGAGGAGGACCACGCTTCGTGTGGGGTAAGTACCAAACGCTGTCTCCTGGTACTCATCTGAGTAACTCACTAAGTTATGTGCACCCCTGAATATAATTGAGCTGAAATTGGGGTCAACAGCAGTATATACTGTAAATGAAATAAGGCGGATGGTCCTTGAGCTCTGTGTGAATGTATTGGTGCTTTTCCACTGCAGGACCAAGCACGGCTTAGTACGGTATGGTTAGGCCATGGTAGGCCAGACTCACTTTATGCTGCGTTTCCATTACAGTTTACCAACTGGGGTAGTAACTATAGTAACGCAGTGTGGGCGGAGCGGCGCTGCGTAAAACTGCCGTGACGTCATCTTCAATGCGAACTACAAAACCAAAACATCAGCCGTTAGCTGTTAGCCCTCAGAGCTCACAGCTCCTCATATCTGTTCAGAAACTGGACAAAAGTTAAACAAGTACAAACCACAGACTGTCTGTGTCATGGCGAATACAGTCGCTGGTTTATTTATGTCTGTATAGGCCGTTGTTGTGAGTGTGGACGGAGCATATACAACGTTAGCTTAGCCTGATCGATCCGATCTCCATTCAGAAAAGTGTTTTGCCTGCAGTCTGTCTGCAGACTTGTCAAAGCATTAATTCATGGTTTTTACTAACCGGTATCAGTATGTTGTTACTTCGGCATCATTTTGAAACTTGTATTACAATTAAATCACGGTAAAATATGTTCATGTTGTTGTAGTTGTAGCCCCCTTGCCAGCGATTCTCTCTGACCATTCAGCAGTCGAGTGTTTACGTCAATAGTTTAGTATATTCAGCCCGGTTGTTGGCCCGGTAAGAACCTCGATTTTTGAGGGCCAGAAAAAAGGTGAAAAAGTAGCCCTGAGCCGGAACTACCCCTAGTGGAAAAGCAAAAAAAAAGCTTAAACCGTGCTACGTGCCATAAGTGTGCTCATATCAGAGTGTTTCAGTCTGAGGTCAGTCCTGACCTCCCTCCCAGGCCCCCCTTACCCCTCTCACACTGATGGTGTATAAGGAATGGCAGAACTGCCCATGGCTGGATGACTGCTGCTTAGCAACAGCAGGAAAGAACTAATTGTGTCCAATCTTTTCTTTGTCTCAGGCAATATCAGTTTATAATCTTCATGAAGTCCTAAAATTGTCTGAAATTGATACAAACATACTGCACTATATGCGAGAAAGGTATGGAGCTCAGCTTTACCAGGCAGTTTACAAATAATTGATCTAACCCTGCGTGGGGATATAGAGAGTGGTAATAATTCACCCAGACCAGGCTTCAGATCAGCCATGATGAACTTCTGGATTGACGCCTTTCAATGTTAGAATAAATACTCTGAGTGATTTTGTTTTGAGCTATTTGGAATGTGGAACACAAAATTAGAAGTTAAAAAAGGTAGTTTTCCTAACAAAAAATGTTTTGCTGGCAAGATTTCTACTTCTTGGAATTCTGTATGTAGAACTCAAAAATTGAAGTCACATTACATTATGAATAAGTTATCTCTGCAAAATATTATTAATTGGCTCAAATGTGGGCAGTTTTCCTCGAAACACAAAAATCTAGTGCAGATAGTTGACTTGAAATTTGGAGATGTCCTAACTTTGTCATTTTTACAGTGTGTGTGTGTGCTTTCTAATAATATCATTATTTATTTTTAAATATATTGTAACATTGTTATCCAGATAGTAATCCTCCAATTTTTTTAATGTAACAGTGTTCTGATTACATCTGTATTTATGTATCCTGATTACGTAATCCGTTACTCCCCAAGCCTGAATGTGAAGTGTGTCGGCAGCAGGAAAGTACTCATCCTGTCCTTCGGTGCATACCATGCTGATTCTGTCTTTCTTAAACGTTTGCTTCTTCTGTCAGCAGCGGCTCCTGGCCTCTCTAACCTGTGCAGACTGACAACATTTACTGAACCAAAACAGCTTTCATGACTTCTCCATGCAAAGAAATCAACAGTGTTTCTTGGCCTTTTGATTTATCGATTTTCTATCTCCACTGACTGGAGTGTGAGGGGAATCTTCCTGTTATATAACTTATTAAGCACTGATCAATAAACGGTTAATAAGTTCAAAACATTTGTTCAGCAGGATCTGTGTGGGATTTAAATTGCAGTATATGCAAATATGCTGCTCAAAACGTAAAGGCTATAAGAAATGCAGGTTCTTTCCATGAGATTTATACATTTATCGAATAGCAATTCTCAAAAAAACACTTTAAGTAAGGGTTGGCCTTTTTTCAAACTATTCACCTCATGCTTTGAAGCCTCTTAGGGCACTTCCACATTGCCGTTTACTGTCTTGGCGTCAGGTAAAGCTGAATTTCTATTATTTTGCATGGCGTCGCCAGCTTTAACAACCTTAACTTGCTAAAGAAACTTTTAAGCTTTTAAATGAACTGATATTAAGTTATAACAATGTTTGGGGTTGTCCCTTTCCTCCATTGTGTTATATATGTTTGGGTTCATGGTCTGTAAAGATGAAATGCCTCCATTAGACTCCTTTGTCTACTTCTGTTTCATGGTGACATCATTATGTAACACTTGGGTTTCTATTGGTTAGCACTCTGATAAATCTCTAAGTTGTTGAGCAATCACAAAATAGAATTGATCTGAGAGCAAAATATTAATGTATTTAAAATGTTTCCCCTTTTGACATAATCTTCTTTTGACGTTCTTAGTTTTATTGTTCATTTTTAGGATTTAGAGGAAATTCCCTGAAGATGCATTAAAGTGTGAATTTCAGTCATATGGCAGGTGTCCTATTCTGATGTGATTGAAGTGCATCGCTTGGACAAGGGATTTTCTGTTACTGTGAATAGTGAGTAATGTTTTCTCTTGGACTTCTTATAGATGACCTGCTCTCAGACACACACACACACGCCCTCTCAGTCGGAGCATTATAAATAAAGATTGTAAGCACATAAACAGGAGCCTCATTTTCTCCCAGAGTAAGACCCTCCTGTTTGTGTTCAGGTATCAGATGCCATCCATCAAAGGCTGATCTGTGTTTCTATCAATAAAAACGCTCATGCATTTTTCAGCATTCAAATACCTTTCAGCTCCAGGGACCGACGCTGAATTCTTGCCTGTCTAACTGCTCTGCCACAACAAAAGAATGATTCATAAATATTAGAGCGCAGCGTTCCCAGCCCCCTATTTCACTCAAAGCTCTCCCTTGATTTACCGTAGAACTATAAAGTTGAATCATTTCTCTCACACAGGTTTTTAGGGGTTTTATAAACTCTCTGCCTCCCTGCTGTCTCTGACACTTCCCCTGAGGATCAGTCTGCATATATTTACCATTAGTCTGCAAGTTATACATTCAAGACTGTGTCTCTGAGATAAGCTACAGAGATATGTGGTACGCACAAATAGACAAAGCCTTATCTGTTGAAGTTGGAAGACAGTGCAGATAGAAAGCACTGTAGATGATAGATCACACCTCTTTTGCTTCTTTGATGTTTAGCTACTCTGTTTTAAAATGATTAATTTCGGCATCTCTGAAAGCAGCGTACATCTTTTTTGTTTGTGCGAAATGTAATCACAACACAGACACAATCCTTGTCTCAGCATGACACCACACTTTTATTCCCGGGTCTGTATTTGCAGATGGGGCCAACATTGTTATGGATCTCCTGTTTTTTATTCTATTCACAGTGAATATGATAAACGGAGGATTCTCGCGCCCGCCCATCTCCAACCTATTCATCACAGGGCCGATAAAAGATCACAGCAGAGGCTTTTAAAGTGCCTCACAATGGAGGCAGCGGCTCAGAACTCGTGCATCCAGCCTCAAAGGGACTGCTGACAGGCGCCAGATATTTCTATTACAACAGACACACTCATATTTACCCTAACAAGATACCACACAATGTCATAGAATGTTCCTACAGCCATGTTCTTTCATGTTGCTGATGAGGACTTCCGGTAGGTTACTTCCTGTCTCACACTGTGAGGACAGCTGAGACAGACATATTGTTCTGCTGCTGGCAAAATACAGTGGAGTGGTTTTTTGTAGGCGGACCAGGAAGATAGCAACGCAAAGGGGTTCCTCCGAAAAAACCCAATGGGATTTTTCCATTGGATTTTGGAATATTGTATAAACATACATTTATGATTCTGATAAACATTTTTGTTCAGCAGGATAATCTCAGCATATTACCACTGTGTGATTTTTTTAAGTGTACAATACAATATGGCCAGAAGAAAAAAGCTAACGCTAGGCTATAAACTAACAACGTCACAGTGGAACGGCTGCACATCAACACGGCTAAGCTCAAGGTGGCTAATGTTGAGAGCGATGATGTTTAGTCGTCTGATTTAGACACTTGTTACCCCTCGATTCCACCGGGTCCGTCTGCGTCGCGTCACGGCTGCGCCACGGTTTTGGTCCGGCCTCCTCCGGCGTCATACCCTACCGGGCGCATTTCAGAAGCATTTCAGAAGCGGAGCGTCTTGTGTGCCGGCTCGCAGTTGTTGTTGTTTTGGGCATATTTCCTGGACAGGCTACTTTGTGCAGACAAAGTTAATAATAATTGTAATATTCCAGTTATAAACGACATGAATCAAAGATGTGTTGCTGTATTTTAGTTTGTAAAAAAATGCATTCATCATCATAATTCTATATATATAATTTACACAGTGCCTGTAAACCGGAGGAGAACGCTGGCATTTCTCCTCCTACTTGAAAGACTACGGAGGGATAGGGTCTGCAAAATTAGTTTATTTTTTCTGCCCGGCGCCTCTGCAACGCCTCGCGTCGAAAAATAGACTTGAATCCTATTTTGAGCGGAGCCCAGCTGCGAGACGCTTCTGGGACGCTTCGGAGCCGTAACGCGGCGCGCCTGGTGGAATAGCACCCATTGACTAGTGTGGCCGCGATCTTTGCAAACGCCGCAACGCAGCCGTAACGCTTGTAAAGGGAAGATGATAGCTCTCACTCACCACTCTGCTGTTCCGCAGCGCTGCCAATCCAATCCATTTTATTTCTATTGCACATTTAAAAATGAACAAGTTGAACAAAAGTGCTGTACATCAATAACTGTATAGTAATCATAGATAACACGGCAGGGTCCGTTACAGTTTGTTTTCATCTGATTTCTATTAAACTTGTTTCGGCAAATTCAGATGATAAATACAACTTTGAAGCTTGTGACGGCATAATTACAAGCGGAGAACGGAGTAACTTTACGTCACAGCAGGCATAACAACAGCCGGTGTTTCTCGTGGGTGTTTTCACCGGGAAACAAACACAAAACACACAAACGCAAAAATACACACTTGCGAGCTTCCCTCAGACCAGTAATACAAACGAAAATATTTTCCCTCCGTAGTATTTTGATCGTTTGCTCCGCTAATAATCAATCAGATTGATGGATTCCAGAGAAGAGAGAACTTTGAAGGCCTTTTTCTCAAAATGATGACTCGGTGACAGTCATTATATATGTCATTATAACTTCTTAAACAATTTACTGTTAGAAACGACATGTAATTGGTGTTACAATTACGCAGAAACCAAAAAATGCAATTAACTACAAAGACAGTTGAAAAAGGAAGATTTCTTTTACACTAAAAATACAGAATCATTATGCAGCTACAGCGAAAAGAAGGAAACCCACTCAGGACCACCTCTCAGCATGTGTGCATGTTACAGTTGGAGGTCATCTTGGTGGAAAATGCAAATAAATTAATTCCTAACACTGCTGTATCATTATTAGCGGCTGAAATAAGTATGCATTATTCATTAATGAAGCTATTAGTTACAGCTTGTAAACCATAGTAAAATAAATATCATTATATTGCGTATACAAATGTCTGGCAGGGGACGACAAAGGAATTTTAAACTAACAAAACACTTAGAAAACCTCCACACTGTACCCTCTTAGGAACTCTGGAGAATATAAAACTATACTAAGAATAGGTCATTACTGATAAGTGACTTGGTGTATTGTAGTGGCAATATTTTATCTTACCTTATATGGTAAAACCAAATGCTTCTAAAAGCATTGTCTAAAACAACTATACCATTTCCTGATATGTTACTGAGCGTATCATTTAATCTGACTATGGTCGTAGTTGCAGCTCTTTCTAAATTATAACCAGAGATAATAAAGTATGAGCTGTCAATTAAAGCAGTTATCATTTTTCTTCAATTCAACAGTGACTTTGTGCAGCTTTGGTCCAGGAGATAGAGTGGTCATCCACCAATCAGAGGGTCAGTGTTTCGATTCTTGTGGTAAATATCTCTGAGTCGCAACAAGCAAGATAATGAACTCCACATTTCTCCTGATGGCATGGCAAACAGAGTGTGTGTGGGTGTGTGTGTTTCAACAAGTCCTCCAACTCATACGACCAAATGGGCCGATTGTTCGGGCCCTTATTATGACCAAATATGTTGTTTGTTCAAGCGCTTAATACGTCCTATAATTACGTTTTAAAGTGTTCGCCCTTTAGTGCTCCAGTTGAATGCTAACGTTACAGATGGTCGTTTATTCACAAATAACCCTCTCTGTAAAATCCTAAATTGTAGGATAGTTCGGCCATTAAACCGCTTTTTGATTAGATTTCTAGCGAGAAGTGTATATTGTACTTTTAGAATCCACGTCCAGTCGATATGTAGGATCTATAGTTTGATAGATATTACGAAGATGATTTGAGGTATGCGGCAGCCTCCATGTAAAGTTGCGGGTTGAAAACAGTATTTCCGGTATCTACGTTTTCATAATAAAACCAATGATCAAATGATCGGACCCGTCCAATTCCAGTTTTGGAAAGTCTGCCGTGGTTCCATTCCATTTCATAGAGCTGTTACGCTCAGCGTAACCTTGTCGCACTGCCACTCCAACATCCAGTCACAGGGCTTGATGTCTAATCACGGGGTTTGTAAAGCAAGGCGGATGTTGTAGTCCCAAACGATAGCTGGGGATTCTGGGTAGTGTAGTGTCTTCGGAAACTGTAGTGTTTAAACTCCGAAAAAACAATTTGTTTCTCTGAATCGAAGGTTAAAAACACACAAGCATTGTACACAATTTAAACCAATCAATATTGTGTAATTAACAAGGATAAACTGATGTTTTCTAGTGGATGAGTAATGCAGATATCACTGTGTAGTCATTTGACAGTGAGGGGAATATATCCGGTTTTATTATGAAAACTTCGAGACCGGAAAACTGTTTTCACCCACGCTAACTTTACATGGAAGCTGTATACACGTTCTCCTGGCGAGACCTCAAATCATCTTCGTAATATCTATCAAACTATAGACCCTACACATCGACTGGACGTGGATTCTAAGAGTACAATATACACTTCTCGCCAGAAATCGAATCAAAAAACATTTTAATGGCCAAACTATTCCACAATTTAGGATTTTCCATAAACGTCCCTCTGGAGCGTTTGCAATGAACGGGCCAGGAGCATGTTGTTTCTTACACGACCACTAAAGCACCTCTAGTGGTCGTGTAAGAAACAACATACACTTTAAAACGTGTCTCTGGGTCGTAATAAGGGCATGAACAGTCGCCCAATATGGTCGTTTTTTGTAGGAGGACAGGCTGGTGTGTTTACCATTTATGCAGGAGAATTCTAAAGTGGATATTAACAGACATGATGATTATTCTCATGCACATTTAAACTATGATGATATTACTGTTGCACTGTCTTCATTATCTGTATTATTTGGTATAGTTTCATCCTCTTATTTCATTTTACAATCACGCATATTGCAAAGACTGATAGGGAGGCTATACTTAGACACAATATCATGAATGCCTGGTACACACATACTTTGCAGCAAACTCCACTACTTTTAAAACTCTAGAGGCTGTGTTGAGAAGCTAAATAGTTTTAGCTAATCTTGCAAGAAAAACTGTACTTATTTTATATATTATTTAAGCAGAAATTATTGAACAAATTATGAAACTCCAGAGTTGAGACTCCAGTTACAGTCCTCCAAAGCTGGAGTGAACAAGAGTTTGTTTCGCATAGTTGTATCAGAATCTTCACTTTCACTGATTCAAATGTCCTTTAGTACAAAGCTTGCTAACAACGAGAATCTTTATATCAGAATCATCTGTCATTGTTGTTGACTATGAAATAAATCCTTCAAGCTATAAAATAAAAAATAAAATGTTGTCATATCCAAAGTGGCAAATCTTTGAGAATAGGAAATCTGTAACCATACAACAATTTGAATATTATCTTGATAAATTATTTAAATTATTAATTCATCGTTAATCTCTGTCGATCTACAAATGTATACAATTATGGTGAATTTTGTTCAACATGACCGGATAATTTATTCTCTGGCAACATGAATGTGTAGAAAATAGTTGGCCACTCATCAAATGAGATAATGAAATATGCCTCTCTGGACTAAAAATGATACCTTTCACCAGTGACGTGCGGTGAGGTTCATGGCTGGTGAGGCACTGACTCTTTCAGAGTCAGATTTACAAATATTATATTTTGACCTTAATCGAAATGTTCGGTTATTTTCAAAAACTTTTTTAGTCTGATGCTTCGATTCATTTTAAACAGACCGTTCAACAAAAGGATAGCCTACCCAAAATCTAAATATTGGATTGTTCTTTCTTAGTAAGATCCCATGTTCATTACAATTGTGGTCTTACCTTGACTTGAAGATGAAGTCCATGCTATCCTTCTGGACAACAATCTCCATTACATTTTTGTAAAAGTCCTCCTTATCTCCCACTAGTTTCAAAACAAAAGTCTAGTTTGTCGTCTCTGCGTAGAATAACAGTAGCAACAAGAACATGTGGGCTCACGTGCGGCCCCCTTCAGTGCGGCAGAGGTTATGGCTGCCTCTCCAGGTGCTTTTTTCATTGCCGTTGTATGATGAGACCAGCGGGCCTAAATATCATATATACGTGAAATAAGTTATTTAGAGACTATGGATGGCGAGGATAAATGTAATAAAGGGATCTACAAACATTACATTGGTGACATACAGTGAGATGGTGCAGGCATGCGCTTAGGGCCCGCTTTCCAGACAGTTTCTGTGGGGTGACGCATTCTGAGGTGAGGCAGAGCTCATCTGTGCCTCACCTCACCCCACAGTAACTGGCTTGAGCGCGCTCACAAAATAAGTGCCCGCGCTACATTAGTGCCCTCGCTCCAGCCAGTTACTGTGGGCTTACGAGAGGCAGAGCTCGTCCCTGCCTCACTCCCATGTAGTTGTAGCGGAGCTCGGCCAATTTGCTGATTTTGACTATAAAAAGCGATTGGAATCATACAGAAATCACACTTACAACACAGATCAGTGGAGACATGTTATTATTATTACTATTTAGTTTTTCTTTAGTTGTTTTTCCGTTACATTGGAGTATGACAGGTGAGGCTCTGCCTCCCCTGCCTCCCCTGACTGCACGTCGCTGCCTTTCACGGCAGCTGGATCCAAGCTATCCCACACAATCACAATGAAATATCCGTATTGTCAGACTTCAAGTAATGCATTTTTGTTTGAACCAGCAGTCCCCGAACCATCAGTGTCCGGCATGCATGAGGAGCTATTGGCGTAAAGGTGTGTGAGATAAAGAGAGGAGTTGGTTCGGCTCCTAAAGACGTTATATCTAGGGCTGTCAGTCGATTAAAATATTTAATCGCAAATTAATCGCACATTTTTTATCTGTTCTAGAGGGATATTTTTCAAGTTTTTAATACTCTTATCAACATATGAGTGGACAAATATGCTTTATATGTTTGTTTATTATCATTTGAACAATGACAAATATTCTCATGAATATTAAACGTGTGTGTGTGTGTGTGTGTGTGTGTGTGTGTGTGTGTGTGTGTGTGTGTGTGTGTGTGTGTGTGTGTGTGTGTGTGTGTGTGTGTGTGTGTGTGTGTGTGTGTGTGTGTGTGTGTGTGTGTGTGTGTGTGTGTGGAGACACTGTGATGGATCGTTGGCGCTATGTGCAGCTCAAGGCATATATGCTCGAACGGGAGCTGCCTGGACGCTGCAATCATGTTGCGCACACTATCCGTGCTGAGTGTGCTGACTTTTCGTACAATGTCCCACTGTCTGGCTGCCTGCATAAAGTCAAGTGCTCGGCGCAGTTGTTGGCGAAATGTCGCTCCTCATATCCGTTAGCGCAGCTAGCTAGCACCAGATGCTAACAACAACAACAACACGTAAGGTGTGCCTCGCTCGCGCCACACATACCGATCCTCCCGATGGCCAGTCGGTGCCTGCCGGTGAGCGTGGAAGTGTGGTCTGCCGCGGGCGGCAGGAGCGGGGCTGTCAGCATCAGCTTGTAGATGGTATTTTAAACTTGATGCGCTCTGAAACTCCGGGACGGCCGTGGACAAATAATACACATGCGTTAATCGCTTTAAAATAATTAGTGGTGTTAATTTTTTTTTGCGTTAACGCGTTAACTTGACAGCCCTAGTTATATCCTATAGTATGGGGGTTATTCCCTATCTTTATTCAAGAGCGTGGCATTTAAATTTGAGAGCATACTTTATTGATTTATTTGCCTCAAACCCTGTCCTCGCACTCAAATAGTGCCTGCTTGCGCTTAGATTTGCTCTGCTTCTGCTCCTGCTCAAACTGTACGCTTGCACTCAGATATATTGCCAGTGGTGTAGTGGGCGTTGGACGCGGGGGTACGCCGTACCCCCACTTATTTGGAGCATGATCTTTTTTTTTAATAGTCTAATAAATATAAAATCATTGCCAGTCTTATCAGTTGTAAGTGTGTATTTGTTGTAATAATGACAAAAACATAATACATTTCACAGTAATTATAATACAAAATAAAAACGATTTCCTTAAAAAAATGATGATTCGTCATCACGCTCGTGACCCCGCAGCGAGCTGGGGGTGTGTCAGTGACACACCCACGGCCAGCTCGCCGCCCGCCGGTTTTGCGGCAGCTCTTTCCCTCAAGAACGCAAACGAAAAAGCTCTATAATGGCAGGCAAACATTTTTTACTTGACTTCTTTTCTAAAAAGAATATAATTCACAAGAAGAAAGAGGCTAGCAGCACCAAAGCTACAAGTGAAGCTGCTAGTACTACATCACCAGAAGAGCCGCCTAAAGACGTGGATAATGCTAGCACTAACGTTAACGTTAGCTGCGCTAGCAACGTTCCCCTGGCTAGCTCAAGCTCACCTTTCCCAGAGGTATGGACGGAGGAGATGTGGCGGAGGAAACAAGAGGCATACCCGTGGACAGACTGCAAAGCTGGGAAACTGGGCTGCAAAGTTTGTTTATCCATTTTGGATGTATCACCCCCAGTTTCCACTGGGTCCGTCTGCGCCGCGCTGCCCGCGTCACGGCTGCGCCGTGGTTTTGGTCCAACCTCCTCTAGCGCCATAACCCACCGGACGCGTTTCAGAAGCGTTGCGTCGTGCGTGCAGGCTCGCAGTTTTGTTATTGATTCGGGCATCCTGGACATTTGTACTTCTACAAGAAAGTAAGTAGGCTACGTAGTTAAATGTTTTATTTTTGTGTCTGTTTAAATTGTGTTTATTGTTGTTATAAATTTCCTATTTTGTTGTGTTGTAGTCTACAGACACAGTTAATAATAATTGTAATAGTCCACTTCCATGATGAAAACCTCGTCGTCCATTGTGCGTATCGTAGTGGAGGTGTTGTGATGAAGGAGGGGGGTCTGCTAAATTAGTATGTGGGGAATGGGCCTGGCCCGGATGCTCACCTTTCCACTTCCTGCGAGGGGGGGCTGCCTGCCCGACCTTATGTTACGGCTGCGCCGCAGCAAAAATAGGATTCATCCTAATTTTAGAGAAGCGCTGCGCCGAGCCGCTTCTGGGACGCGTCTGAGCCGTAACGCGGCGCGTGTGGTGGAATAGCACCCATTGACTAGAGTGGCCGCGATCCTTACGACCGCCGCAACGCAGCCGCAACGCAGCCGTAACACGGCGCGGCGCAGACGGACCCAGTGGAAACTGGGGGTCAGTCTTCAAAACGCAAGGGGTGTGTGTGTGTGTGTGTGTGTGTGTGTGTGTGTGTGTGTGTGTGTGTGTGTGTGTGTGTGTGTGTGTGTGTGTGTGTGTGTGTGTGTGTGTGTGTGTGTGTGTGTGTGTGTGTGTGTGTGTGTGTGTGTGTGTGTGTGTGTGTGTGTGTGTGTGAAGCAGCACTGTCTGCTTATTTGCATTATAGGCTAGGCCTAATCAGAATAATTTCAAGTCCAGATTGAATGTTGTTTGCATAAGTAGGCTATATTTTTGGTTTCGTTTATTTAATAAGTTAATTTCAGGACAACTTTGGGAATTTTGTTTGTTTGTTATGAATTTTAAATAGATTTTGAAAGTGGAAATAGAGAGAGAAGCAGCGCTGTCTGCTTAGTTGCAATACTGTAGCTTATGCAATTTAGGCCTATAAATTGTTTATGTAACTTATGTGCCTGTGTGTCCATGGTTTTGAGTCTGTGTTGAGCGCAGCGACGTCTGCTTTTTGCAGTACAGTAACTAAAGTAGGACTAAGCATACCGGTAGTTTCTGTGGACCTGTCTGCCCGTTTTGTGAGTGCACTGCGCGCGTGCGCACTTGTGTGGCATTGTTTGGGATGACCTGATTAAAATAGCATCCCCACTACACCACTGTATATTGCTGCTTACAGATTTCCTGTGTTCCAGTTTAAAACCTTCTCTGTGCGCTCGTGAAATGTCTGCTCTCAGATTTTTTGTGCAACAACCATAGACGGCAACAACCCTGTCAAAATCCCTCAACCAATAGGAGGCCAGGTGTCCTTGCGGGTGCGTTCGCTTTACTTATTAGAGCGTCCCGTAAGGGCGGTTACTCTTTGGTTTATAAACTCCCGCCCTCCACGGCTTTATAACATAACATGTACTTCACTTGTTTGATTTACAACTTTTTTTGGGGGGGGGGAAGAGAAGCACAGTTAGTATATATCAGTGGCGAGCCGTGACTTTTATATCTAGGCCCTCTGACCTCTGAAAAGAAGAGTTATTACGTCACAGCACTTCAACGGAATATCAAAACAGCGGCCCGGGGTGCAAAACGCATCAATGACAGCGACCCTCTACCAAACAAAACAACACCATTTATATAAACACCTATCATGACAGGGCACCCACAGCCAAGTAACAATTACAAATGAATTAAGTCGGCACGGCGGTCCACATTGAAAATGACTTAGGCCCATGGGCGTAGGAAGCATCCTGAATGTGGGGGGGACATTTTTAACGGGGGGTGTGGGGGTCCTCCAAAAAAATAGATTTCCTGTATTCTGGTGCATTTTAACAGGTGGTTTGATACTTTTATGTGGCTATACTAGCATGAGGAAAATTATGGGTACATTTTGTAATTTCATCCAGTAGTAAAGAAAGGAAGCATATTTGATTATTAATTCAGAGCCGTCTTTGAATTAATAAAAAGCAGTTTAAATGCCCATTTTTTGTACATTTATATACAACAATAAATATTGAGTGCATTGAGAGATATTGTTGTGGATAGTCATTTATATATAAATAGCAAAATACATTTGTGAATCCTTCTGTGAGCATTTATTAATATTGAGACTGATCTGACTCCATTAAGTTCACCTAGGAATGGTATCATTGACTTGTTCAAATAAATGTTGCTCTTCTGTCTTTATTGGTCATATGATGCCCCTTGACTGAAATGCTTCCTGTTCAATATCCCCACTGATTTCCTTAACATTCTGGCATGAGAGTCCACATCACAATTTACTCTAAACTGTAATTTCCCTTTCATCACTCACCTCAGCAACGGACCTCTCTCCACTGTCCCTGACTCACTCTCAAGCGCCTAGATGTCAAGAGAGGTGGTGAAGTGATAATTATTGATTGAGCAGTATACTCTTTCACATTGAATCATAACAAGTCATACTTTAGAGTCAGTTGTATTTACATTCAGTAAGTCCCAGTCTGTGACATTGGACATTTTGAAGACACAAAGTCCCAAGCAGTAGTTAGAATATTATGTAATGTGAAATGAAAATAAATAGTTAACTGGGATGGAAATTGCCTATAAGCACTCAGTAAAACATAAACACACACAAAAAGCTTCTGAATGATAAGAAGTATAATTAAAACATAATGCACATTAGCATTTTGAGAAAGAGTACCGAAGTTAAAGAACTCAGAAAATAATCTCTTATCGAACTGAGGTTCCAGTAAAACACACTGACTGCGACTCTACATGGATGGTGTTTACATGAGCACAGAGAGATCGGGTTATTCATGTTCCCTGTTTACATGATAAATACTAGTAACCTGGCATTTCGATGCCTTTTCTCATCTAAACTATTCAGTATTTGTATCTCTCTATCATGACATAAAGACGAAACTCCTTTCCAGAAGTGAGACGCTTTTGCCGCTATCACTGTTAACTGATTAACTGCTACCAGCTGATGACTTACTTTCCTCTGCTTTGAAAAAAATGTTCTTATGTCCATGTTGTCTGGGGGAGAAAACATATCAAACCAAGAGATCGTCAGCTTTGATTTTCGCTGTATTAACCATTTCCTGAACATTTGGTGTGTGTGCCTTACCTCCGCTACCGGCATTGCTTCATACAACAGGTCTGAGCTGTCCACCTATGACAACACTCCTTGAACATGCGCGCGCTATGGGAGAATCTGCCTTGGTACAAAGTAGCAGTGAAAACATGGTACGGAGTTTCATTGATTTGGGCATTCTCTCAATAAGCAAGTGGAATGGATTTGATAGTGAAGCACTGACACAGCGCTCTACAAAGTGCGGCGAGTGGATAGACCGATTCACGGACTTTCCACATGGTAAAAGTGGGGGGGTCTAAACTAATCATTTGAAAAAGTGGGGGGGGACTTGTCCCACCCTGATATAACAACCCAGTCTCATGGCATTTCGTGTTCACCAACACGATTTTTAATCTATTGATTCGTGTTCACCAACACGATTTTCCCCTTTTTTTCGTGTTGCACAGCACGATTTTAAAAGCAATGTATTTCTACTGGTAATGACGCTCATGGAAGCACGGCATTCGTTTGTGTCGGCTGCCCTTAAAGGCAATGTGAGCGTCCATTCCCATTGGATAACGGAGAATTGAACACCCGGAAGTAAGTATTCCCCTTACTGTCGATTGATTTTACAGTGATATCTGCACTACTCATCGACTAAAAAACACCATATTATCCTTGTTAATTACACAACATTGATTGGTTTAAATTGTGTGCAATGCTTTTGTATTTTTCCCCTTCAATTCGGCGAAACAAATATTTTTTCGGAGTAAAGGATGGCAGAAGACACTACACTACCCAGAATCCCCAGCTATCGTTTGGACTACACCATGTGCTCTGTTTGACAAACCCCGTTTTTTTTCACCATTCATTCCAATGGCTGGCGTCTATGTCACGTGATCTTCAAATTTCTCCCTGCAGAAAAAAAAAACATGGCCGAATTTCGTTTTATTCTCGGTGGAAAATGCCTATTTTAAAGTTAGTTTGGCCATTAAAATGCGTTTTGATGTCATTTGATGCGAGAAATATGAGTTGTTATTTCAGATTATGTGTGCAGTGGATGTACATGATCTTTAGTTTGCTAGTTATTACGAAGATTACTTCAGGAAAATGCCTCCATAGAACGTTTTCATTGTTACCAAGGTGATTGCTAGGGACGCTGCTATCGATATTATTTCTGTTATGTTGTGTAACTGTTTAATGGTGTTATCTTTATTGCTACCCCCTTCCCCGTCAATGTATAGTGTTTGTCCACAGCGCAAACATATTAGTTTAACAAAATCCGCATCTAAAGATAGCCTACGTTATTTTCCCCTGTGCAATTCCAGTCTCACATCTCACAGCACATCGTCATTAACAAATACCGGAAACAGTCCGAAAACATTTAAAAAAAAAAAAAATAATACATTATTCCGAGTGTGCTTGCTTTTTTCTTTGAAAGTCATCACATACCGGCATTGTAATACACGGTTCGGCTGCATTAAATATTACATATCTGCCGTAGTTCTGTATTCATAGAGCCCTGATGAGAAGACTTCTAGACAAACATGAGGAACTGAAAACGTGACGTGGATCATAAATATATCAGCCATTAAACAACATCTTACATTTCTTTTCACACAATACGTCTCCTTGCAGTATCAACACTAATTCGGCTGACTTTTATATTTGATCCAATTGGTAGATAGGCTGTATTTACACCATAATAGTGCACAGCTGATATAAAGGGACACCTAGTGGTTAAAGCATTTCATTATTTTTATTATTAGATATTAATAGGATCCCTATAAAGTATATTCATTACTCGTTATTCTCTACTAATAGTTAATTAAAGACTGTATATAATGACTATTTTGCACATCCCTTTCAAGATTTTCTAAGGTTTATTGACATATCATATAGGCCGACACAACTATGGTGTAGTTATGCATTGAATGAAAAACTTGGGTCGCAGGTTCCTCAATAGTGCATTACAAGACATCTATCAATATTTGTGCATACCTCCAGCAATGTTAACTATGTTGAAGCACTTATTTTAACTGATATTATACATAATGTATTATACTCTTATACGATGTATGTAGATATTTCATCTCCGGCCTTGTCAGGTATTGAACAATCAATAAATAAAGAACACAGAATTGTTAAATATAAAACACAGAATTTGTGTGATTATACTAAATGATTTACAAATAAACACCACTGCATATTTACAACTGTTACACATGCTGATGTAACGCAAATGTTCCAACTTGGGATCAATAAAGTATATCTTATCTTAAGCTGATCGATGGCTACTGCCATATTTGCAAAATTTGCCTCTGAACCTTGACAAGTGCATGTTTCAGGCTTATCAATTAATGTAATGTAATGTAATCAATTAACAACAGGAGGGGTCACAAACATAAGACCAGCTGTTAAATAAAGCTCTTCTGACCTTAGCTGGCATGTGTGTATATATTAATGCTGCCCATTATGGGCACAATAAATTTTCACCCATTTATTAATTATATGTTTTAAATTTGAGTGTTTCCTATCCCATAAACCTCCAGGGATGTACACAGTTTAATACTGGCAACTTCTTATTATGGGAAATATGAAAACGTCTTTTAAAACTACAACTCCCAGTAGAGACGTACGTGCCATAGATAGAGAACATGTTGCGAAACAGAATAGCCAGCATGTGTAGTTCTGGGGACAGGGTGGGGGAGGGGGTGACGTGGTGGACCCGTTCAAATCCAGTTTTGGACAGTCTGCCGTGGTTCCATCCCATTTCAAGTGCTGTTCAAGGCTCGGCGTAACCCTCGGAGCACACTCTCCAATCACAGAGCTTGAGGACTATCACGGGGTTTGTCAAACAGAGCACATGGTGTAGTCCAAACGATAGCTGGGGATTCTGGGTAGTGTAGTGTCTTCTGCTATCCTTTACTCCGAAAAAATATTTGTTTCTCCGAATCGAAGGGGAAAAATACAAAAGCATTGCACACAATTTAAACCAATCAATGTTGTGTAATTAACAAGGATAATCTGGTGTTTTTTAGTCGATGAGTAGTGCAGATATCACTGTAAAATCAATCGACAGTAAGGGGAATACTTACTTCCGGGTGTACAATTCTCCGTTATCCAATGAGAATGGACGCTCACATTGCCTTTAAGGGCAGCCGACACAAACGAATGCCGTGCTTCCATGAGCGTCATTACCAGTAGAAATACATTGCTTTTAAAATCGTGCTGTACAACACGAAAAAAAGGGGAAAATTGTGTTGGTGAACACGATTCAATAGATTAAAAATCGTGTTGGTGAACACGAAATGCCATGAGACTGGGTTGGATATAATGTCTGCAACGCCCATGCTTAGGCCTACCATCCTCTTGTCCTTTTGGATGAAGCACTTGATGGCGGGTCATTCAGCTGATCCTTTGCCACTCCAGTTTATCATTGTAACTCAATCTTGAAAATGACTCGGTTAATCATTTTGCAAACGATGTCATCACTATCACTGAAGTGAGCCATCATGAACGAACTTATGCTAATCATAAATCTATCGATCATAAATCTATCGATTAGATTTATGATTCGAAAATAATAAAAGTAGGGTCGACATGTGGATATTATCCGGCTGAACAAAACGTGCATTTATCTAACAGGTTCGTTTTCCACAGACCTTATTTCCAGCTATCTTCCAAAATCCTATGGAGAAATCCCATTGCTCTTTTGTCGAGGGAATCTGAGCGCAGCTTACTTCCGGGTTTTAGGACGCGTCACTGCACCACTTGCATAGTCCTCACAGCGGGCAGAACTTGTCATAAAGTCCGCGAAAATAAAGCCCGCCCATTTAGAGGGAAGATATGATTGGTCAATTGTACTGTCATTTGACATTACTCTCTCGTTGAGTTACTATAGCTGGCCCTCTGTGAATGTAGAGAGGGAGCAACAAGCTCTCCCGTCTTCACAGTAACTCGCAGAGACGGCATTTAACCCTTCACATTCTAACAGAAACTGAACAGGCAGATTCGAAGGATTTATTTATTTGGAAATGTTATTTTAAATACAATTAAATCAAGTTATTTTGGTAAAACTAATGAAAAATGTAGCAACAAAAAAATATATTTTTTTTAAATGTTTTTTTTTATGTATTCAAATATTATTTTTTAGAATATCTTAGGTCCTCACAGAGGGCCTAGAGGGCCCTGACGGCTCACCATTGGTATATATATATACCAGCACCTTACATAATAACAACGTTCAGTGGCGGACTGGGACTAAAAATCAGCCCGGGAATAAAATAAAATAGTCCCTCCGTTGCCTTCTGCACAAAACATAGTGGGAGGTGGTTGCTATGCAACAACAATAGCAGCTAGCGAACATATTAGACAGACAGCATTGTCGTCGTTTAGGTGCTTTTTCTGGAGATAGGCACTTCTCAATCCACTCCTCCATAGTAAGGCCACCCGGAGGTCGAAGTTAACCTTAAATGTTTCCATCTCAAGCTTTGTTAGTTAGTTAGTTTCGTAACGGACGTAATGTAACAGTTGTACGGTTGTAGCTTTTCTCAGACGTGGAGGGATACTGACTTGTGAAAAGTAACTACAATTATACCAGGGATATACGCTCATTATATCACGGCTAAGAAACATCAGATTGCTTGATTTGACTTGTCCGTTCTCATTCATAACACTCCGTTCGATGTCTCACTATGGGATGCGCCTCAACGCGTATGCAAACAGAAGCATCAATCTCATTACGCCAATCCTGATTGGCTGGTGATCTTGACGTCTACGTCAGGGAATCCACCCACCCTTTAAGTAGCTTGCGCTATGACGCAGCGTCATTCAAACACCTCTTCTCGCTTCAGAGCACATCTCGAATTATCAGTAGCCGGTAGGGGTGTAACGGTATCCGTATTCGTCCCGTACCGTCGCGGTTCGGACGTCACGGTTCGGACGTCACGGTTCGGCACATGCAGTCACACGGCGAATACGCCTTTTTTTACGAGTGGGAAAAAAGTCTGTCACTCAGGGCAGTATTACACTATATATAATCCAGGGGGCGGTATTGCGCCTAAAAGCCAGCCGCCCGTAAATAACAAATGAAGAACAAGAACAAAACGAACACAATACATGAAGAAGAAAAGTTAGTAGCTATGGCGAGTTCACACAACACACAGGAGCTAGAAGACCCACCTGCTTCTTTTAAATCAGGTGTGTGGGAACATTTCCGGTTCCCTGTGGACTACAACAACGATGGGGTGCGAGTTGTGGATCGGACGAGGACGGTGTGTCGGCGTTGTTCGACAGCGGTGCGGTATGCTGGTGGTAACACGTCACATCCGAGTCAGTCTCAGTCCCCAGCGAGAGGGTTTTCTCGACGGCAGGTGACATAGTTACCGCCAACAGATCTGCCCTCACTACTGACAACGTAGACAAACTCATCCTTTTGAAGAACAACTTGAAAATAGAGTAAAGCTTGAGTACCTTTATTTAGGCATAATGGCCTCACACACTCACAAGTTAATTACACATGTTAGACATTGCTCCTAAAGGTAGAGATTTTATTTAGTTTTATATTTATCATTGTATTTATTTTATATTTTGACATCAGGAGATGTTATACAGTTCTCTATTGCCTTTTATTGATTGTGATTGAAACACTTTCTTATTATTTATTTTAATATTTTCAAGACATTCTTTTTAGTTGTACAGCTTATTTAACCTTTTTGTTTGACATCAGCCATTATAAATAATATGGCCATTGGTGTGTGTGTTACAGTTAATGATTCCAAATGTTAGAGTTTCTTATTTTCATACCAAAACTTGCACTACTGTTACAAATAAATAACAGCAAAAAAAAATTATGCATTTGGGACCTTTTTTTGCTTTTCTTGTTGTACCGAACCCGTACCGAACCGTGACCCCCAAACCGAGGTATGAACCGAACCGTGACTTCTGTGAACCGTTACACCCCTAGTAGCCGGGCTAGCTTAACGGTCCACAGACTGAACCCAAAGCTAACATTCGGTCGACGGGCGCTTGCCGGTTACTTTTTTGCTTTGCAAGAAGACTGAACAATATTAACACACCAGTTAATATTGTAATCTGCCTCGCCGTTTCTTTCTGTCGAAATAACGGTAAGGTTTGATTTTGTCCTTCAAGCTAGTAACATACCTGTTGCTAGTTTTTTCTTCCCTCCACACCGACACCACGGTAACGAGGACGTTCTCTTTTCTCTCTCACACCAGAGGAGACGGAGATAAAAAAGGTATTAACACACCAGTTAATATTCTTTAAAGAATAAAATCTACACCGTCGCTTTTTTCCTTTCGGACTAACGGCAAGGTTGGATTTTTTTCTCAGTAACGTACCTGTTACTAGCGTGTCCACTCTACGCCGACACCCCGGTGAACGAAGATGGACCCTTCTCTCCCTCACACCAGAGGAGTCAGGGACTCGGAGGCTCGGCTATGCGGCTGCGGGTTTAAGATCTCAGGCACAGACTCACACCAGGTCTGCTCGTCCTGCCTCGGGCTGGAACACGCCGGGGAGGCTATCGATAACCCCGGCTCGTGCGGGCATTGTGCCCGCTTCACCATTAAGAGCCTCCGCCGACGGTTAGCACGCCAAGCTAGCTTGTCGGGACAGGACCCCCTCATGTCCGCTGATTCGCCGGCCGGCAATCAAGACATGGTGGCGTCCGCCGCAGAGATTGAGCCCCGCGCTGTGTCAGACTGGGGCTCAACAACAGCGGCAGCCGCTGAACCGGAGCCCCACGCCGTGTCAGGCTGGGACCCGGTGGCGGCAAGAGCCGCGAGAGCGGAGCCCCGCACTGTGTCAAGCTGGGGCTCCCAACTGGACCTCACCATGGTTCCACCCGCGGAGGATGTCCTGGAGTTGGAGTATATGGAGGACGAAGAGGATACCTCTGAGTTCCTCCTGTCCGACTCGGATGAGGATGACATCTTCGTTTCATCGGCTCAGGCTGCAAAGCCGGGAGCGATGTCCACTCTCCTGGGCGAAAGCACACCAGCTTCGCCCATCCTAAGTATGGACTTGCAGGCCGTGTGTCAACGCGCTGCGTCCAGGCTGGACATCCCATGGCCTGAAGTGGCCAAGGAGACCTCCAGATCTCGCTACGAGGGGAAGAACTTGCCCCAAGCAGCGAGGACGAAGAGGCAGCTCCTTCCAGTCTTTCCGGAGATGCTGGACGAGGTGTCGGTCTCGTGGAGAGACCGCCCTTTTAGCAACAAGGCCCCAATCCAGGGTGCCTCCTCCCTGGACTGTGACGGTATGGAGAGGCTCGGCCTGCTCCGCATGCCGCCCATGGAACCGCTGGTGGCAGCCCACCTCCAACCGAGGCTGGCTTCGACACCGAGCAGGAACCCCATGCTACCGGCAAAGGCAGACCGGTTCCAGTCAGCGATGACCGAACGGGCCTATAAAGCCGCAGCTTTGTCCGCCAGGGCGCTCAACGTCTCCTCGCTGCTGACCGCCTACCAGGCGGAGCTCTGCGAAGACTTGTCGAGAAAACCTGAGCCTGCCGTGTGGGACGAGATCGCAGTGATCACGGACATTTGCCTCCGTGTGCAGCGCTGTGCAGTCCAGGCGTGGGCAAAGCACTGGGAATTATGGTGGGACAGGAGAGAGCCAGGTGGCTCAACCTGACGAACCTTCCAGACCGGGAAAAAGAGGATGTTCTGGACATGCCTATTGTTCCCGAGGGCATATTTGGCTCCGCTCTAGCTTCGATGCAGCTGAGATGCGAATCAAAAAGGAAGGGAGACGAGGCTCTCCAGCTCTGTCTCCCCCGAAGGGTCCAGCCGCCACCTTCAATGGTCCCGCGGCAGGCCTTCACTCAAGCTGCCTCACGTCCTGCCCGGTTCAAGATACCGAAGCAGCAGAGACCACAGCCCGTCCCAGGTCCCCAGCCCAGGCACGAGGCGAGGGGGAGCTGGCCAAGAAAATCTCCGGTTCCGGCAGCTGCCGCTCAGGCGCAGCCGACCCAGGTTTTCAGCCACCAGGCGAGGAAGAAGAAGCGGGCGGCCTGACAGCCTCCTCTCCTCGACGAAGGAGCTGGAAGTTCCCTGTTCCCCAGCTCCAGAGCACTTTCCAGTGTTAGATGCTCATGTGTTTTCGGGGTATTCTCTCAAAAGTTGTCAGGAACTGTTCAATGTCATCCTCTGCCGATAACGGCAGCAATTTGGGTTCCCTATGGGCCAATGGTTCCATCTGTTGTTGGAGACTGTGTCTCCTCTGGTTGAACATCTCATCGTCAACACCAGCAGGACCCTCATAATCCCTGTCCTGATACTCACTTCTTCCGTGAAACTGGCTGTTGTCCTGAGTATCATCTTCTTGTCTCCGTTCTTGTGCTATCCTGGATACTTGCTGCTGTATCTCAGTACACTGCTGCTGCATGCTTCTCCAACGGCACTCCTGAATTGAGGACGCCTTCTCTGCTTGTTCATCTTTAGCCGCTTGAACACAAACTAGCGTCGTCACCAATTCTGCTAGCTCCTCCAGCTTCCCCTCAGTTTTGGACTCAGCTGTGCTGCCTGGCTCAACTGACGAGGCGGCTCTCCCCTCTTGGTCCTCCTTATCATCTTTTTTTCCACCTCTCGGCATCCTTTCACTGTAGTGTGGGGCCCAGCTTCTGACACCATTTGTGAGACAGCGACTCTTTTAGCGGCTGGATTTCCAGTGAAAGAACCAAACACGAGAGGAGGTAGAGTTGCACACCATCGTGTCTTTATTTCACAACCACCATAAAGAACAGCCAGCCAGCATGGAGGTGTTCACCACTTTCCTCCGACTGAAGACTGGCTCTTTTATAGAGGATCTTATTGGGAGAAACCATTCACAGGTGAGCCATTATAAATACACATGTCATCATAATTGGTATAACGATAATCTATAATATTCTGTGCATGTATGATCAGTGGTTTATAGCCAGCTGTTAAGTTAACCCCAAAACCCACATTATAACTGACCATAATATATAGAAATACATTCCCAACTACAACAGAAACCCCTACGCCCATCCCGCCACTTGGTTCGTCCCGGAATCTTCTTTAGTCAGTGTTTGTTTTCCCCCGAGGACCTTTTGGCCAAACACACTGGAGCGGACACAGGACGAAACCGCATGGGTAAGCGATGGACGTAACCTTTACACAGTGTTCACTTCTACAATGAATGCAACTTAATGTCATGACATATACACGCTAAAACAGGACATCTGCACACAATGATTAATCTCATCCGCTGTCAATCTTACACAATCATAAACACTCTCGGCGCTCTCGCTATAACTCCCCTCTCTTTTCAGGTGGAGCCGAGGACCGACCAGCATCTGCCAGACGACATTCCAAATAATACGGTTTAATCATTTAACAACTACTACATCAATAAATAGTATAGATTATATAAAAATGTGCAAATAGGCCATGTCAAACTGTACTGTGCAAATCATGCTAATAAAGTGCAAACTGTTCACTAAAGTGCTGAGTGACATTATTACTGTGCAAAAGGAAGTCGTTGTATAAAGTGCAAACCCACATGTGCAATATTACAAGGCCCCCAAATCTCTAAAAGCCTTGATGTTCATCAGTCCACGGTAAGACAAATTGTCTATAAATGGAGAAAGTTCAGCACTGTTGCTACTCTACCTAGGAGTGGCCGTCTTGTAAAGATGACTGCAAGAGCACAGCGCAGAATGCTCAATGAG
This sequence comes from Pogonophryne albipinna, assembly GCA_028583405.1. Lineage (NCBI taxonomy): Eukaryota > Metazoa > Chordata > Actinopteri > Perciformes > Artedidraconidae > Pogonophryne > Pogonophryne albipinna. Next base: position 28,427,112 of record CM053256.1, read on the forward strand.
GTGAAGAAGAATCCTAGAGTGTCAGCTAGAGACTTAAAGAAATCTCTGGCACATGCTAACATCTCTGTTGACGAATCTACGATACGTAAAACACTGAACAAGAATGGAGTTCATGGGAGGACACCACGGAGGAAGCCACTGCTGTCCAGAAAAAACATTGCTGCACGTTTGAAGTTTGCAAAAGAGCACCTGGATGTTCCACAGCACTACTGGCAAAATATTCTGTGGACAGATGAAACCAAAGTTGAGTTGTTTGGAAGGAACACACAACGCTATGTGTGGAGAATCCAAAGGGTTCACATACTTTTTCTTGCAACTGCAGTTAAAATGTCACATGGAGAGGAATCTATTTAGATTTGAAACACTCTAGGGGCCCAAAGGCAATCCAGGAACAAGGCTTTTAAGTGTTAAGAGTATTCTTAGGGTGACTGACAGTCCCTGACAGCAAGCCGCTCCCTGGCATATTTATGAAAGGAAAAGATATGTACAAGGGGAAGTCTCAAACAGCCAGTTACATGCTCACCTTAGCTTTATGTAGACAGTGACGTTAACCCCCCCCCCCCGCCCGCCCCCAAAGTAAGCTTAGGGCAACCGCTGCTTGCACTCTAGACTAGAGGGTTCGCTGTGTTGCATCCTCCCTATGTGGAAACACTACTTTTGTGAGCAGCAGCAGTTATGACACACACCTTTCTGGATTATTTATTTTTAGGACTTTGTATGGTAAGTCCTATAGCTCAAATATAACATAACTAGAAGCATGCCTATTGCCAGGAGTTTACCTCGAAAAAATTATGAATTATATTATATAAATATATGAACACATTTGATATTTAGCAGACAAATAATATTAAAAAATGTCCTTGTTATTTTAGAAAAAATATTGCTGCATTTCTAACAAGATGTGTCTGATATAGTTTTAAATAAATTACATTTTCAGACATGGTTGCTGAAAGAAAGAGTTTTTATTCAATAAACTTTCACTGACAAATCATTACATCTCTATTACTAACTGCCAAACCTCCATCACCTACAGTCCTCGGTCCCCTCCTCTTTATCTTTTACATCCTTTTCCCAGTTAAATACAGAATAGACTTTGGAATACTAAATACCCCCTACAGCGGTCTGTATCGACTGGGCAAACTGAATATTTGTATTCTCTGAGTGTGTCGGAAAGTAACAAAGTACATACTGTTGTTATGTACAAAATGTGACTAACAAAAAAACGAGCTATTAGATACATACTTTTTGATAGTTTATTATTCCTAAATCCATGGTAATATATAATATTACGCAATGCATAACTGTTATTTTCTTTCACGTTAAAGAAGCGCTATTTTCATCAATCCACCTTGAAAAAGATGCTCTATGAAGCGACAGTAGCTGTCAAATTCATATTTTTTGGGATGATACCCCTAGGGCTCTGATGCTTTCGTCAAAACGAAAGTGTGCAGGGTTACATTTCAACTGGTTGGAAAGACTTAGACTGGACCTGGGGTGACCGGGCCTTCATCATTACTCCGACAGTTCTTAACGCTTTCTGTTCTGTATTGTTATTTGTAATGTTTGTAATTTACATCCATTCATCTTTGTTTGTCGTGTGAATTGTTGTTTTTAAAAAACTAAAAAAGCTCTAAATTAATTAATTGTATTATTATTATTTTTAAAAAAAAGGTTGTTTGCAGTCTATTCGTGGCTTTAAACATGTATTAGAGGTAAACTACGAAAAGCAGAGCATTCAGTGTTGGCTGATGTGTATTTTAAACAAACCAAATATTTGACTTGTGCGGGGAGAATATTTCCCTCTCAGTTCTATACAATTAATAACCTCGATTTTTGAACTAACTTTAGCGAAGTGTAAGAAATGCTAATTCATTTTTTCCTTTCATGTCACTTTTCACTTTCAGATGAGAAATACTGGAGACAAGGTTGTTTTAATCTTTGAATAAAACCCCGAGCTGCTCTGGAACACAGGCCCATAAAGGAGAGGCATCCATTTGGTGTGTGTTCATAATCACTGTCAGACGGCTGTGACCAGATGGCAGAGATGCTACTTTGGACAAACTCCAGAGCCACTTCTGTTCTCTGAGGAGATTTCTCTGTGAAACCTAACCTTGAATCTGCCAAAGGATTTTCCAAATATCTGCATCTGCCCGCAGAAAGTTGCTGCCGGCTTTGTTGTTGTTGCTTTCAGTATCAGATTCCCTCAAGTGAAAGTCATTCACCTTCAGTGATCAGCTTGAATGCCTGCCATCAGCTCACTGCAGAGCTTCTGTGGACCTGGAGAGTCCAGAGAGCATGCTGGGTTCACATGAAGCACCAAATGCACTTTGGAAAGGAATAAGAAATAAGGTGGAATACTCCAGTTTGAGACTTCTGGCTTTCAGAGCTTTTTGAACAGTTTCCGCCTAAACTTCTTCCATTTGTCGTCTCACAAGAGACATATCCTAAAATTGCTTCAATCTCCCAGCCAACACTCCAACATAATTTCCTCTGCTCTGAATAGGGCTTTGAAAAAGGATTCAAATCAAAAAGGCTTTTCTCACAGGCGACTTAAGTCAAGGTTGTTTGGGATGACTTATTATTTTTGATGACGCCAAGCACTCTAAGTGTCATTGTGACGTGGTTTCATGTCTGCCCTACATAGTCCTTGATTAAAGGTAGCGGGAGAAAGCAATAACGGCAAAGCTGTGCTCCAGCATTAACCCCTCTGAATTAGAGAGGAGACACAGAGACGTAGCAGACAGAAGGCTTATTGTTGCATGCAGTCATGTTTAGCATCCAAACTGCCTTCCTGTGACAACTGTTCAACCCTCAGTCTGCCCAAACGCCTTGGCTCTGTGAACCATGCATTTGGTTTGTAAAAATATTGAAATGAAAGAATGTGACATATTTCCAACAGCAGTATGGGAGGTTCACGTCATAGTTTTTCTATCGCAAAGCGTCTTTATGACAAGCACTTTCAAGTGTTGTCCCCTTGACATTGCATTTATAAACTGCTAAATGGTTCTGACAAATACATAATGAAGGAAACTAAATTGCTGCCTGGATTATGTTAAAGAGAGGTGGATGGTGGGAGTACAAACATACAATTAATCATGTATTGTAAGGTCTATGCTACTCTTAGGTTAGAGAGGACATATTCTGCTCATTTTCAGGATCATATTTGCATTTAGTGCCTGTACTATGTCATGTTCCCATGCTTTAATGTTCAAAAAGGTCTCTATTTTTCTCATACTGCCTGTGCTGCAGCACCTCTTTTCACCCTGTCTGAAACCAGAGCCCAGTCGGCTCTGATTGGTTAGCTCTGTTGTGATTGGTCAACTGATGAGAGATGTCCCGCCCCTTGGCATATCACATAAAATGTGTTGGTGTGCTAGCCAATAGAAGCGCAAGTGTCATATAGTGATGTCACTGTAAGTAAACAAATGAGTCGAATGGAGGCATTCCCACAATCTTGTCAAAGCCAATATATACTTTTTTATTTTTTTAAACGGGCAAGCTGACAGCTATGGAGATACCCTCTAATTTCAGTAGGGAGTGAATACATTGATGGAAAAAATAAAAGGGGGTCCAAGATTATTAATATTATAGAAAGAGGTGGGCAGTCTTTTTTTGGGATTAGTTAATCCACCAACATCAAAGGGTTTACAAGGGTGAAGCAGGGTTTCCACGATCACACAAACTGAACCCAGAAAGTGCTCCGAATGGTCGGACCAGCGCTTTGAATGGTACCTCGCTGCCATCTGTGTGTTAGAGTGAATGAGGGGCACATTGTAAATATATGTATTATTATTGTTCCACTCACAACTATCCTTTTATCTCTGCATAGAGCCGTTGTCATTGTGGGGGAAACTTCTGAAGCAATATGAGTCAGGACTCAGAGAGACACGAGGAGAGCTGGAGCTTTGATGACAAACACTGGCGGTTTATTTGGAGCTTCGGACGGAGAATTCACAAGACATGTCACAGGGCCACGAGTTTACCACACGGTTGAGATGCCACAATCAATACTGAAGAACTCTACCCCAGACCCATGTATTTAGCTAGTTCAGAGAGAATAATCAACCTTGTGCATAATAAGCTTTAGACAAGATTGATCTTACGGAAGAGGGGGTGGGGTTATGATTTATGTCAAAGACCATCTCAACTGTCATCAAATATGCTGGCCTTTTAACCATGACTTGGAATGTCTTGGATTAAAAATAATGCTGTCCCCTGAAATGTCATTTGTGCTCATTCATCGCCCACCATCTTCAAATAATGACTTCTACACCACATTCAAAAAACTTCTTAAAGCATGTGATTTCAAAACAGAAGTAATACTGCTTGGTGACCTGAATTGTAACTGGTTAGACAAGACAAGTAGGAAAGCCCTTAAGCAAATCACAGATAGTTTAGACTTAACACAAATGACAGAAGGACCAACCAGAATAACCTCATCCTCACAGACACAAATAGACTTAATATTAAGTAATAAACCTGAGAGAGTGGATAAAACATTTAATTTCATCACTGGACTATCTGACCACAACTTAATATTAATATCCAGAAAACTCACAAAGAAACGGTTCCACCACTCTTACAAACCTCTGGAACAAATAAGAATACCAAAAACTGAATTTGAAAGCTGTGCAACAGACTGACTGGGAAAGTATGCTAACTGGGAGCAGTGTAGAAACAGACAGCCAAATGTTTGCGACCATGCTACATGATTTAGTGGAGATGTTCTTCATAAAAATGAAAAGTGGAAAAAACAAAAACAATGCACTTCCTTGGTTCAATATGGACATATTGAACTTGATGAAGGAAAGAGACTTTGCACTGAAAAGAGCACTGAAAACTAAATTAACTACTGACAGGCATAGGTTTACTTCATTACGTAACAAAGTAACTCAAACAATCAGAAAGGCCAAAGCCAACTTCTTCATAACAATAATTAATGAGGCAAAAGGTAACACTAAAATAATTTGGGAACAGATTAAAACCTTACTGGGAATCAAGCACAGGCCAAAAAAGCAGCTAGAACTAAAAGAGAATGCTAACCTAGTGCAAGACCCAGAACAACTTGCCATAGCTTTTAATAAATATTTTATCAACTCTGTAGATGAGATTGCACAGAACTTTCCCTTGAGAGCAGAACATATTATCAAAGTCGACGAAAGTAAGATGTCCTTTTGCATTCAACCCATATCGGAATTAAAAACCAAAGCAATTATTAATTCTCTTAAAACTTCGACAGCTAAGGACACATACGCTATGGATTCTACAATGCTTAAATCACTGCAAGATTACTTAGTCTGCCCTGTTACCCAAATCATCAATTCATCTGTATTACATGGGACATTCCCAAGTACATGGAAGACTGCAATTGTAACCCCCATTTTCAAGTCAGGTGACCCTCTGAACATCAACAACTACCGCCCAATTATCATCTTACCTGTAGTATCCAAGGTGGCTGAGAAGTGGGTGTCAGAACAGCTTGTCTCCTTCTTAAACAACAGTCCATTTCAACTTCATCCCATGCAGTTTGGCTTCAGGGCAAATTATTCAACCGAAACAGCCAACTGCTTTTTTATAGAAAAGGTCAAAGCAATGGTTGACAAAAGAGGTGTTGTTGGTGCAGTATTTCTGGATCTATGCAAAGCCTTTGATACAGTCAACCATAAGGTCCTTCTGTCCAAACTGTCGGCTTTTAACTGCTCTCCATTAACACTCAGTTGGATTGAATCATACCTCACTGGTAGGCGTCAGCATGTTACCGTCAATAATCGACTCTCTTCAGCTCTAGACTTAAGCACCGGAGTACCACAAGGTTCAATACTTGGTCCACTTCTTTTTTCCCTATATATTAATGACCTGCCATCTGTCTGTCCTGATGTGGAAACACAGCTACAGTATATGCCGATGACACTGTGATATATGTGCATGCCAATACAAAGCAAAAGGCTGCTGATAAACTGACCTCAGCTTTAGTGCTGATCACTAGCTGGCTACACCGCTCCTGTCTTCAGCTTAATGTCAACAAAACAGTTGGAATGTTTTTCACAAAAAGAAAATGCAACATTGTGTCAAATATATGCATCTCAGGTGAACATATTAACATTGTGCCTCAGGTTAAGTACCTTGGAATCATTATTGACTCTAATTTAACATTCAAAACACAAGTAAAAAAAGTGACCCAAAGAGTTAAGTTTAGCCTAGCACATTTTAAATACATAAGAAACACAATGACATTGAATTCTGCCAAATTATACATGAATGCCATGATCATGTCACATCTTACATACTGTCTCACAAGCTGGGGGCAAACTAACAGCTCCACACTGAAGCCACTAGCAACCCTGTACAAACAAGCCCTCAAAGTACTGGACCAGAAACCTAACCGCTCCCATCACTGTACCATCTTCAACAAGCATAACATCCTGAGTTGGGAAGATTTAATAAAGTATAGGAACATCGTTCTGGTGTACAAAATCCTGCACAATACAGCCCCTCCACCTCTTAACTCATTGGTTACTCAACGTAACAACACCAGACTGATCACTAGAAGCTCCACACGTGGCGACCTATCAGTCCCATTCAGGAAGAGTACTTTTGATCAGTCATCATTCTCGGTCACAGCAAAACAAAACTGGAACTCTCTACCCACTCAAATCAAAGAAATACATACACATCCCACCTTCACAGCTCACTTAAAAACATGGTTCACTGAGAACTACACCTGCACACACTAGTCTGTGTTGAGTATGGCGTGAGTGTTACATGTTGTGATCATGGATGTTGCCCCTCGTATCTGTTATGTGATTGTGATGTGCTATATGTGACATGTACTGTATGTAGTAACGTGTGTTGTTTATTGTTCTCTTTTATCCTCACACCTGTATCTACTTGTCTTTCCTCCTTTTTATTTTATTTTATATATTTTCTTATAACTAATGCTGTTGATATATTGTAATTTTAAGGGTGTCTATTACCATCTGACCGGGGAAAACAGCTGGAAATTAGCCATGTCGGCTAAAGCTGCACCATTTACTGTTTTTGTGACAGTTCATCAATGGGGACTGTCCACGACACTATAAATAAATAAACTAAACTAATTATGGCGTTATATTTGTGCCTCTATCCTGAGCACCCAATGAAACATGTTGAGCATAGAAAATGCTATTGAGAGCGCACTTGAACATTTTTGAGCACAGATAAATATATTTTCTCTCATAAAACTCCTGCTCCGTGCGCAAGCAGACCACTGCACGCGCTCTCTCTCCCCCGCTCGTTCGACCTCTCCAGCCTGTGCACGCTCAGCTTTGCCTGCGCTTGCTCAAGTTGTCACAGCGTTACAAATGTGCCACAAAACCAAGCAATCGGAGAACTCGAGAAGGTCAATTCTGATTGGCTGGTCCAGCGCCATGTAGAGAGAAGAGTTGCGACAGCGGATTGCTTGATTGAGAGACTCAGAAAGTTCCCGGAAGTTCGTGGCGGGCCATTTGAATCACGATTTTAATGCATTAATAACAGGATAGAAATGCAATTCTTGGTAATTAGTGGTCAATAAAGGTTTTGATTTGCAATATTTATACAACATATCGATATGTTTATGTAGTTACATCAATGTGTTTTGTTTTTTTTAAAGTAAAATGTGCTAATATTTGAGGATTAAGATAAAATAAGAAGTACTTTATTGAGACCAATTGGGGAAATGTTTACGCTGCAGCAGCAAAAGACAAGGCATTGTACATTAGACAGTTAAAAGACTAAAATTAAACAATCGAAAATGTAAACATCTTAAATAGAAATAACATAGCATTACAAAAAGTAGAAAATATACATAGATAGTGTGAACAGCTATCTTACCTGTTAACATATACAGTACATGTTAGGCTAACGTTGCCTTGGTTACAGAGCCTGTATCCCATGGTAATTGAGGACCTAAGTAATCTAAATGACTAATGTAATCTTTATGACTTTCAGAAAGGACAGGAGACCCACAGGTGCCTATCAATGATTGTCAACTGACGGCACAATGAGTCAAAGCACTAGCAGCAGCATGATGTTGATGTTAAATGTGTTGTTTTACGAACATCCATTGTAAATAAATGGAATTCAATAAACATTGAATAGCATATCATGCCGTTGTTCTGTGCCTTTTCCTCTGTGTTGTCCTGGCATATAGTCTCCACCATGGTTTGCTGTGCTGCCTGGGGATGCTCCAATCGCTCAGAGAAAGGAGTACAAATGTACGGCTTCCCCACTGACACAGAGAGGAGGAAAGAATGGCTGTCTCAAGTCAGCAGAAGCAATTTAACTATCACAAAAGACAACAACAGCAACACAATATGTGAGGTAATCATATTTTTCACAAAACGAAGACCACACCATTGGGAAGCTTAATGTCTGTTTAATAAAAATAAGGAACAGGGAGAGACTTGCAAAACTCTGGGAGTTGAGACTCAGGTGCAGGGTGAGGGTCTCATTGCAGGTCTTCAGGCTCCATTGAATCCCCCTGGGGTTCTTGTGCTGAAAGAGGGAGACAGGAGAAAGGGTTAGATACATCTAGCAACCTACAGGATGGGAAATTGCTGACCTATTTGAAACTTACCTTGTGTTTTCACTCTCACTTAAGTCCCTCTCCCTTTGCCATCAATCCAAAATCAGCTGAGCTGCAACATAATACAGACAGGTAATAATCAACAGAATCACAAGGACAATATGGCTCTGCTAAAAACACTCACCCATAAGTTACGTTTTAATTTACTATTTGGAAGTCTCAAATATGCACTCTAAATCCATATCAATAGCGATGTATCACAAAAATAGCTCTCTTCCTTATTATTGTGTAACGTTAACTATATTATACTAGCTTGAACTCCAAAATGGATATCCTCATGTCATCAACTCCACCCACTACAATCACACGCCCCAATGTTATATTTAACTAATATGTAACTCCCTCCACCCCGGATAAAAGCACATTAAGAAGCCCCTTTTCTCTAATTCCACAACGTTGGATGAAATAACATTAGGAGAACGGATTAATAGGCTGTTCATGGTTAACGTGTGTTGCTAACTTTATCCGGTATCCTAGCCTAATCTGTTTAGTTGTCCGGTTGAAAATTAACGCAAGCTCTATGCCCATAACAGGAAACAGAAGTTGGTCCAGGTTCTGGTCAACCCAACATTTTGATAGAGAGAGAAACATGTTTTGTCATTCTGCCACCTCTAATGCTTACAGCAAGTAATCAATACCTCAGAAGGGTTCATGTACATGTAGGCTACGGTTTGTTAACTGTTTGCTTAAACTACCCATATAGCTATGTTGCTGGCTAGCAAACTCACCCTTATCTGAAACGATCTGATAAAAGGTTTCGTCAAAGGCATTGCAAACAATAACGTGATATCAGAAAACTAGAAATGTATAACTCACCTGACACTGTGGCATACTATTCTCTTCATTCGAGTCTGTCATGTCCTGTGAATGTCAACAACGGATGTGTAATAAGAACGTCAACAGCCTGATGGCAACCGAAAATCCCTCTCTCATCTCAGATAGAAGATATGATTGGAGACGACCAGCCAATCATAATTGACCTTCTCGAGTTCTCCGATTGGTTGGTTTTGTGGCACATTTGTAACGCTGTGACAACTTGAGCGAGCAGGGAGGCAAAGCTGAGCGCGCACAGGCTGGAGAGGGCGAGCGAGCGAGGGAGAGAGAGCGCGTGCAGCGGTCTGCTTGCGCACGGAGCAGGAGTTTTATGAGATAAAATATATTTCTCTGTGCTCAAAAATGTTCAAGTGCGCGCTCAATAGCATTTTCTATGCTCAGCATGTTTCATTGCGTGCTCAGGATAGAGGCACAAATATAACGCCATATCATAACACCTCTATCAGCTGACGCCAACAGGCAGGAACAGGGAGACAAAACACTGAGAGCACAGCAGCCAAGGTTACAGGTGCCTGTGCTCAGTCAGGACAGTATGAACTGATAAACTGGGTCAAAGTTATGGGCCTTGGAAAATATTTCCCCAACAGTCATGACTTGGGTTTTGTGTTTTCTTGTTGTGTCTTGTCTTATTATCTGAATTTTCTTCCTGTCTTTATGTTCTCCCACTTTTTGTGATGGTCTGCCCCGCTCTGATCCTATCCACCTGTGCAGTGGCGTTTTTATATGTACAAAAGTGATGGGGCACAAAAAACTTAGATGTCTATAAGCTTCTGCAGTGACGTGCAGTGAGGTTCTTGGCTGGTGAGGCACTGGCACTGACTCTTCAGGTTTACAAATATTATATTTTGACCTAAATCAAAATATAATATGATTTTCAAAAGATTTTTTTGTCTGATGCTTCGATTAATTTTAAACAGACAGTTCAACAAAAGGATACCCAACATTTTTAATTTTATCATTTAAATATTGAATTGTTCTCTCTTAGTAAGATCCCATTTTCAATACAATGGTGGTCTTACCTTTACTTGAAGATGAAGTCCATTTGCCTATCCTTCTCGACAAAAATCTCTATTACTTTTTTGTAAAAGTCCTCCTTATCTTCTTGTAGTTTCAAAAGTCTATCATAAATCTAATCGATAGATTTATGATTCGAAAATTAGAAAAGTAGGGTAGACATGTGGATATTATCCGGCTGAACAAAACGTGCATTTATCTAACAGGTTTGTTTCCCACAGATCTTATTTGGAGCTATTTTCTAAAATCCTATGGAGAAATCTCATTGCTTTTTTGTCGAGGGAAGCCATGCGCAGCTTACTTCCGGGTTTTAGGACGCGTCACTGCAGCTCTCTCGTCTCCTCTTCACACACCACACTTTTCGCGGCACACGTACTTACAGCCAATCAGCTCTGAATTATGTGAGATGACGTATGGTGGGGATGGCAGCTCAGTGCCCCTATGGTCATTATTTTTTTGCCACACACATTAAATAGGACAATACTCTGAGCATGCGCAGTGTAGTTTTTATAGTCACCGTTCACTTAGACAGTGAGAGGGAGGGGCATAATCGGGTTTTGTCCCACATGGCTCTAAACAGCTCAATAGGCACACAGTGTAGACCAGGGGTGGGGAACCTTTTTCCTCTCAAGGGCCATTTCAATTTTTTCAACATCCTCCGAGGGCCGTACAAATTATTGACCTCTGCTTAAAAAACTAAAATCACAGCTCATTCATTTCGCCTTTCTTTCATGCAGTGCAAAGAAAAAGCAACCTCTTAATCCAGATATCTTACCATGACTCGCGTATGCATGCACGTGCACGGTTGTGGCATGACCACCAAAACAGAAAGATCTGGACACAAGATGTGTGCAAATGTATTTAGTTTCATATCCATGTGGAAATGATTTAAGTGGTGTGGGACCTAACCTCCTCTAGGGGGGTCCGGAAGGTTTTTTTTTTTTAAATGTTGAAGTTAAAAGCATCAATCTGGTGCACTTTGAGAGCAACATTAAGAGATCTATGGATACATCTCTCAACACCCAGATGAAACAGAACTGCAAGCAAATTTATTTTTCTTTATGGATATTTTACAAATCACTCCCCTTTTAAACTGTATTATTTTTTTATTTTATTTTACTGTCATATAGCATTTTATATAGTAGTTTACTTTATTCTCTTATTTTTTATAACTATAATGATCATATAAAGATGTGCCTTTACCTCACTGGTTGGAGAAAAAGCTTCTTATATTCGTTAGCATAGCTAGCTAACCAGATGCTAATAACAACAAAGTTATTGACTGTATGATCAGTATGACAGGTGAACAGATCGCCACTGGGCTTTCAGCTAAAGACACAGCCACGCAAAAACTGCGGCATGTGCGGCTCTGCAATTGAAGTGCCGGAGCCGCGTTCTGGTGCTCTCCGTCAGAACTACACCCCTGTCAGACGAGACATATACCACGTGATGACACGTTAGGCTCGTGTTGTGTTCAAGGACCCTGACCTTGGCCAGGAAAAACAGGCACTCGCTTGTTTAATTCTTTTGCAGTCTAGATTTCTTACATTTTTTTCTTTTTTGCGTGTTTATAAATTACCTCGAGGGCCGTACCAAATTGTCTCGCGGGCCGTATACGGCCCGGGGGCCGGAGGTTCCCCACCCCTGCTGTAGACACTAATTAGAAGAACACAGACTAAAACAGCAATGTACAGACGAATCAGATGATTAAACATGATCTTAAAATGTTTTAATTTTTTTTTTTGCATTTTTTTGTCATCATTATTTGTAATACTTTCTGCTGACACCATGACCAGTCACCACTGCACCTGTGTCTAATCTCCTGGTTTCATGTCCGATTCTGGATTTTTTTTGTAATTATGTTTCACCTTGCCGGCTCCCATTAGTTTCCGTTTTTTGTCCCAGCTTGATTTTAATAAATCTAGCTTTTTGTTAGTTATACCTGCCTCCCTCTTTTGTACTGTGATTGGGTTCTGCCTTCCTCACCCACCCTGTGACAGCTGTAGCACAAACAAAGCACCATAAATGGTGTTCTCAGGACCAAAATCCATTATTCAAATGTAGGAATCCATCAGAGTTAGGCCCCATCCACACGGAAACGAAAATGAAAACGAACCGATGTCAATATCAAAAAAGTCTTCCGTCCACACTGAATCGGCTCAAGAAACGTGTCCGTCCACACGAGACCGCTCGACCCACTGGAAACGCTGTAGTACATATGCCGGGCCTGTAAGTGGCGCTGTACTTCCGCCACAAAATACACCAAAAGTAGCGAAGAAGATCCGATGGTTGCATGGTTGCCTGGTTGCCCTTCTGTTAATTCTCCACGGTGGATTTAGCAACATGTAGTTCATGTAGTTCTCCATGTCCACTTGTTGCCGATGGTTGTGGTGGAGGAGCTGTAGATTTTGCACTAACATCTGTAGCATGGTCAGCAGCGTCTGGAGCACGAAAGCAACCCTGTGATCCGCCATTGTTGTTGTTGTTGTTGTTGTCGGTGAAACACATCAGCAATAACGCGGGTGACGCGGGGGTGAGCAGCAGAGGTGGGGAGAGGCGGGGCTATGGCTTCATCGTTATCAGGAAATGATCGTATAGAGGGCGTACACACGGAGCCGTTTGGCCCCCCAGACCGTTTCGTCCGCAGATCTACCCACCTTGGGAGCCGTTGTCCTTATCCGCGTTTTCGGCATCGTATAGACGGTGCGTCCACACGATAGAGAGCTGTAGCAGATACAACCCGTTTCGTCTTCAGAGACCTTATGCAAGCGTTTCTTCTAAGCAAAAAAGGACTGTTTGGCTCATCAAAAAGCTTGATGTCTTGTTTCTGCTCGTGCGTATGGAGGGTAAAATGGAGGCTGAAACAGCTCTTTTCCTTTGTCTTTGCCCTGATCAAACACCCGTCCAAGCAAGAAGCAGCTAATGATTAGCATAATCACTCAGTCCCAGGAGCACTCCATCACCTCCAGTGGCACTTTATGATGCAGAAGGGCAGACATGATGGAGAGGAGCTTTTCTAGCCCATAATTGGCTGTAAATATTCTATGCAGTATATTTCTTTTCCATTTTGCGGCCTGGATACAGCTGTATGTATGCAGCCTGTGAAGTGTAAATATTCAGGAGCAGAAGAACTGGAAGAGGGCTCACCTTGCTGTTGTTTTCAGGAAAGCTGAATCTTAACTAAATAGGTGTTGAGGTAGATAGCTCTAACACAGATTCAATTTAGATTAAAATATATGCTTGAAACTTAAACATCTTTTCTTTACTTGCAATGTAATTCAAAGATGTTGGGATGCTTTCCAGTATTGGAATTGGTCTTCCAGTAACTTATAATGAGCAACACATTCTGGTCCTAAGATTTGATTATATAAATTTGAAAACCCCCAAAAACTGAATTTGAAATGAATAATTTGATTATTTTAGCAAAATATTTCATACAAATCCCCATGAAATCATGACATGAAATTATACAAAAATGTATTAAATTGTACAAAAGTAAAAAAATGCCCAATTATTTTACACATTTCTAAACATCTTAATTCCTGAGTGACCACTTTGTAGTTTTTATATTTTCTGCTCATATCGCCCTCAGTTTTGATGGAATGTGATGAACACTGATGTTTATGTGACTTTTTATGATGGATTAGAATAATTGTTCAATAAAGTTGAAAAAAACAAAAGAAGGTAGATAGTACATCCCGAAGGTAGGTAGGTGTGTGTGTGTGTGTGTGTGTGTGTGTGTGTGTGTGTGTGTGTGTGTGTGTGTGTGTGTGTGTGTGTGTGTGTGTGTGTGTGTGTGTGTGTGTGTGTGTGTGTGTGTGTGTGTTATTGCACAGGTACCTTCACTCTAGTAATGTAAGCACACAGTGGATTTGTCTGACAGACTGTTTTGACACTATTGCGTGCGATGTGTTCACTGACTCTCACGGGGAGGACATCAACGGCCTTACAGACTGCATCACGGACTATATTAACTTCTGTGAGGAAAACGTCGTACCCACCAGGACGTACGGTGTTTTCCCAACAATAAACCCTGGATTACCCCTGACATGAAGGCTCTCCTGAAGGACAAAAAGAGGGCCTTCAAATCTGACAACAGAGAGGAGCTGAAGACTGTACAGAAGGAGCTGAGGTGGAAAATCAGAGAGGGGAAAAACAGCTACAGGAAGAGGATGGAGGAACAGCTGCCTGCTGCAGAGATCCCTCTCCCACCTGGAGAAGGCTGGGGGCTCTGTGAGGATCATGTTCTTTGATTTCTCCAGTGCCTTCAACACCATCCAGCCCCCGCTCCTGGGGGACAAGCTGCAGCTCTCGGGGGTGGATCAACACCTCACCTCCTGGATCCTGGACTACCTCACCAACCGTCCACAGTACGCGAGGACCAGGGAGTGTCAATAAGACACCATCTTCAGCAGTACCGGGGCCCCCCAGGGGACGGTGCTGGCACCGTTTCTCTTCACCCTCTACACTGCAGACTTCACCCACAACACCTGTCACCTGCAGAAGCTCTCTGACGACTCCGCCATCGTTGGACTCATCTCCAACGAGGACGACAGGGAGTACAGGGAGCTGACGCAGGACTTCACCCTCTGGTGCCAGAGGAACCACCTCCAGCTCAACGCAGCGAAGACCAAGGAGCTGGTGGTGGATTTCAGACGGCGCCAACACTCCCCCCCCGACACCAGTGAACATCCAGGGAGCGGACATTGAGATTGTGGAATCTTACAAAAAGAGGCACGGGAAGGTATTTTGAGTGGGGGTGCTGAGGTGCTGGACTCCAGTGAACACTATTACGGGCACTATAGAGCACGCACAAAAGCACTCCCCACACGGAAAACACACAGTACACCCGCGACTGTTACAATGAAGGCTCGATAATCAGCTCACGGCATATAGGCAGGGGTAAAGTGCTATTTTTTATGAGTGGGGAGCGGACCTGGCCTCCTCTAGGGGGGTCCGGGGGGATGCTCCACCGGGAAGATTTTTTTTAAATGTTGAAGTTAAAAGCATCAATCTGGTGCACTTTGAGAGCAACATTAAGAGATCTATGGATACATCTCTCAACACCCAGATGAAACACAACTGTAAGCAGATGTTCTTTTTCTTTATGGATATTTTACAAATCACTCCCCTTTCAAACTGTATTCTTGTTTTACTGCCATATAGTATTTCATAACTGTTTTTCCTTTATTCTCTTATTTTTTTATAACGATAATGATCATATGAAGGTGTGCCGCGGAAATAATCTTTTGAATAATTTGTGACCAAACCGTTTGAGACCCACTGAGATAACTTAGACTAAAGTTAACTATCTAAAGACTCAGAGAGTCCTTTAGCTTACCTGAGCCTCTCAGTCTGAGAGGAGAGCTCTCCTCCAGCTTGTTGTGGAACCAACAGCTCCGTATGTCCGTTAGTGCAGCTAGCTAACCAGATGCTAACAACACGGTCCCTGCTGCTGGCACCGGTCCCTCTCTCTCTCTCCCTCTCTCACACACACTAAATGCGCTATTTCCGCACACACACAGAGCCGAGCTTGAATGACACAAGCACACTTTTATTTCCATGCAACTCTCTGTCTGGTGTCTTGCCTCTGTTGCATTCACTGAACACGGGAAATTACAGTTCTGTCGTCCTCTCTAGTGTCTTGATGAGGTTCACGTAAAGCACGGTTAATGTATTATATTATGGAGGTAGAATTGTCCGGGGCTACAGAAAAAACATTCGGGGCAGGCCAAAATATTATTTTACCAACAATTTATTGGCTACATATTACACAGATTATGCACAGCGGGAGCAGCAATAACCGTCAAATAATAATTCAGACAGGGGAGCTCCGCACCCCCTGTCTGCCGCTAGTGGGTGCTGCAGCGCCCCCCTTCCCGCGCCCATGCTTACAAATACCTGGGTGTTCATCTGAACAATAAACTGGACTGGACTGATAATTCTGCAGCTCTGTACAAGGAGGGACAGAGCAGACTCTTTCTGCTGAGGAGACTGAGGTCTTTCGGGGTGCAGGAGGCACTCCTTCAGACATTTTACGACCCTGTTGTGGCATCAGCCATCTTCTATGGTGTGGCCTGCTGGGGCAGCAGCATCTCGGCTGCTGACAGGAAGAGACTGAACAGACTGGTAAGGAAGGCCAGCTCTGTCCTGGGGAGTCCTCTGGACACTGTGGAGGTGGTGGGAGACAGGAGAATGGCAGCCAAGCTGTCCTCCCTGCTGGACAATGTGTCCCACCCCTCCAGGACACCCTGTCCTCACTGCGCAGCTCCTTCAGCGACAGGCTGCTGCACCCCACCTGTCACACGGAGAGATACCGCAGGTCCTTCCTTCCTGCAGCGGTCAGACTATACAACCAGCACAGCCCCTAGTAGTTAAGCATGCAAGGTGTGTGGAAGTGGTTGAAAATAAATGACTCGACAGAAGAAAAATGGAGGTGCTTATCCTAACACTCCAAAAGTGCAAGTTGCTGAGTTTGTGTTTACACACCGAGTATTTTAGAAGCCCTATAATCAAATACAGCAGAAATACAAATAAAAAAGTATGCATAGATACATTTTCACATAATTTCTGCTCTTAATAACACCAGCAGAACGACGGGAGGAGAGCTAGATGTCATCTTGTACCAACATTCCGACATCATCAGTGTTAATGTCATAATTATGTCCCCAAAATATCCCACTTGGCCTTCATTGACATTTTCAGAGCCATTGAAGTCAGAGAACAATTCCTCCCAGAAATAAGCAGCTGTTTTGTTCTAGTCTCCGGAGACTTTTTATTTATACAACTGTCATCTATTTCTGTTGCAAACACACACTTAGAAGCCCCCAAACCCCCGGAGAGCTGCCCTCTACTCCCTGTATCCCGTGAGAGTGAGGTCGGTCACGAACCAGCCCAATCCTCAGGGGGAATCGCCACGTAAGACTGCCACCCGTCTCACATCAGGCTTTAGTTGCAAATTAAATTTAGCCGTAGACAAACAAACCTCAAAGACCGTATCTGAGAGCCATCAGATGAAGAATAGCTTGTCTCCCTCATTACCTCAGACGTGACGGAGTGCCAGGCCATCGGTCACCTGCCACTCGCTTGTCAACAGCGCCTCAAAGCCCGTCTCACACCTCCTCCGACCCGCTGAGAACTCATCTTCACTTCACACACACAGGCCCGTGGCTGCTGCATTGTGGGAAACAGTCACCCTGCGTATGAATCAATCACACTTCCGACTTAAGACTGTTTTCCAAAAAAGTGGTGACTTGTCAGATCTTCAGTCTGGGAGATGAAAGGGAGGATTTGTCAAGCACAGCGCCTCATCACTTCGCCCCCCTGCTGAAGAGGAGATGGGTGTGGACTTCATCATTTGTTCCAAATATGCAGCGGAGAGTTACATTGTTGTTTTTGTTTCCTTAAAAAACATGACTATGCTTCGGTTAAGGCACTGCACTGTACAATCTGTAGTCAATATCTAATCAGTATTTTTATGTTGTTAAATCAGTCATGAGTTCAAGTCCTATATTAGATATATTTATTTAATCCCTTCTAATCGTACAGTACACCAATGTTGCATGGCATGTCTGTGCATTATTGCATATGTGACCACGCCATCAAAATCCGACCAAAATCCATTAACCCCATATCACATTTTGAGTTGTATACACTTTTAAAAAAATGATATTCGTAGCTTTCTAATGATGTCCTTACTGTTTGTTCTCCAAATATTCATCCACATACTGTATGTCAAATTGTTCAAGGTTCAAGGTTCTTTATTTAGTCATACGAACATAGCTACAGTGTAGTTATGCCGATGAAAATCTTGTGTCACAGGCTTCTCTAACAGTGCAACACAAAACACAGATAAACAGACAAATATAGTGCAAGTAAATAGTAAATAGTAATACAAAAAGAAAAATAGTTTAATAAAAGTGAAATAGTGCAATAAGAGTATATATGCAACTTATTGAAATATGATATATAGGTAAATAGATACATAATTTTTAAATAGTTTTTAAGTAGCAGAATATTAGGGATGTTGTTTCAACTGTTAAGGTGTTTAACAGTCTTATTGCCTGTGGGATGAAACTGTCCCTGAGTCTGGTGGTTTTAGGCATAGTTATAACCACCCCCTTAGGACCACCATTGTATAGCCTATGAATCTGAAATCTTTGTATGTAAGTTATACAATCTTGTTAGCAGGCTGTTCATCTCATAATGTTCAATAGCAGCTTATTGTTCACGGGTATCCATCCACGGTATTGATTAGGCAAACTCATTTTGAGCTAGTAGCATCGAGGACAAGCATGTTTTTTTTACTCAGATGAGGGAAAGTCGTGTGGAAGTTGGTGGGTGAGTGTGTAGGAGCACTTGGGTGTGTATATTGTCCGAGGAAACACACACAACACACACCGCCTGTTAAGTCGCTTATTTGGTAGCTTGTCATCGGTCCTTTACAAGCTTCAATGCTGTATTTATTATCTGAATGTGGCGATAATATTTTAGTAATTTGAAAGCCAAGGCATTGTGTAATTTATGTAAAATCAGATGAAAACTATGAGGGACGGCCCCTCATTACAGGCCGTAATTCATACTGGTCCTCTCACACACATACATTCTCCTTTTACATACATACATTTTCACTCTCACACACATACATTCTCCTTTTACATACATTCTCATTTTACATACATACATTTTCACTCTCACACACATATATATTTACACTCACATATTCATACATTTTTCTCTCACACATATATACATTTTGCTCTCATATTCATATATTTTAACGCTCATATTTATACATTTTGCTCTCATGCTCATTCAGTCAATGTTTACATGTAATATTATAAATAATATATGCATGTCTGAAGACAATATATGTATGCAAGAGAAGAATGCATGTATGTGTGAGAGAAAGTATAGTGGAAACGGAAAGGCAGGTAATTATCGCGCTGTGATTGGCTCAGAAGGTCGAGCGGGGCGGGCACATCTTCAGAACTTCGGTTTCAAATCAACATGATGGGGAGATGCATGTTGAACTAGGAGCAGAGAAATAATCATATATTAAAAGACAGCAGCATCATTAGAGGCCAACCAGAGTGACAGAGTGTGTCACTTTGCTGAAGGATAGTTGTGACCAGCTTTCCAAGCCAGTCTCTAAAGACTTTCCAAGGTGTAAAATGCTGCTGCCGGAGTACTGACTGGAAGTAGTGCTGATATCATGTCTACCATATCCTCTTAAAATACTCTGTCCAACAATATAAGTCTCACGAAGAAAGGTGTTTTAACGCTTATTCAAAATAGCAGAGAAACATGCATTCTTGTACTCAGGAGGGGACATTGACAGAGGATTACTCAAAAAGTACACAGTAAAAGTACTTCATAGTACTTGTGGGAGTAGTTTCACTATACTGAGTCCAACAGTGTCAAACTCACGAAGAACTAATGGCAAAAAAATCATTTTTTCCCTCATCAAACTTAGCAGAAGTGGCTTGATTTTGTTCTCAGGAGGGTACATTGACAGAGGAAAAAAAAAAACACTAGAAGTACTTCATTGTATTGTGGTAGTAGGTGTAAGACTACTGAGTCCAGCAGTATCAATATCATTAAGAACTAATGGTAAAATTGTCTTTTTATCACTCATCAAAGATAGCAGAAAACATGCAGTATGTACTTCATTTTAAAATCTATAAAGAGAGACTTGGCTTTTATAATTTGGAATTGAAAATTACACGAAACAACGCACATGCCTTGTTTGCTACCGTCGACAGACTAACTAATCCCTCAGTGTCAGTAGCATCTGAATTTCTATCTACCAGGGCCTGCAATGAATTTGCCTCCTTCTTCACTGACAAAATTCAGAAAATCAGACAAGCAGTCAGTGCCTCTGCATCAGGTAAAGCAAATGTTTTGTCTCTGTGTCCACCTAATATCAATTCAAACACCATGACACAATTCCATCAGATTAATGATAAAAACCTGGAGGACATTATACAACTTCTGAAATCCTCCTCCTGCTGCCCTGATATTATTCCAACAGGATTTTTCAAAAATGTTTTTCATTGTATGGCCTCAGATCTACTTCATTTAGTAAACAAGTCTCTTCACTCAGGTGTTTTTCCACAGGCCCTGAACACTGCAGTCATTAAACCGCTCTTAAAAAATAATAATCTAGATGCTTCAGTAATGAACAATTACAGGCCCATATCAAACCTCCCATTTCTAGGTAAAATCATTGAAAAAGTTGTTTTTCAACAGTTGAGTAATTTCTTGCATTTAAATAACTGTTTCGATGTGTTCCAGTCAGGCTTTCGTCCAAACCACAGCACTGAGACTGCTCTTGTAAAGATCTTTAATGACATCCACTTAAACACAGACAGTGGCAGAACTTCAGTGTTAGTGTTATTAGATCTCAGTGCTGCGTTTGACACTGTTGACCAACACATATTACTAGACCGACTGGAAAACTGGGTGGGACTTTCGGAAACAGTTCTAAATTGGTTTGAATCCTACTTAAAGGACAGAAAAAACTTTGTTTCTATAGGTAAATACACATCTGAGTTGACAAATATGACATGTGGGGTTCCTCAAGGCTCCATCTTGGGGCCTCTTCTCTTTAACATCTACATGCTACCACTGGCTCAGATAATGAAAAACTACAAAATAAGTTACCATAGCTATGCGGATGACACCTACATTTACATAACCATTTCACCAGGAAACACTGAGTAAGTGCATTGAACGAATCAATGACTGGATGTGTCAGAGCTTTCTCCAAATAAACAAAGATAAAACTGAGGTAATGGTTTTTGGAGCCAAGGCAGAACGTATACAAGTTAGCGCTGAGCTTCAGTCTGCAAAGTTCAAAACAACAGATAAAGCCAGAAATCTAGGTGTAGTCATGGACTCTGACCTGAGTTTCAACAGTCACATTAACACAGTTACTAAATCAGCCTACTATCACCTAAAGAACATATCTAGAATTAAAAGACTAATGTCACAGCAGGATTTGGAAAAACTTGTCCATGCTTTTATCTTCAGTAGACTGGACTACTGTAATGGTGTCTTTACAGGTCTCACTAAAAAATATATTAGAAAGCTGCAGCTAATTCAGAACGCTGCTGCTCGAGTCCTCACTAACACTAAGAAAGTGGATCACATCAGTCCTGTTCTGAAGTCTTTACACTGGCTTCCTGTGTGTCAAAGAATAGATTTCAAAATACTGCTGCTGGTTTATAAAGCATTGAATGGTTTAGGCCCAGAATACATTTCTGACCTCCTGCTAAATTATGAACCATCCAGAAATCTCAGGTCTTCAGGGACTGGTCAGTTTTCTGTCCCCAGAGTCAGAACTAAACATGGTAAAGCAGCGTTCAGTTGTTATGCTCCAAATATCTGGAACAAACTCCCAGAAACCTGCCGGTCCGCTGCAACTCTGACTACTTTTAAATCCAGGCTGAAGACTTTTCTTTTTAATTGATATATTCATATCTTAAACTGCACTGTAACTTTTTCTTATCTTTGCTCTTTATCTTTGCTTTTAAGTGAGTGTTTTTAAATGTCATTTTATTTCATTGCTTTTAAATAATGTTTCTTAATGCTTTTAATGTCTTTCATTTTTGTAAAGCTCTTTGAATGGCCTTGTGTTGAAAGGTGCTGTATAAATAAACTTGCCTTGCCTTATAATATATGAATGTGTGCATTGAAATATGATAATATGAGAGCAAAATATATGAATGTGTGAGTGTAAATATATGTGTGAGAGTGAAAATATATGTATGTAAAAAGGAGAATGTATGTGTGTGAGAGGACAAGTATGAATTACGGCCTGTACGACCCCTCATAGAAAACCCTTTGTCCCGGACCCTGCCGTGTTACTATCAGCCTGTCATTCATTATTTCAGCGAGACGTACGGAGGGAGTCACCCTGTCTTTATAAACTTCACAAATGTATTCATATTCTGAATATGTTAATAAAAGGTTCATATTCTGAAAAGAGTTATTGACCTAATCTACATTCTCGAATGAAAGTTATTTTTAAAGAGCGGGTCACAAATATCTATGTTTTCTAATATGTGATTTCTTTCTTACCTCTGATATCGGCCTTACACCCTGAAAGGATGCATAGTAAAAACTGTGCACAGTGTGTCTTCTAAGAGCTTAGTTTTGGTCTTCTCTGATTGGCCAAGTTTAAACCTAAGTATCTATTTAACTGTGGGTACTTTGTGTGCAAGGTCATTTCATTTTCTTATCCGTCTCTGTGCCTTTCTTCAGAGCCGATTAAAAACATTGCCGCCACACACGTACTGATCAATGCTATCTGGCGACTGATGAAACAGGAGTGTGATCGCCCATGGAAATACTGTGTTAAGTTCCTTATTAGCATGTGAGCTAGGACTCCCGGCGGGGGGTCAACTTCATCAGCTTTAACTCCAACTCTCAGTGGTAACGGTGGGCTGGTAGAGCCTGTCAATAACTTCCTTTGACCGGCCTGCACAGCTGCAGGAGCTCGCTTTGAAGAACATCACAACAGCTGAAGGATTCACACACACACACACACACACACACACACACACACACACACACACACACACACACACACACACACACACACACACACACACACACACACACACACACACACACACACACACACGCAGGATCATACAGATAGCTAGCACGCACACGTTATCATTATTCATCTGGAGATTATATTGCACAACTCCTTGTTACACAATGACCTCAAGTACTATGGGGAAGTTAGGAGACAGTGGTCAAAAGGCAAGGCAACTTTATTTATATTGTACCTTTCAACACAAGGCAATTCAAAGTGCTTTGGAAAAATGAAAAACACTAGGAGCATATATATACAGTGTGGCAAAAAAGTATTTAGTCAGCCACCAATTGTGCAAGTTCTCCCACTTAAAAAGATGAGAGAGGCCTGTAATTGTCATCCTAGGTATACCTCAACTATGAGAGACAAAATGAGAAGAAAAAAAAAATCCAGAAAATCACATTGTCTGATTTTTAAAGAATTTATTTGGAAATGATGGTGGAAAATAAGTATTTGGTCAATAACAAAAGTTCATCTCAATACTTTGTTTTATACCCTTTGTTGGCAATGACAGAGGTCAAACATTTTCTGTAAGTCTTCACAAGGTTTTCACACACTGTTGCTGGTATTTTGGCCCATTCCTCCATGCAGATCTCCTCTAGAGCAGTGATGTTTTGGGGCTGTCGCTGGGCAACATGGACTTTCAACTCCCTCCAAAGATTTTCTATGGGGTTGAGATCTGGAGACTGGCTAGGCCACTCCAGGACCTTGAAATGCTTCTTACGAAGCCACTCCTTCATTGCCCGGGCGGTGTGTTTGGGATCATTGTCATGCTGAAAGACCCAGCCACGTTTCATCTTCAATGCCCTTGCTGATGGAAGGAGGTTGTCACTCAAAATCTCACGATACATGGCCCCATTCATTCTTTCCTTTACACGGATCAGTCGTCCTGGTCCCTTAGCAGAAAAACAGCCCCAAAGCATGATGTTTCCACCCCCATGTTTCACAGTAGGTATGGTGTTCTTTGGATGCAACTCAGCATTCTTTCTCCTCCAAACATGTCTAGTTGAGTTTTTACCAAAAAGTTCTATTTTGGTTTCATCTGACCATATGACATTCTCCCAATCCTCTTCTGGATCATCTAAATGCTCTCTAGCAAACTTCAGATGGGCCTGGACATGTACTGGCTTAAGCAGGGGGACACGTCTGGCACTGCAGGATTTGAGTCCCTGGCGGCGTAGTGTGTTACTGATGGTAGCCTTTGTTACTTTGGTCCCAGCTCTCTGCAGGTCATTGACTAGGTCCCCCCGTGTGGTTCTGGGATTTTTGCTCACCGTTCTTGTGATCATTTTGACCCCACGGGGTGAGATCTTGCGTGGAGCCCCAGATCGAGGGAGATTATCAGTGGTCTTGTATGTCTTCCATTTTCTAATAATTGCTCCCACAGTTGATTTCTTCACACCAAGCTGCTTACCTATTGCAGATTCAGTCTTCCCAGCCTGGTGCAGGTCTACAATTTTGTTTCTGGTGTCCTTTGACAGCTCTTTGGTCTTGGCCATAGTGGAGTTTGGAGTGTGACTGTTTGAGGTTGTGGACAGGTGTCTTTTATACTGATAACGAGTTCAAACAGGTTCCATTAATACAGTTAACAAGTGGAGGACAGAGGAGGCTCTTAAAGAAGAAGTTACAGGTCTGTGAGAGCCAGAAATCTTGTTTGTTTGTAGGTGACCAAATACTTATTTTACCGAGGAATTTACCAATTAATTCATTAAAAATCCTACAATGTGATTTCCTGGATTCTTTCCCCCCATTCTGTCTCTCATAGTTGAAGTATACCTAGGATGAAAATTACAGGCCTCTCTCATCTTTTTAAGTGGGAGAACTTGCACAATTGGTGGCTGACTAAATACTTTTTTGCCCCACTGTATATAGTGCAATATACAGGCATGTGCAATAAACCCTCGTTAAATTCATGCTTTATTTTTTTACTCAATTTATTTACCATTGGCAAACAGTACCAGCTACTCTTTAATTGTATATGGTCACTTCTTAAAAAAAATATACTGCTACTTTTATTTTATTTCTTATTGCATGTATTATTATTAATAACGTGGCCATAATTCGTTATTTTTAATGGTAAAAACACATTAATAAAAAGTTACAGTTCAGTCTAAGATATGAATAGTTCAACTAAAAGTGGTGGCAAAAGCTAGAAAAGCAGTAAGAGTTGCAGTGGACCTGCAGGTTACTGGTAGTTTGTTCCAGATATTTGGAGCATAATAACTAAACGCTGCTTCTCCATGTTTAGTTCTGACTCTAGGAACAGAAAGCAGACCAGAAGACCTGAGAGTTCTGGATGGTTCATAGTTTAGCAAGAGATCAGAAAGGTACTTTGGCCCTAAACCAATGCTTTATAAACCTGTAGCAGTATTTTGAAATCAATTATTTGACAGACAGGAAGCCAGTGCAAAGACCTGAGAACTGGAGTGATGTGATCCACTTTGAAAAAAATCAGCAGCACAAAAACACTCACACACACACACACACACACACACACACACACACACACACACACACACACACACACACACACACACACACACACACACACACACACACGATATACACTATATAACTTAAAGCAGGAGGCAGATGGTGTCTGTACCTGATAGTGAGATAGATACTATTCTTTTTCACAGAACAACCTTCTGCCTACTGATCCAACCCCACAGAGATAAACTATCGGTGGAGAGATTGAAGGTGGTAATGGATAAACTTAATCTTTAATCGTTAATCTTCAAGAAGATGCAGGAATATTAATTGAGTCATTTTACTCAGAGAAAGTTTAGTATAACGTTAAGTAATCTTCCACGGTTGGCCAGCAGGGAGCTGAGAATGACCTAAATCTGTTAGCTGTGAAATGTTTCTTTTGTTTCCTGTAAAGTGACCCCTTGTGGTTTTGCCAATAAAGAGTGTTTCTCAGGAGCAGATGATAAGTACAATGTGATCGGCAGCCAATAATACTAATGAGAAAGAGACAAAGAGGATGGGATAGATGACTGGACATCGGTTATGTCTCCCGACTGTCTCTCACTGTTCCCTCTCTGGACCTGGAGCTGTGCCATCATGTGGCCAGAGACCGGTGGTGGAAAGTTATAAAGTATTTATTCAAGTACTGTACTTAAGTACAATTTTGAGGTGCTCCTACTAAACCTGAGTATTTCTCTTTCATGCTACTTTTAACTTCTACTCCACTTAAATTTGGAAGCAAAACATGTACTTATTACTCCACTACAAGTCACTACTATCATGTACCTTTTTAAACCCAGCAGTATAAAACATCTGGAAAATTATCAGCTGCATATTTCAAATGATTAACACTTTAATGGGTCACTAATTAGAATCCAATGATATAACATTTCTTTTTCCAAAAATGGCCATTCTTCATAAATACTTAAGAACATAAGTCCTGTTTGTCATATTGACGGATCTTGTTGCTTTCACCCTGCTTGTAATTGACAAAAACTGAACTTCTTGAACATTCTGTCTGTGTCGTGCTTTTGGGTTTGAGTCTGTACGAGTGAACATTACACGCGAAGGAGGTTGGTCCATTGAGTCTTGCATTAAGGGTCCAGGTTTAGGAGCCAAAACAGACGGACTCGATGGTTGTCCTGAACAGTTTGACCATATTTTGTCCAGGCTTTTCAATAGAGGCAATATTGAATAGTTCTGGGTATTTTAAATCATTGACGAGTTTGAGCGGTGTACCATTTTAAAATACATGGACGGGTTTGTTCTGTTTTGAGATGAACTCAGTATTTCGATTTGTTGCAGTAATGGCCCGCGAACGCAGCAGCGTCGTTGAGGGTGAAAGAGGGCTTCAGCATCTGTGATTGTAGAAGAAGGGACAATGAGGTCATCGGCAAAGTCAAGATCTGTTATGTGCATTGCTGATATTCGCTGGGTACGAGTGTCTGCTTGTGTCTTGATCAATAGACCCTTATTAGTAGAATCCTCTAAACACCTCAATCTCAACTTCTTAAAGTATCACATGAGGAAGGATAGAGATGTTGGCCAAAACACTGTTACTGTTACAGTTGGCTAAGGGCTTTTGATAGGAACAATGACTAAGACAAATAGGTAGATTTGGTAGCAATTGCATCACATACCATATGACGTCCTGTGAAGTGTCCAGGTCCCCTATCTCTTTGGCTCCCCCTGAATTTTCCTCTCCTTTTCCAGACCCCCTTCACCCACCTCTGTCTGTTCTTGACCTGCAACCCAGTTCCTGATTAAATCATCGTACCTTATTGTGTTTGTTTGTTGCCTGAATTTAAACAACAACTAAGGCAGTGACCATCAACTGGCGGCTCGCGGGCCAAATCTGGTACGCCAGACATTCTCATCCAGCACGCGCTGTGGCGCTGGCGGAGAGGTTCGTGCGTTCATCCACCACTATTTATTTTTTACAATGTCTCGTGAGTAATGTGCAGTACCGGAGTCCAACAGAGAGGCAGCAGCTGCGGGACAGTAGCCTGCGTATTGCGTAGCCTTCCCTTCCCTGAAGAAGAAGTGATAATTCGTTAGCGTGAAGAGTCTGCTTTATGCGCTCCGCAGTAGCCCCCGCAGCGATGCTCCGGCGAGTTCACAGTACATGATTGTGCTACACCAGCACCCCCCCCCCCCCAACAGAGTCCAACAGAGAGGCAGCAGCTGCGGGACAGTAGCCTTCCCTACCCTGAAGAAGTGATCCTTCGTTAGCGTTAAGAGTCTGCTTTATGCGCTCCGCAGTTGTCCCCGCTGCGATGCTCCGGCGACTTGACAGTACATGAGCGTGCTCCACTAGCACCCCACATTGGCTTGATCCATAGGCTTAATTAACAATTATTGCAACAACGAGTGTAATTTAATTTAGCAATGGCTTGTATAATTATAATTTAAACAGGTAAGAAACATTGATGAGATGCAAAAAATACCTTATAGACTTTTCTTGATATCATGTGGAAATGACAGGCCTCATAACCACACCATGAAAACAGAAATTCCACATATCACTAGGGTTGGGTACCGAGAACCGGTTCCAACATTTCGATTCCAACGGCATCATTTAGACATGTGAATTTCGGTTCCACTTTTCGATGCCGGAGGAAATGTTTCTCGCCGCTCTTCGTAGCCTACTGTATGACTGCGAAGGGGCGGGAAATGTAGCGTTGTACCCATAGATATATATACACCTGATATAAACACGTGTTTATATATATATATATATCTATGGTTGTACCTACACTTCCTACAGCGTAACTTGAGACCAGGGCCGGCCCGTCGCACTGGCGTTATAGATGTTCGCCTAGGGCGCCAGATCTGTGGAGGCGCTGCGCTGACAGCTCTGGGAGGGAAAAAAATGTTTTGACCGTTGGTGCTCATCCTAATGTTCGGCCTTGATGTAACAACATTCATAATTAAGTAAATGTAACACCCTTTTCATCCCGGTTACACTTTTCATTTGCCCTGTACGATGGGCGCTGTAAGTGATGAAAATGGGGGATGTTGGCTTATCTGGCAACCGCAGCTCACAGCCAAAGTGCGATTGAGCGTGGGAGCGAGCGAGGGAGAAAGGGACGGTGCACCGGTACGCGCTGTTGTTATTAGCATCTGGTGCTAGCTGCTCTAACGGAAGAAGAAGATGTTTCTACAATGATGTGGAGGGAGAGTCCTCTCCAGTCAGACAGAGGCTGATAACTACAGCTCAGTGAGGTAAAGGACTCTGAGTGTTTAGATAGTTCACTTTAGTCCAAGTTATCTCAGTGGGTCTCAAACGGTTTGATCAAAATGTATGTAAACACATATTTCCAAGGCACTCCTTTATAATTATTGAGATAAAACAGGTTTGAAATCATTCCAAGATATGCTTGTTTTTCTCAACAAGAACTGTTTTTAAATGGGGGGGGGGGGGGTTCCTTTAAAAGTTGGACTTTTGTAGCTTCAGTGGTTCTCAGGTTACAGTTACATAGTAGTGAATATAAACAGACTGATTAATGTGAATATTACTGTAAACTAACCTGTGTAAAAGTTTCTCGAATAAATAAAAAAAAATTGGTGGAAGAAGCATGTATCATTTTTTTACCCTGCCCCTCAAAGAATCGGAATTGAGAACCGTTAAGAACCGGAATCGAAAAGTAGAATCGGAATCGGAATCAGAATCGTGGAAATTCAAACGATACCCAACCCTACTTATCACCCCTTTCTATTTTCATAATCAACTATTTTCAGTCATTACATTCACACTCCTTATCCTCGACAAAACATCCATCGCTCTTAAGTGCAGCAAAACCTGCCAGTATTTGCCAGGTAATGGTGGGGGCTTATGCTCACTACCACAACCCCCTGGATGCCGTTGCACCACCCATGCTGTGTCGCAGGTACTTC
Organism: Pogonophryne albipinna; assembly: GCA_028583405.1. Lineage (NCBI taxonomy): Eukaryota > Metazoa > Chordata > Actinopteri > Perciformes > Artedidraconidae > Pogonophryne > Pogonophryne albipinna. Next base: position 28,456,538 of record CM053256.1, read on the forward strand.
TTCATGCGCCGGTTGATTAATTGATTAATTCCAAAGTAACACGCTCTTATTCATTGTTTTCTCTGGTGGGACTCGATGGCGGAAGCGTTGATTAATGGGATTGAGAGTGGAAATGGTAATCTGCACTTTTGAAATTCATGACCTACTTTATGCACTACTTTAAAGAAGAAGAAAAACAGCCATCCTGCTCTCTTTGGCTGAGTCCTTCTCATATTATATCTGCGGTAACAGACTCCTATGTGTGGAAGCTGCAGCATAATTCCCCTGAGCCATTTTGTTTATATCTGCAATAAAGTGCTGGTGTCACATTAAATATGGTAGACTGGAGACAGAGGAAAATATATATTTAGTGTGGAAGTGTACATTGAGTGAGTGTTTCAGGCCGGCTGTGTTGTGTTCAAGCATTCTCAACCAATGAATCGGTCCAATTAGTGGACCAATTATCAACACCAAGAGCTGTGCTATCAATTATCCAGCTTGGTTAGAAAACCTTACACATATACTGTACTGTAGGCTACATACTGATAGCAGCTGCTGTGTCTGTAGTATTGAATGGTTATGTAGGGAATATCAATTTTAAAGGGGCCCTATTTTGCTTTTTGGGATTTTTCCCTCTCCTGTAGTGTTCTATAGGTTTTTGTGCAAATGGTCTGCAAAGGCTAAAATCCCTGTGTTCCCTCCAGAGGGAGTTTCTCTCCCACAAACTGCCCCCCCCCCTGCCTGAAACGCCTCCGTTGGACTCCTTTGTTTATTTCCTGAACATAGTGACATCACTATGTAACAATCGCACTTCTATTGGCTAGTGCTTCAACACATCGTACATGATAGGCTAAGAGGCGGGACATCTCTAAGGGCTTCACCAATCACAACAGCGCCGGCCAGCTAACCAATCGGAGCAGACTGGGCTCTGGTTTCAGACAGAGGGTGAAAAGAGGTACTGCAGCACAAGGCAAGGCAAGGCAAGTTTATAAGTTTGTTTATATAGCACCTTTCAACACAAGGCAATTCAAAGTGCTTTACAAAAAATGAAAGACATTAAGAAAATGGCATTTAAAATCAGTCATTAAAAAGAAAAGATAATAAAAGAAACATTAAAAGAAAAAATACATGGATAAAAGCTACAGTGCAGTTTAAGATGTTAATAGTTCAATTAAAAGCAGTGGCAAAAAGAAAAGTCTTCAGCCTGGATTTAAAAGTAGTCTGGGAGTTTGTTCCAGATATTTGGAGCATAATAACTGAACGCTGCTTTACCATGTTTAGTTCTGACTCTGGGGACAGAAAGCTGACCAGTCCCTGAAGACCTGAGAGATCTGGATGGTTCATCATTTAGCAGTAGGTCAAAAATGTATTTTGGGCCTAAACCATTCAAAGCTTTATAAACCAGCAGCAGTATTTTGAAATATATTCTTTGACACACAGGAAGCCAGTGTAAAGACTTCAGAACAGGAGTGATGTGATCCACTTTCTTAGTGTTAGTGAGGACTCGAGCAGCGGCGTTCTGAATCAGCTGCAGCTTTCTAATATATTTTTTTGTGAGACCTGTAAAGACACCATTGCAGTAGTCGAGTCTACTGAAGATAAAAGCATGGACAAGTTTTTCCAAATCCTGCTGTGACATTAGTCTTTTAATCCTAGATATATTCTTTAGGTGATAGTAGGCTGATTTAGTAACTGTTTTAATGTGACTGTTGAAACTCAGGTCAGAGTCCATGACTACACCTAGATTTCTGGCTTTATCTGTTGTTTTGAACATTGCAGACTGAAGCTCAGCGCTAACTTTTATACGTTCTGCCTTGGCTCCAAAAACCATTACCTCAGTTGTATCTTTGTTTAATTGGAGAAAGTTCTGACACATCCAGTCATTGATTTGTTCAATGCACTTACTCAGTGTTTGAATTGGACCATAGTCTCCTGGTGAAATTGTTATGTAAATTTGTGTGTCATCCGCATAGCTATGGTAACTTATGTTGTTGTTTTTCATTATCTGAGCCAGTGGTAGCATGTAGATGTTAAAGAGAAGAGGCCCCAAGATGGAGCCTTGAGGTACCCCACATGTCATATTTGTCAACTTAGATGTGTATTTACCTATAGAAACAAAGTTTTTTCTGTCCTTTAAGTAGGATTCAAACCAATTTAGAACTGTTTCCGAAAGTCCCACCCAGTTTTCTAGTCGGTCGAGTAATATGTTGTGGTCAACAGTGTCAAACGCAGCACTGAGATCTAATAATACTAACACTGAAGTTCTGCCACTGTCTGTGTTTAATTGGATGTCATTGAAGACCTTTACAAGAGCAGTCTCAGTGCTGTGGTTTGGACGAAAGCCTGACTGGAACACATCGAAACAACTATTTAAATGCAAGAAATTACTCAACTGTTGAAAAACACCTTTTTCAATGATTTTACCTAGAAATGGCAGGTTTGATATGGGCCTGTAATTGTTCATTACTGAAGCATCTAGATTATTATTTTTTAAGAGCGGTTTAATGACTGCAGTTTTCAGGGCCTGTGGAAAAAGATGTGTTTACTATATGAAGTAGATCTGAGGCCATGCAACAAAAAACATCTTTGAAAAGTATTCTTATGGTAGTGGTTCAACATTTCAGAGACAAGTGAGTATTTTGATTTCAAATAACTGAAATGCCCAGTAATGTGGTAGGATGATGTACATACACAGCATGCTTGTGTTTATTTTACAAAAAACAACAGAAATGGAAAAAGAAAAATATTGTTCCCTGAGTAACTCAATGCTGTTGAGAAAACATCTCTACAAGTCCCCATTCTTTCTAATACCAAATAATTTAAGCATCTTTCAAATCTATTCTGATGGTATGTGTCTGTCTCATGTCCACATGGTTTGAAGAAAAAGCTAGCAGTTGGGGTTTAAGATGGTCAATGTTTGACTAACATTCATTAGGTTGACGGAAACACAACTTCAAATGAATGCTTATGTCGCTAATTGTTAAGAAGTATTGCCATTGTGGTAACCTATTCAGTCATTTGTCTTCATAGCAGATACTTCAGACACATACATCTCATGAATGGTTCTACCTTTGGTTGGGACATTTTCGCAGTGGAAAAAGAATGAAAAAAGAAAAATATTGTTCCCTGAGTAACTCAATGCTGTTGAGAAAACATCTCTACAAGTCCCCATTCTTTCTAATACCAAATAATTTAAGCATCTTTCAAATCTATTCTGATGGTATGTGTCTCATGTCCACATGGTTTGAAGAAAAAGCTAGCAGTTGGGGTTTAAGATGGTCAATGTTTGACTAACATTCATTAGGTTGACGGAAACACAACTTCAAATGAATGCTTATGTCGCTAATTGTTAAGAAGTATTGCCATTGTGGTAACCTATTCAGTCATTTGTCTTCATAGCAGATACTTCAGACACATACATCTCATGAATGGTTCTACCTTTGGTTGGGACATTTTCGCAGATAAACACAAGAAAGGCTTGACTGCAAGAAAAACATTCTGACCTACGCCTTTAGCTGCATTCGCATGATACGCAATTTGTTCTTTGCTTGACGCCAGTTAAGTTTTGTTTCTATGGTTACGTCCCATGCTTGCTTGGGCGCTAGTCAGGCAGCACCGCTCTCTACATAGCAGAGTCAGCGCAGAGCCATTTACCGCTCATCATGTGAAGGCAGCTTTAGTAAATTAGTTCACTGTTGTTTCATTCTCCATTGATTAAAACATTTAAAAGTAAATTACAAAATATCCAGACTGTCGTGCTGCCAGTGCTGCAGCTAGCCAACAATTGCTAGCGCAACGGGTTGACAGCTCATCAGGTCAGCACAGATATTACTAATAAAACTTGTGTTGAGATTGTCTGAGAACAGTTAAAATATTGGTAGGGACTCTTTGTCACGTCTGATAAAACATTTAGCTGTGAGCAACGCAGATTCATCTCCAGTCTGTTCAAATTATACACCTATCTGACACCCACCCCCGAGGGAATAAAAGAAAACTTAAAAAAATGATGTCTTGTGGAGAAAAGCAAGGACATTCAGCAACTAAATCCTGCCTCATTACCATATTAATAGAATGGCGAAGTCACGCACATCTACTTCCGGTCCATGGGACCTTATTTCGGAAAACTTATGTATTGATGTCAATGGAGAGAGAAAACGTATCTTTCGATCCCGTATGAATTGTGCCATGAATTACACATATGATGTTTGTCAATCTTAAAAAATAATTTCCATGTCAAAAAAGTCACAGTTTGTCGTAAAACTGTTGAAATATAAGATTATGAAAAATATGCAACTAGAAAGACTACAAATCCCAGAGTCGTGTAAGTGATGTCACTCATAACTGATGTCACAATTATTTTCCTCCTCTAAAATAGAGATAGCTAAAATAAGATAACTTTAACAAGATGCCTGTGTGCTTAGTACCAGGTTGTTATCATACCAGCAATGGGTCTTGCTCGTTATTTTGCTTCCCGTCTGATGAAAGGACCAGGAGTGGCTGGATCAAGTTAGCTACCTAGCTAGTAGCAAGCACGTTAGTTAGCATTACAGCCGGCTTAGCCTTGTCATTTTTATTAGCCTTAACATGAAGTAACATTAAGTAACCCAAAATGTTAAACAGTAAGAGTAGTCATATTTCGTGAACCCTTTGAAGAGTACTGTCACACCGGTGTGATCATTCTATAATACACAATTTAAGCCCGGGGGAGAAATGCTAACGCTAATGCTACATTAGCATCGGCGATCTGTTCTACTTCATGCTATCTGCACAAATGGTTGACATTGAACATTAAAAGACCAGGCAGTGAGAATCAAAGGAAGGCAGGCAGGCAGCTTTGCATGACATTCTTCTGGACGTGTTTCATTGTGCTGATAGTGAGGGTAGTCAATCCCTTTTTTGACAAGACAGTAGTGACGGCCATCTTGGTGACGTGTGTTGTTGTGCAAGAGATGTAGTTCATTGAGAGTTTCACACAAAAAAATGTGTTACTTCACAGTTTTACGACACATTTATTTTGTTTTGACTTGCAAATTTATCTTTTAAATTGACAAACATCATATGTGTAATTCGTGGCACAATTCAAACGGGATCGAAAGATAATCTTGCTCTCTCCATTTACTTCAATACATATTTTTTCCGAAATAAGGTCCCATTGAGGTCCACCGGAAGGGGAGGGACGTCGCCACTCTATTAGATCTGCAGCGTGAGAAGGCACAGGCTTTAAAAAGAATCTATGTTTTTGTTGCAGTCAATGAATATTCCTAAAGCCTGATCAGCTCCGGGAAAAAAGGAAGAAGAGTGGCGAGCCGAGGCAACGCTGCTCCACAACGCTGCTCCACAACGCTGCTCCACAACGCAACGCTGGGGTAGTTGACCCTTGGCTGGAGCGGCCAATCAGAAAGTGTTGTTCCCATAGGGTGGAGGAGCTAATCGCAGCGTCCAGTGCTGGGAGCCATGTGTCTGTCGAGATGTCTGACCGCTCTTGAGGTGATCACACATATGCAAATAAGGCAGGGTATCAATTAAATCAAATGTTGAATCTGTGATTATTTGTAACAAAAACATGTTCTCACATTTTATCCTGAATGCATCGTTTAATCCAAGTGTCAGTTTTAGTTATTTCTTCTGTAGTTTTATGATCATTTTTTTAATAATCCTTGCGTGATCACATTTCACACTTTCAAATATAGCCTGCATGTGTGATGTAAAGCCATTTGTCCTCTTTCTTCCAGTGATAAAACCTTCCCCTCAGCGGACACCCTTTGCTGGATGCTGGGAGGAGAACAAAGGCTGTCATTCACTGATCTTCCAATTACACACAGTGAGCATGTTCCTGCCATCATCACCTTTAAATCCCGTTTAAAGCCTTTAACTGGGATTCTCAGCGCCACAGAGGAAAGACGAGCCAAAAAGAACAGGAACAATATGAGATTTTAAACTTTTTTGCTGCGAGACGGATCAATATTTCTCTACCTTTGTAGACAGCTGGATAGGGAGCTAATTAAGATTCCCTTGACTTCCTTCTATATCATCTGTAATCTTTATTTTGAGACAGGCCCACCTGGTTGCTGCAAACTATTTACAAGCTGTTTGAAATTGTTGTTTTTCAACATAGATGTATTAAGAGAACTGGATACAGATTTGGAAGCAGGGCCCCCTGTTCATTGCTATGAAAGTTGCTCAGTGCCGCATGAAGCCAAAAGGGCCTGCCTCTCAAGAATAAAAGGCCCACAGAGTGTGCACACTTCTATTAGCTTAAACCCCGCCTCCAATCCACAGCGTCACGGTCAGTCTTGGCTCACATTGACTTTATCAAAAGGCTAACTGTAATAAAAACAAAAACAAATTATAAAGTTATATAAATGGATAACAGAGCAATACAAATTAAACTGTTTTAGCCCTTTTCCAAGTCAATGTTGACAAGCTGGATCAACGTGATCAAGATTAAATCATAACACAATAAGAAAAAGCAATATCCAAAATCAAATTAAATCAAGCAATTCAAAATTTGCACCAGGATATACTTGATGACATCACAAAACCCAATTTCACTGGGATAAATACATCATACTGATTCTGATTATCAGAATCAGAAACGGGTTTATTACCAGGTAGGTTCACACGTACGAGGCATATGACTTGATGTCATGGTGCATACATAAAAATAATAAAAAACAAACATTTAAAAAAAGAACACAGATAGTGAACTATATTAAGAACACTGTAATAAGAAAATATGAGATAGCAATAAAATAAAGCAGTAATTTACATTGAAATAAAATGCAATAAATTATAGAATATAAAAAATGTGCAGTAAGCAATATTGTCAACATTGTGTGCATTAATGTATTGTCAACTGAACTCCGTATCTTCGATGAAACATTGGCTTTAAGTGCAAACCAGTTTGACATAATTGTCACATTGGCCCGTAGAAGAATCTTTGAATGTGTTTGGCGTTGGTTCAAAGTGACTCAGTGGAGAAATAGAAAACAGGGGGAGGGTAGTTTTTTTTTTTTTAAAGCTGTTGAACTTTAATTTTATTTTCATCAATGTATGTACACATAGGTAATGTGACTGCAGTTCATCATAATGACTTAAGGACTGAAACGTGTGTTTTAGATTCAGCTGGATACCTTTTTTAACCAATTTCTACACCTCCATTAGGAGAACGCAATGCACTTTCAATAATGATGCAAATAAAAACATCACAAATGTGCCAAACCCCTGCAAATGAAGAAACATCTCCACCAACTTGACAACACATGTGCAGCATGTACTAAAGCGCTGCATAAACTAAATGCTACAAAATAAAAATGCAGCAAGAAGCTAAAAACACAACAGTGCCAGGGGACACCAAAAATGGTACCACTTTACGATAAGACTTATAAAGGATTCATAAAGGGTTTATAGTTAGGTTATTAATTAGGGCTGACCGCATTTGAACCTGTCGGCCAGCGTATATTTTCAACTTCAAAACATGACATATTTTGAAGTCATGGAAATAAAACCAAATAACACGTTTTAATCCAGTGTGTTGGTGTCTGAATGCTGTGTTTCTTTGCTACACATTTGGGAGCCAAGTGTGAATTTTGTATCAATTACTTATTTTTTTTGGTCATGTTAGTATATCGTTATTTTTAATGGAATTACAAAGCAGTGATAAGCTACATTTACATTTTCCCCAGATGGATGCCCACATGCTTTTAAAGTTTTATTTGAATTTATAACTTGGACAAACTGTCAGTGCGTGTCACCGATGCAAGCGGTGTGAAACATGTTTAACGAGAGAAACTCATTTAAAAAGAGTGGCTGAATGTGCTGATGAAAGCAGGTAGTGTTTATACAACCATTAAGCAGAACATACCCATAAAGCCTTAGTTTACTGTACTATGCCTAAGGCACAAAATTAAAAGGAAATAGATTAAAGGTACACACACAGCCCAGGACCCTTTGCTGCAACATTAAAACCAAATGTCCAACTACTGCACTAGAGAAAGAACTGCTAGTTTGTCAATAAAACAAAACGTCACAAACTGCACGGACTGTATCCAGTGTTGTGTTCAGTGTCAGGGGTTCAGGGTTATAAGAAGCATATCAATTAGCCATACTGTCAATAGTGTACAACATTATTATTATTAGTGTATATTATTCTGGATTTCACCAACAGTGAAACAGCCATGCTTTGGAAAGGCAATGTACTCTAACGCACAACTTTGACACAGGCAGGTCAATGTCCAGAGTTCATTGTTTCCCAATAACTGAAAGCAGGTGGTCAGTTTAAACAGGTTAACAAGGGGAAAAGGAAACCAGGTCCAAACATGCAGGCAAATGGTCATAACAAGCAGGATATACTGGCAACAGGTACACTGATGCTAATGGTGCATTCACAAGCAGATTTCAAGAACTCAAGCCAATCACCAGTGAGAAACTCCGCCTGTCATCATTGATGTACTGAGGTTGTTGAATTAAAAAACACAACAGCAGCAGTCGGCTGTGGGCAACAGCACACAGAGCTCACAGTTCTCATATTGGTACAGAGACTGGAGAAGAATCGTTGTTTATAAATGTTCCTGTACAAACCACAAACTGGAGAGGAGAGGAAAATAGAGCAAAATGAGGCATGGCTAAAATGCATGATATGTTTGGTATTTTGAAAAAAAAAACGTATAAATATACCTTATATAGGTATGGCCCTACAATATATTATTCATGATAGGTCTCCTTTAAGTGTGGATGGAGCAGCTACATCGGTAGCGAGCCTGGCCTGATCGTTCTGATCTCCATTCAGAAAACACATATTTTAAACGTTTTTTCCTGACGTCTTGCGTACACACTTGCCAAAGCATCAACTCATGGAAGACACCATCACAAGGGCTCCCTCATCAAAAAGTAACGTGATTATTTTATTTGACAATACAACAACAAATCCATTGGGCACATTATGCCCAAGGGCTGGTGGGGCACTTTGATTACATCATTGCCTGTCGCCAAAAAACTGCGAACTGTCCCCAGTCTCATGCACTCCATCCACCTTTTTAGTTCCATCAGCCATTGTCCCCTTGGCCACCTCTTCTTCACTCAACTGCATTGTACATGATGGTATTTGCTAGGGATCCATTTGTTCTTGTTATGCGTCTGAACCGTTATAACTCCCGCCGTTTAGCTTAAATTCGAGAACCCCTGCTAGTACCAGTATTCCAGGTTCTGCAACTGTAGAGCTTAGTGTTGCTTCATTCCAGCAGTTCCTACATTTCATTTTAAATATGCAACTTGTCAGCTGTTTTGCAAGTTAAATTGTTCCCTTCACAATAGCTGATCATCACACCAATATTTATTTGCCATGGTATCAGCAGAGTGTTTTTCCAACTCATGTCCCACTTGATGGAGGTTGAGTACGGCACAATGACTGGAAATGAGAGCTCTGCACTATTTTGGGAACAGTCATTTTGTATTTTAGAGCCCTTTGCACTCAGAGGGAAAACCGGCTCCATTGTTCGACACAGCATTATGTCGCCATGCATTATTTGTTTAAAAAATATATTAACTTTTGAGAAATGTTTTTCATAACTGAAAATGCAGAAGCCACAGCAGTGGGTCTGCAAACCTTAGAACAAACAAGCATCGTGTTTAGGGAGAGAGAGAAAAGGAGGGAAGCAGAACAAAATCAAATCAAGCACAATCTTACTCATCAAACCGCTAAAAAGCGTCAAAAGAACATCTTGGATTATTACCGCCTCAGAGAACAGAGAGGTTTTTTTCTGGAAATGATCCCCCTAATCTGTAAACATGCTGGAATCGTTGTTGTCAAAGGAGAAATCCTCAAATCATCTTAGTGCATAACAGCCTTTTTAGCAAAACTGGGTCATTTTAGTTAATTTACCTACAGTATTGCACTAGACTTTTCATTTCTATCCAGAGGCAGATTCTCATACGGCGTTTCTAAAATAGGAAATGAAATCTGGACTATCAGCTTAGCAGACGTGCAAAAGGCACATTAACCAACCGCTACGAGGAGGGAATCTACATCGTGGGATATTCAAACATTTGTCTGATACTGATGCATAGGTGATGGCAAAGACTGACATCAAAGAAATGGAATGCCAAATTGGCACAATATAAAAAACGATATGAGGATTCTCATCATCTGAAAAAAAGGTTTCAGTGCACAGCAGCTTTTGGAATGAGTTGAGATAATTGAGCACAGAGAGGATTCTACACTTAAACACCTACATTTGGAATGCATTTCATGTGCAGATGTGCCATGCAGCAGCGTGAGAGCTGCAGAGTGGTGAGTGGGCCACCGCTCCATAAAGTAGCGCCCTCGCCATGCTTTCACCGGGAGAGAAGAGGGACAACAGAATGCCAGAAGCATATAGCACAATTACAAAACAGCTTATGTTAAATGTTTCATTAAGCCATAAACACAGCTTTTTAAATAATGCACGACTAAATCTCTGAAATCTTTCCTTTTTTGCTGTGGCAGATGGAAGTGTAGTAAAATACATTTCAGATAACCTTTGCGAGGAGCAAAGCCACGACCCTCCTTCGGTTTGCTGACAAACTTTCTTGTATATTTGCTTTAATTTTTTATTGCATGGTAAATTATTAAGAGTGGTAGAGCTTGGCTCAGACTCCCCAGACCGCAAGCTAGCAAGCAACAGTCAATTTGTATGCACAGGACCACTCTCTGTCACCAGATCTGCTGCTGCAGGGCCACGTTGGGTTAAAAGATGATAAAATACACAGATTAATCTGATAAGGCTTTGTGCGGCAATGAATACATAAAGGATGTCAAATATTTGGTGTGAGAGACTTGGACGTATTAACGGGAGCATCTTCGGTGTCTGTTGAGAAGCAGACACACGGGGCATCCTGTGCCGCTAATCTTCTGTGGGGGAATATATTTTTGCAATATGAATGTTATCTTACTTTCTTTCACTGCAGCGATTAGACATCAGTTTCGTGTCTGAGTGCACAGCTGAATTTAGGATGTAGTTAGTCGAGCTTAGTATAAAGACTAAACAGATTGCCAGTCTAGTTGTTCTACTCTGTGGCCAAAGTAAAAAAAATGCACCTAAAGTAGCAGAACCTGCTGAAAATAGGAAATACTTGTCCGTCAATAGTTGGTTACTTGATGTATTCGTTCCCTAACCATGTATCGCTAATTACAGAAATGCAGTTTCTTGTGTGTGAGAGGCTGTAGTTACATCTGCTGGTAAGAAGCAGCGTAAACTAGAGGTGCATCAAGGCTAAGTGAGAAAGACATTCATAGATCTCTCCATGTAAATTGCAGCATTTTTTTCCAATTAAAAAGCTCTTATGTTAGAGTTAATTAAGACAGACATTTCAACGGAAAATAACACAATTTTGGCCAAAATATGACAAAACTAAAAAACATTTTTGTTTATGCTTAAGAATCTAACCGACCAGCGGTTAAAAAACACCAGGGGCCTCTGAGGTGAGACACAGCCAGTGTGAGGAGGGATACTTTTAAAATGTATTCTGTTACAATAACTAGTTACCTGTTCAAAAAATATATAATCACTAACCTAATCTGATTATCACAATATGAAGTTATGCATTATAATGCTTGAAAAATGTGTCAGACATTGTATTGATAGGAAACCCTGCCTTTTATTGAGCATATTCCATCAGCAGCCTATACACCAACACTGAAACACATGAGCACATACTACAGTTTAAAAAAGCAGAAATAAAATCTGAGCTGACCAGTGGTTGCGTTAGACTTTTTCGTTGTCCGTCATTTTGACGGACATGATCGTAAAATTTCAGTCATAATCCATTATTACCCGTCATTTTATTTTTCATGTTTTAATGATGAGATGAGATATATTTAACATGTATGTTTGGGTACTGAGCAGCAAATGTTCATTCATTCATTTTTTGTAATGATTCATACAGAACTTTTAAGGGCATGGAGAAACAAAAAGAGGAACAGAGACACCGACCGTGTGGTCACTTTTCATGTCAACACGAACATGAATGATTTATTTGTTCCTGCACTGACAGACAGCAGAGGGGGGCAGAGGGCGCTAAAAACACCGCGACCATTGTGCCTAAACAGGCAAATATGAACAATGCCATCGTTTAAAATGAGACAATTACAATCAGAATATGAACAACCCATTGATCTGCTGTAGCCTAGCCTGAATGCTGATTTCTGCATCATCGTGCACCCTCGGACAAATCCGTTACTCATCTTAGCTTTTCTACAGATGTCGCAGAACATTTTGCCATCTTCCCTCCTCAGCCACTTAAACTCTTGTTCCCACTGAACCTGTTACTCCCGCTTGAACTCCTTGCCACTTGCTTGCCCCTCTGCCGCTGGCTGAACGTTGTCAGTTTTAGTCTTACTGGCTTGTCCTTCATCGTCCACCGCATCAATCCCTCTTTTTTCACCTCGTTTATTCACACCATCACAATTACTGGGTTTATTAAAAAGCTTCGGGCGATCAGCTGCCATGACATTTTGCGATTGCTAAAGCCGGTTAAACAACGAGGTAATCAACAAGGTCAAAAACAAGACTAGACAATAGCTACTTAATATACACACACTCGCCACCAACTGGATAGGGGTGTGAATGACTAATAGTTACAGACTACAGTAGACTACAGTAGATCGCCCTCAGTCTACTTGGCCACTAAGGATGTAATATAATGTGGGCCGCTGGTGGACATGTTGGCGCTGTTCCGAGTTGTGTTCTAATCTGTCAAAATGACGGACTGCTTTCAGATTTTTCCGTCATTGTAAGAAAAAATCCGTCATTGATATTCGGTTAACGCGACCTCTGGAGCTGACAGAAGATGCTCCGTTTTAATTTAATATACACAGTTCAGCTCACACACACTATTTTATGAACATATAGGTTCACCTACAGAATAGAAAAGAGAACAAATGAACCAAAGAAAGTGAAACCACAAAGCAGATTCAGCCAGTAGGCGTATAGATTCACACTTCAAGTATTAGCCTACAGAACAGTACAGCTTACAGAGAAGAGAGAACATCTGATCCTTTACAACAAACACTATATGCTCTTTTTAGGTTGTAGTAACATTAAAATCCTGCTAGTAATCCTCAAAGAAATGTAACAGTAATCTGATTACTCTCTTATGTAACTGTAAGGGAATACAGTTACCTTTTTCTGTATACTGATTAAGTTACTCCCCAAGCCTGGAAGCGCTAAAAGTATTTTAGCAGAAGTGTCAGTGTGCATTTTAGGTCTTGTTGTAATGAACTATTTTTCTGAGGACAACTCTCATTGCACTTTTTGTTAAACTTGAAAAAAAAATGGAATGCACTTTATTGTTTTGCATCAAGTACACCAGTCAGTGACCCTGCACACCATTTCCTAGAAAACCGTTTTGTGTAGACTAGTTAATCGTAGATTGTTTTCAACATGCACATTTGAGCTCTCTCAATCGACTTGTGGGAAACGCTTTTTCTTTCTCCACTTTTTATTGCTGTTTTATATGTACCCCTTTCCAATTCAATCTGTTCGGCTCATTCCCTCCACATTGGCCACATAGTTTATCTACCTTAGATTCACTCAGTTCAATCACTTCAGCACTGATGGCAATCATCAGGGTGCTCATTTAAACAAGCGAGGAGCTACACTAGCTGCAAATGGCTTTGGATGAGAAGCAGCTTTTAAAGGTACAGGCTTCAACTTAGTCACAGTCGCTGAGAGGAACTCGTGTTTGCCTTGTGAGGTAAAAAGCTTTCCGCGATGCTCTCATTAATATGGAAATGTAAGCCCGTAAGTGCATCCTCACATCATTACACAGTCATCAAGCTCCTTTTTACACATTTAGTTAACGGACCGTGAAAATGACAAAAGAAGACATTTAATGGTGAAAAAAAGCTATTCCATGTATCTTTACTGTTTACATAGAAGACTAGAGTAGCACGCACTATGCTAAAAATGAACCTATGAAACCCAGAGTAAACAGTTAGGTTGAAAAGTGCAGAGAAAATGAAAGTATGCTGCTCTATGTCTGACTTTAGGGAGTCAAAAGAAGAAAGCTGGCAAGATTTGTACTGTTTACTTGCTATTTCATTTAATCAGTTACAAGATGTAGATGAGAGTCAAATGCACTTTTAATTATTCTACGGTCATTTGTTTGAACGCATGGGTATAGGGCCGCACCTGGCCAACTTGTGGCCACACACAAAGTTATGTGAATGAGGCCCTCTGTGTCGCGAAGGGGTGGGGGGGGGGCTGGGTGCTAGTGGAGCAGCGGCGGAACTGCGGCGCATTTGCAATTCAGATAGGGCTCCCTCCGCAAGGTGAGGCCCCACGCAGTCTGTGATCTGCGTGTAGGGAGGGGCGGGCCTGCATTGGTATCCCATGTATTTGATAAGTAACGCAGTAAGAAAGGGCTTGTGAATGGGGATCAGCACCTCTCAATCTGAGACGATGGTTTTTAGCAGGAAACAGATGGACTGTATCCTACCGAGTAGTGAATGAGTCCGTAACCCAAGTAAAGGAGTTCAAGTAGCTCGGGGTCTAAGTGTGGGGACTATGGCGTGTGAGATGAGTCAGAAAATCAGTACAGCGGGAGCTTTACCGCAATGTTGAGATGAAGAGAGAGCTGAGCCAGAAGGCAAAGTTCTTGATCTACCGGTCCATCTTCGCTCCTACCCTCACCGATAGTCATGAAGGGGGGGGGTCATGACCAAAAGAATGAGATTCAGATACAAGGATGGAATGGGTTTCTTCCAGAGAATGGCTGGCATCCCCCGGATTAAGTTCAGTCATCCGGGAGGGACTTACAGTAGAGATGCAGCTCCTTTACGTAGAAGGTAGCCAGTTGAGGTGGTTCGGACACCTGGTAAGGATGTCACCTAGGCCGCTCCTGGGAGGAGACCGAGGGGCAAACCCTGGGATCGCTTGGAATCCCCCGGTCAGAGCTGGTTGATGGCCGTCTTCTGCTACCCAATTCCGGATAAACGGTTGACAATGGTAGGGCTTGTGCCACTCTCTAAAATGTAATTGATACATTTAGTTTATTGCATGCAAAATCTTATCAATAGTTTTGTGTGATTTATTTATTCACCAAAGGTTCTGGGAAGGCAGCAAAATCACAAAAATTATATTCAGGGGGACAAGAAGCGTCACATGAGCAAATGCTTTTATTCTTTTGAAGGAAACATCAGTGTTAACAGTAGGTATATTCCAGTAACAAGTACCAGTATCATGCTAACATTATTGTGGCCAAAAATATCACAGTAAACATTAGGATAAAAAGCATAAACATTCACTAAAAGACTTATCTTATTTTCGGTGTTGATGGATGAAATGTTGAGTTATTTATTATTAATTATAGTTGGTAAATTATAAAAAATGAGTTTAATTACTATTGTGTATATGCTAGTTGAATGATTCGGACCAAGAACCAAAGTATATTTTTATATATAAACATTAACCGGTTTATATTATATGTTTGTATTGCCTTGTTTGGCAGCACTTATATAAGCACTTATATACTTAATAAGACTACCCTTATAAAGGGTTTACGAATAGTTTGTAATTCATTTATTAATTAGGTTGTGAACACTTTGTAAATCTTTAATAAGCTTTTATAAGTCATGAGATAAACAGGGCAACTGTGACCGGTTGCTTGCCAAATAGTGAGCCCACATTTATCTGTACTGCTAAGCCTTATATTGGCTACTTTGCTTACCTCATCTTCTTCATCAGCCAGCATCCTTGGTATCTGTTGTTCACTGAGTTGATTCTCCCCCTTCCATCTTGATATTTCTTGGCACCTCTTATGACCATCTATGAATGAGTTAACATTTATAACTGCCAAAAGGGAGCCTTATTGTAAAGTGTGAAACACATCACCATCTATTGATGAGTCACTAACATTTATAGCTACTGAATGGGTGCGTTGTTTTTAAGTTTAATACACATGTCCATTTATGAATGAGTTATAACATTCACGCTTACCTAATACACATTTTTCACAGAACCAAGCAAAACATTGTATTCACACATGAAGAAAATCAGGACTCAAAAATCAGAACTATTTAGTATAACTGATTGTGACGGGGTTCAATTCGTCCATTCGATACATGGCTTAGTCGGTTGTTTAAGCTCCAAAAAAACTTTATTTATATCAGCAACAAAAAATATACGAAACAGCATACCTTAAACAAACAAAATAAAAGACAAAAACAGGCCGTCCATCACTCATTCAGAGTAAACGTGTTCTGGCTGTTGCCTTCTCTGCAACAAACCCCGAACACGTCCCAGCTGTTGCCTTCACTGAACATTCTTCAGAGTGACACAGTCCCCAAAAAAACAAGGAACCAACACCGTCCCTTTTGAACCCATGGCCCCTCCCACAGGCTCACCGTCAACAGGTGACACAATCAACTCAAAACCACATTTCAACATAAAAATCCGACCCAAACATAAACAGGTTAACCACCTCTTAACATAATCATTCCCCATAATTAACAAAAGTAAAATAAATAAGAAATTGCATGGTTCATTTGACGGAAGAGAGCAGGAAATGTTTGGTGTGTGTGTGTGTGGTGTGTGTGTGTGTGTGTGTGTGTGTGTGTGTGTGTGTGTGTGTGTGTGTGTGTGTCGGCTGTCAGTGGCGGAGTCAGTCACTCTGTGAAACATAAAAGCTTTTCTCAGACATAAATGAAAGACTTGGTAAGACATAATGGCACTCAGACTGGAAAGGCTTTTTGTATATCCTTGAACAAGCGTCCAAGCAGTCCATCAGGGTGAGCAGAGCCAAGATGACCATTCAAGAACCTTGAGATGTTCCTCCAACAAACTCTCTGTACGGTTTCCTCTCAGTCTACGGACATGTCCTTTGACGGACGACCAAGCTCTTTCTATATGTTGGATATGACTGCCGTCTGGGGGTTCACCACCTGCTGTGGTTTATGGTGTAGTGGTTGTACCCTATGTTACTCAGCACTCTCCTGTATACCCTCCACTAATAATGCTACTTCCTGACTTAACATGCCGTCTAATCAGAGGGACAGGGTGGCATCTTGATCGTTTCTCCACTAATTTCAACACTAGTCTCCGCCTTTTGTCTTTAACTCCCATCATTCCGAAGACCCATTTCTTCCTTCTCCAGGTATGTCCAAAGTGTCCACGTGCATACTAACAAAAAATAAATCATAATATCATCTTAGTTAACAACAAAATGCACACAAATTACAGTAAAAATTGTTGCAAAAGGCCATACTTGTTTATTAGGTGCATTGTATAACATAATGTAAGGATAATTATACAGTAATGGTCCATATTGATTTAAAAAAAACGTATTCAGTCTATAACTGCCGAACATAGGAACTGGGTGCAGTACCTTCTCCCAGACACAAATACTCAAATAAAATAGTTTACTTCATCAGCATTGGTATTACCAATGCTTACTATTTATTTGATACCAATTTGGTAAAACTATTAATACAAAGAACAAGGTTTGGGTTTGTTCTTCAGATGACTGTGACGTTAACGTGTAACCTCAATAATTAACTCCAGCTCAACCAACCATATTGTAATATCTAAGTAATCATCTTGAAATATGACATTATTATTTTTAATATACATACATCTTATTGTGAGGTTAATTTCACATAGCCTATGCGCTCTTCAACACTACTTTGACGTTAGCTTGTCTACATAATCGAGCATAGCGAATTTAAATTAACCTTAGCGATGCATAAAGTTACCTACCTAATAAAATATCTCTCTAACTTATAAGGATTACCTTATTTTACAGAAGCCATTTATTCTACAGTATTATCCCACTTAATGCTTAACACTTCTCTATTACGTTTTAACTTGGAGGCTATGATTAGCATCGTTAGCACATATGTAGCTACGACTTGCTTACATGCTAACCCAAGCCTTAACATTCATTAACGTTAGCTGACTAAAAACATAAGCAACACAAAAATAAAGTACTCAAATTTCACTTACCGCAAAACCGCATTCATGCACCGTCTGTTTTAACAGAAGAGCGAGTCACAATAGTCCAATATAAGCATGAAGAATATATGGCTTAGTCATCTTGCCAAATAGTGAGCCTGTGTTGATGTATGTTAGAACTGATTTATAAATGGTTCTTAATGATTCATAAAGTGTTTACAACCTAATTAAAAACCTAATTATAAACCCTTTATGAATCCTTTATAAGGGTAGTCTTATTGTAAAGTGGTACCCAATGTTCTTTACCGTTCATGTTGTAATAAAATGACAGTTTCACCACAGTGCAGGAGAACACTAGAATCATCATGTGAAATGAATACTCCCGCCTAACATACAAAGATCACCTTCTAGCTCATGAAGTTTTATTTCAAAGAGCTGCATCTTTACAATGTAGTCCTACACATGCCAATCACACCCCCCCCCCCCCCCACCCCTTTAAGCTTTCCTCCCATCCCTCTCATCTCTCACTCTGTCTCCTGTGGGGGAGATAGGAGATTAGATTATCTGTAGATTGCACTATAATTACCTGTGGATTTGGAGATTATTAAGTGGACATCTCTTAATCAGCAGACACTTTATCAGAGGATTATCGGGAGGCAATCAAACAAAAGGCCCCGTCGCTCAGGGAAGAGATCACACCAAAGTGAAAACTGCAAAAGAGAGGAGACAAATTACCTTGACCTTTCTCTTTCAGGACAAACAGTGAAGTACGTTTATCACCAAAAAACTTCAATGTGATTATCACTTTTTATAAAGGACAATCAGATGGTCAAACATTCCCATAACAAGAACCAGTAAGCGCTAATGTGCAGCGAGGCGGTCATTCATAAAGAACACTTACAGGGTGACTGTCACGATTCTCATGTCATGTCACATTTCTATGTCTAGGTTTGGGTGTTTTTGCTGTTCTCTCTGTCATGTTTTCCTCCTGGGTTATTGTCTGGTCCTTTTCCCTGTGTTTTTCCTCCCGTCGTTAGTTCCCTGGTGTGTCTAGTTATCTGATTGTGTTCACCTGTGGCCCTTGTGTTTCTCCTCCCCTGCCCGGCTGTTTCTCGTCTTGTGATTACCCCGCCCTGTATTTAGTCTTGTCTCTTCCTGTGTTCAGTGTTGGTACTTCTTTTGTTTGTGACCTAGTTCACCGTAGAGTGTTTTGTCTGTCCAAGTTTACTCAAGACCTTGAAATAAAGGTATTATCAAGTGTTATCTGCGTTTGGGTCCTACCTGCTTCACTTTGCGTATCAGAAAGCACCAACCTAGAAATGGGCCAGCAGATCCGTTCGAGCTGGAATTATTGAATTTTTCATTGTTTTTGGCTTACTGCTCGGATCGATGGAAGAGAGCACCCGGAGTTCAGCAGCGAGAGGCTGTGTTGTCGGAGGCGCGCCAGATGGCTAGAGAGAAACCAGGTTTGGTGAAATTCTTACCTGGCTGGATTTCAAAGATCCTCCCGGTGTGTGATTCCCGGCCTGCTAGCCCCAGGCATGTTAGCTCCCTGGCTCCCAATTCCCAACCTGGTACCATACGCCTTGGTGGGTTCCGTCTGAAGTCAACCCATGCTTCTGCCCCAGTTCATGCTCCTGGCCAGGAGTCGTATTCTGGAACTCGTCTGGCCTATGGAGGTCCACGGAGTATTCAGGCGGCTGCTAAGGGAAGGAGTCGCAAGGCCAGGCTAGCAGCCCGAGCCCCAGCAGCCATGGCTCCATGCTCCAGTACCGGCCCACACAGCCATGGTTCCGTGCTCCAGTACCATCCCACACAGCCATGGATCCGTGTTCCGGTTCCGTGCCCAGCAGCCATGGTTCGGGCTCCAGTACAGGCCCCAGCAGCCATGGTTCCGGCTACAGAACCGGCCCACACATCCATGGTTCCAGCCCCAGTCCTGGCCCCAGCAGCCATGGTTCCGATCCCAGCAGCCATGGTTCCGGCTTCAGTACCGGCCCCAGTAGCCATGGTCCCGACTCCAGTTTCGGCTCCAGGACTGGCTTACCGGCCGACGCCAGCTCCCCGAGTCCTGTCGGCGTACCGGCCGATTCCAGCACCTCGTCTCCTGTTGGCTCTCCAGCCGACGCCAGCTCCCCGAGTCCTGTCGGCGTACCGGCCAACGCCAGCTCCCCGAGGCCTGTCGGTGTACCGGCCGACTCCAGCACCTCGTCTCCTGCTGGCTCCCCAGCCGACGCCAGCTCCCCGAGTCTTGTCGGCGTACCAGCCGACTCCAGCACCTCGTCTCCTGCTGGCTCTCCAGCCGACGCCAGCTCCCTGTGTCCTGTCGGCGTACCGACCGACACAAGTTCCTTCTCAAGACCCTTCTCAAGACCCTTCTCAAGTCCCCTCTCGAGTTCCCTCTCGAGTCTCCTCTCGAGTCCCCTCTCAAGTCTCCTCTCGAGTCTCCTCTCGAGTTCCCTCTCAGGTCCCCTCTCGAGTCTCTTCTCGAGTCCCCTCTCAAGTCCCCTCTCGAGTTCCCTCTCAAGTCTCCTCTCGAGTTCCCTCTCAGGTCCCCTCTCAAATCTCTTCTGGAGTCCCCTCTGGAGTCCCCTCTCAAGTCACCTCTCGAGTCACCTCTCAAGTCCCCTCTCGAGTCTCCTCTCGAGTTCCCTCTCAAGCCCTCTCTCGAGTTCCCTATCGAGTCCCCTCTCAAGTCTCCTCTCGAGTCTCCTCTCGAGTCCCCTCTCAAGTCACCTCTCGAGTCACCTCTCAAGTCCCCTCTCGAGTCTCCTCTCGAGTTCCCTCTCAAGCCCTCTCTCGAGTCCCCTCTCAAGTCACCTCTCGAGTTCCCTCTCGAGTCACCTCTCGAGTCTCTGATCGAGTTCCCACTCAAGTCCCTACCCAAGTGGCGTTGGAGGTTCCGCTGGGGGTCCTGCCAACTCTATGTCCTGTCCCGTTGGAGGCCCCGCCGACTACTCTTCTGCCGGGGGTCCTGCCAACCCTGTGTCCTGTGCCGTTGGAGGCCCCGCCGACTACTCTCCTGCCGGGGGTCCTGCCAACCCTGTGTCCTGTCCCGTTGGAGGCCCCGCCGACTACTCTTCTGCCGGGGGTCCTGCCAACCCTGTGTCCTGTGCCGTTGGAGGCCCTGCCGACTACTCTCCTGCCGGGGGTCCTGCCAACCCTATGTCCTGTCCCGTTGGAGGCCCCGCCGACTACTCTTCTGCCGGGGGTCCTGCCAACCCTGTGTCCTGTGTCGTTGGAGGCCCCGCCGACTACTCTTCTGCCGAGGGTCCTGTCAGCCCTATGTCCTGTGCCGTTGGAGGTCCCGCCGACTACTCTTCTGCCGGGGGTTCTGCCAGTCCTATGTCCTGTGCCGTTGGAGGCCCTGCCGACTACTCTCCTGCCGGGGGTCCTGCCAACCCTATGTCCTGTGCCGTTGGAGGTCCCGCCGACTGCTCTCCTGCCGGGGGTCCTGCCAACCCTATGTCCTGTGCCGTTGGAGGTTCCGCCGACTACTCTTCCGCTGGGGGTCCTGCCAACTCCATGTCCCGTGCCGTTGGGGGTCCTGCCAACTCCATGTCCCGTGCCGTTGGAGGTTCCGCCGACTGCTCTCCTGCCGGCCCTGTGTCCTCTTCCGTGGGGAATCTTGCCGACACCTGTCCCACCGGCTCCGGATCCTGTCCGGTCGACACCGGCTCCTGCCCGGCCTCCGGAGCTGTCCGGTCTTCGCCCCTCCTCGAACTCTGCCTTGCCCCCGGGCCGTCCGCCCGAGACCCCCTCCTCGAACTCTGCCTTGCCCCCGGGCCGTCCGCCCGAAAACCCCTTTTCGAACTCTGCCTTGCCCCCGGGCCGTCCGCCCTAGACCCCCTCTTCGAACTCTGCCTTGCCCTGGGCTGTCAGCCAAGGCCCGGACCCCCTCCACCCACCCTGCTGGACGTTGTTGGATTTTTGTTTTGGTGTTTAGGGACGTCTAGAATCCGTCCCTTGAGGAGGGGGTTCTGTCACGATTCTCATGTCATGTCACATTTCTATGTCTAGGTTTGGGTGTTTTTGCTGTTCTCTCTGTCATGTTTTCCTCCTGGGTTATTGTCTGGTCCTTTTCCCTGTGTTTTTCCTCCCGTCGTTAGTTCCCTGGTGTGTCTAGTTATCTGATTGTGTTCACCTGTGGCCCTTGTGTTTCTCCTCCCCTGCCCGGCTGTTTCTCGTCTTGTGATTACCCCGCCCTGTATTTAGTCTTGTCTCTTCCTGTGTTCAGTGTTGGTGCTTCTTTTGTTTGTGACCTAGTTCACGTAGAGTGTTTTGTCTGTCCAAGTTTACTCAAGACCTTGAAATAAAGGTATTATCAAGTGTTATCTGCGTTTGGGTCCTACCTGCTTCACTTTGCGTATCAGTGACCATGATCCGGACGTGAAGGCCTACATACTTAATAAATCAACGACTTGACTCACAATATTGATGTATAATGATTAGGGCTGTCAAACGATTAAAATTTTTAATCAGATTAATCACAGCTTAAAAATTAATTAATCATGATTAATCACCATTCGAAACTATGTCCAAAATATGCCATTTCTTTATGTATATTGTTGTGGGAATGGAAAGATAAATGAAAGAAGGCGGATATATCCATTTAACATACAGTATCTATGTTTATTATAACATTTTTCTGCGTGTCAAAATGAAAGACAGCACACACACCTATCAATCATCAAACCGTGGGGTCTTAATTCATTACGTGTTGATTTCTATCAACGGGGGGGTACTTCAGGAAAGTCGACGGGGGTGGGGGGTTAGTGGAGTACTTGTGACCACAGAGTGCGAACGTTGTGATCAGCTGTTTTAGCGCAGTTCTCCAGTGAAGGGGGGGAAGTCTCCCTCCGCAGCCGGTTGGCGTAGTTTTGGCACAATTCCGTTGTACAGACCGACGTTAACAGCAGCCCTGTCTGTGCACACGGAGACCGACTCTGTCGTCCGGTGATCTAACCGCCTTCTGGAAAAGCTTCACAAGTACGCCGGTACGCAAATGCGCTTTGTGACACAAGTTTCAGATTACGCACATAACCGGCG
The DNA here is from genome assembly GCA_028583405.1 of Pogonophryne albipinna. Classification (NCBI taxonomy): domain Eukaryota; kingdom Metazoa; phylum Chordata; class Actinopteri; order Perciformes; family Artedidraconidae; genus Pogonophryne; species Pogonophryne albipinna. The sequence goes on from CM053256.1 coordinate 28,479,493, forward strand.
TACCAGTTATGTGCACCCCTGTACTACAGCACAAGTATTCTCCGTCGGGACTTCCTGCAACAACACCGACATTATCAAAGATGTTCTATTGAGAAGACGATCACTACGTGACAAAAGTTTTCAAAACCGTTTCTGGTCTTCGGTATTTCCAGACAAGTGGCTACTGAAATCAATCTTACTAACTGCTGTCTGTGCAATTTACTCCGCGCGAGTTGGCGGACTTTATTTAGCTTACTTTAATATCATTTTTCATGGTGGGGCTAAGCCATTTCTCGGTATGGCTGTAGCCCACCCCAGCCATACCCTGGCGCTGCCACTGGTGGCACGTATGGGGCGGGCCATTCTGCACATGCGTTAAATGCGTTAAATATTTTAACGCAATTAATTCAAAAAATTAATTACCGCCGTTAACGCGATAATTTTGACAGCACTAATAATGATGTTATTCATTTAAAATGATCATATTGCTTCCGGGTCTGTTCGGCTGGAACTGCAGCAACAGCAGCATACCGTGTTCCTTTTAGTGTGAACTTCCTGTCTGTCTTCTTCTGTTGTTTCTGTTAGTGTTTACTTCCTCTTCTGACTTCCCGATTTGCATGTCTGCCCGATTTGCACTGCGCAAGCGTGAGTTGGTCTGCCATATTGGACAGCTATGTACGGCAATCCAAACAGGACATTTGACAAAGCGGCGTTTCGTAAAGAAGAAAAAAAAAACGACCACATTAATCTGAACGAGAGGGAGGAGTTATTGTTTTTACAAAGTCATTTCCCGATTATTTGAGAAGAATAAGTGAGAAATAGATTTGACTTCTGTTTGACAGCCTGCACACTGAAGAAATAAGAAACTGTAAATGTATGCAATCATTTATGGCATTCATAATTAATATCTCATTGAATTGTTTTCATTTATTTAACATTCAAAATGTATTAGTCTGGCCAAACTTGTTCTGTTGAGATTCCTGGAAAGGGGAAATGACTTTTCTTAAAAAATGTTGATTCAAGAACAAAACTCTGTTATTAGATCAGTATGGACGTCAAATGTCCTGTTTGGATTGCCGTATAAAGCTGTCCAATATGACAGACCAATTTGCGCTTGCTCAGTGCAAATCGGGCTGTCTTCTTCTGCTGTTCCCGTTAGTGTTTACTTCCTGTTTGTCTTCTTCTGCTGTTCCCATTAGTGTTTACTTCCTCTCTGTCTTCTTCTGCTGTTCCCGTTAGTGTTTACTTCCTCTCTGTCTTCTTCTGCTGTTACCGCTAGTGTTTATTTCCTGTCGATTTATTTCTGCGGATTCATTTGAGTGAACATACTGTAGTCCCTTGTTCAGAGCGACCTCCTTAGCTAGGAAATAATAGCAGACCTATGGAATGTCGAAATTACCCAATCGGAATTAAACTAAGACATGACCATCTGTACACATTGTTCTCCTTTTCCAAATGGTATAAAGCTTTTCTTTTAGATACTATCCTTCCACAGTGTCCTTTTTCTCAATTAAAAGGTAATACATGGTTTTCTTCTGAGAGATGTAATGATACTTTTTGAATAAGGAATATTCAGAAGGTATATATTGGGTTTATTGATTCTGTGGTATGCAGTGGAATTATTTTCCAATTATCATAAATGTCTGTACCCACAGAAAACTAGAATTAGGTCATATACTGAGACTATATGTATATATTCTGTACTGTATACTGCACCAAGTTCACATTGAGACTGTGTTAACCCTGTTGCCACTCTCTGAGAGTTGGAGACTCTTTCCTTTGCACAGTTAATTTTACACTCATTTATGTTTTTATATGTCCATTTGCCTCTAGGTTCTGTAGCTTTGTTTTTACAGAGCTCCGACGTCACCTTGTTGTTTATGTCCGCGGCGCCATCTTGTATACAGGCGTCATGTTCTCGCAATAATTGATATATCTTATATACAAGATCAGCGCCACAGCATTGCCCTCATACTATATTTTTCTAGAAAAACCCCTGAGTTCAATTTCCATTGACAAGAAAGGTGCTGTGCTCTGTTTATAGTGACTAGGAGCTTTTTATGATTAATTATTCTTGAATAGCATGAGTGTGGAAGCAGAGCATGGCTGGTGTCAGTGTTACTATACTTCATTAACTTTCTCCTCATTAGAAGGTTGTGATGGGATGTTCCCATTATAAAGCCATGTTCCCTTTAGGTTCTCCTTTTGATTTACATGTAGATGATTTCCATCCTGTACCTCTGCCCAGGGCCGCCTTAATGCACGGGCTGACCTGGGCTGAAGCCCAGGGGCCTACGGAGATCGGGGGCCTATCATGAGCCAATAAAAAATAAAAAAAAATAAAAAAATTCAAATATATATATTTTTTTTTTTTCGGGTGTTTTTTAAATTATTTTAAATAAACAAAGTCTTGGCTTTCAGAATATGAAACTTTTATTTCCAAAATCACACAATAAATACATTTTTGAAGCTTGTAAAGGGAAGATGACAGCTCTCACTCGCCACCCTGCACTTCCACAGCGCCGCTCCCCCTCCCTCTGCTGAAATTATGAATGTAAGGTGTATAGTAATCATAGATAACACGGCAGGGTCCGTTACAGTTTGTTTTCATCTGATTTCAATTAAACAAAGTCTTGGCTTTCAGAATATTAAACTTGTTTCGGCAAATTCAGAGGATAAATACATCTTTGAAGCTTGTAACGACATAATTACAAGCGTAGAACGGAGTAACTTAACGTCACAGCAGGCATAACAACAGCCGGTGTTTCTCGTGAGTGTTTTCCCCGGGAAACAAACACAATACACACAAACGCAAAATTACACAAACACACACACGTATACACACACACACACTCGTGAGCTTCCCCCAGACCAGTAATCCAAACGCAAATATCTTCCCTCCATACTATTTTGATCATTTGCTCCGCTAATCAATCAGATCGATGGATTCCAGACATTTTTCTCAAAATGATGACTCCGAAACAGTCAGTGGGCACCACTTAACAGCCAATCAAAATGAGAATATGTTTCACATATGACTTATACAAATTGCGAGTGATTGAGTGACAGATGAAGGTTGTTTAGGAGAAAATGTCGGAGAAGAAAAAGTTTGAGAGTGGAGCTCGGAAAAGGAAATTGTTGAGGGAAAAGGAGTTTCGAGACAAGCAGCTATTACAAAACATGTCGAAGCTTACAGGTTATTTTAAACCTGTAGGCCAGGATGAGGAGGAAGGACAGATGAGTTCTGTACCGAGCGGCAGCGGTGCCGGCCGCGGGGCCTTGGAGCAAGTAGGCCGTCTGGTTCTGATGGCGATGGAGTAGCGGGAGAGGAAAAACAGACAGGAGGGACATTATCTGTTGGAGGAGATGGGAGGACGAGGAGGACTTGCTACGTGGAGGGGAGTCAACAGCAACCGGACAAATACATGAGGGAGGCCCGATACGTCACTCATCTGGAGGAGAGGACCAGGCGCGCGTATAGAGCAGAGTGGAGAAGTGCGATCACAGAACCTGCCGAGGCTATAAATGACTTTGATTTGTTGTTTAAATAGGGGGCCTACAAAAACTATCAGCCCCAGGGCCTGATGGCAGGTTAAGGCGGGCTTGCCTCTGCCTATCATAATTAAGATTACAATCTATAAAGAAGAAGAGAGAACACACCCCTATTGTTATTACTCACAGAGGTAGTGTGTGCACTGATGTGTATCTACAGTATATATCCTTGTGTGTATCTGCATTTGAATACAGTTGTGAGTGACTGTTCCTTGCTGGGCTCTTTGGAGAGATAAGAAGTGGAAAAAGGGATAGCCTTGATCTCATAGGCTGGAATCACAAAGCAGGCCTTTCTCAGATGATCATTTCAAAATGAAGGGTATCTCTCATGCTTTTCATTCCCCACTCTTAGCCCACTCTTCACATTTTGAGTGGGCTCTCCATATATCTGAGGAATGCTGGGGTTGGATTTAGTCCGCGGAGGGTTGCCCTGCTTCACTTCTGTCCTTATTCTGTCCTGAGGGCGGTGCTGGCGAAGTCGATAGGGACTTGGCTTGGCAACTGGAAGGTCACCAGTTCAAGTCCCAGCAAGACCAAGTGCTACCGAGGTGTCCCTGAGCAAGGCACCGTTCCCCACACTGCTCCCCGGGCACCGTTCAAAATGGCAGCACACTGCTCCTAACACTAGGATGGGACAATTTCCCCACAAGGGATTAATAAAAGTCCATTTTATCTTATCTTATTCTGCTGCTATTGATCCATTATCACAAGTATCCATTTCAATTCCGGGACAGACAGCTTCCTAATGTGTGACCTTTTTAGCAGCAAGGTTGTTTTGCCTCCTCAGAGTCTAGAGTTAGAGACAGAGAACTCCAACCTGCCCCAATCTAGATTTTCATTTGCCTGAAATTGTTAACACATTTTCTCTTTCGAGATTCAATATCAATTTAGCAAACGCTTTCACAGGTCACTGTTAAAAATCAATAGAAGGTATTCATCCCCACCAAAGGACATACACAACGGCTCAATACAGTCACAACACTGCCACATGATTACAAAGGACACATTCATTTCCAGTGCTGAGGTTTAAAACATGTTGACGAGGAGAAGGTAGGTCCAAACAAACACATTTGTTTCAATTAATATTGATGCATTAGGAGAGAAGTTATGACTTATAGAAGACTAATGTTTATACCCAAGTAAACACAATTTTGTACATGCTAGGTGTTCTGAATGAGCACTCTGGAAATCTTTTTAAGGGAAGATTTACAATAGTTGCTCAATTACGTATGAGATGACATCAGAACCGGGACTGATTTTACATTTCCAATAACCTTAAATGTTTGGTTCTTTCATAATCTCTGAGTAAATAAACAGTGCCTGATATCAGACCGCATTGAGCCTTTGCTCAGTCCCACCACTAGAACGCAGACTGACCAATCATAGGGAAGCATCGGCCAGCTCTGACCAGGTTCTGATAGAGACTCATGCAATTGTTTTAGATTCCAAGTCTTGATTTTCAGGCTGATTTTGTAGATGTCATGGTTAATTGTTACTGGGGCGTGTGTAAAAGGGTCATTACCCAGAGACAGGGAAAACTTTTGGAGCTAACATTTGCAGAGTTCATTGGCACATCATTAACCAATTACTGAAGGTACTGAATCTATACACATGCTGCTTTTGTTTTTATTAATGGTGTTGATATTAAGAAAAGGTACGCTAAAGACATGATCCCTGACTGGTCTGCGCCAAAATTGCAAGAAATACATTATACTGTAACCAACTCAGACTATAATTAAAGAATAAGAAAATAATTTGGGTCGAGAGTTTGGAAGAATACTTTGTTACTTTATTCAAGTAGATTTTTCTGATATCAGTACTTTTTACTCCACTATTAACTTTTACTCCTTGCATTTTTAACTCAAAAATCTGTACTTTCTACTTCTTACATTTTCACAACAGGCTCGCTACTTTAGGTTTAATTTGCATTTGATGGTGTGAGTCCTTTCAACCTAATGTCATACAAAAAACACGATCGGGGTAATCCATAATTTCCTGGTCTTCTCTAAAGAAAAGAGACCAATCAGAACTCAGCTCAAGGCAATTCCCATCATCCTCTAAGCTGTACCGAAGGCGGAAGTCAGCAGGAAGCAACTGAGGCGCCGTTTTTCGAACTGCGCCAGTGGCCTACAAAGCTATATAACCGGAGCAAGTCAGAAGGCAGCAAGAAAAACTGGCTTACGTTAGGGAAGAGGAAGAGGCAGGTGAAGTTTTGAGATATAGACATGACTGAGAAAAGAGACATTCCTAATCACCCATATAAGAGATATGTTCTAAATTGTTGGCGTCAAAAAGGATTCCTGAGTTGTCTCAATAACTCACTTAAATTCTGTATTATAACACAAGTATTTGTACCTCTACTTGAGTGAAAGAAGTGTGTACTTTTGCCATCTCTGTTTTGGGTCCCAGTTCACCTCAGTGGACCCCTCCTAGCACTTGGATTATTTCAATGCAGAGGTCAAATTCCACTTTGTAAGCTTCTGTTGTTACAAATAAATAGGGTTTCATTTGAATTCCCCATTTCCTTTCTAATACCACTCTCAAACCTCTAACGTGTGTTTGAGTAGACGAAAAATAAATGTGAGCATGCATGGCTTTAACCTATTAGAAATGCAATAATGTTGTATCTGTCTCACACACCTGATTATTGTAGACACAGCATATTAAATGTTGTGACCCCATCGCACAGTTGTCTTTTGAATGTAAATACTTGTCTGGAAGGGCCTGTTCTTTTTAAGTGTTTGTAGTACAGTAATTGAGTTCAAGTAACAAAGGAATAATATGCAGTTTAAGTGTCAATGTGTGAAAATAGATATGCTGGGTGTCAATGGAAAACACCAAGGCTGCTTACATGATTGCTGTGTAAAGGTTAAGGCAAGGCAAGTTTATTTATAGAGCACTTTTCTGTACGTGACAATTCAAAGTGCTTTACAAAACAAATTAAAATACTTTTTAGGAATAAATACAGTAAAAACGCATTATATAATGGCATTTTACAACAGGCATTACGAAGCAAAGATAATAAAATAATAACAATAAACAGATTATTAATTCGATGTTAAACATTATATAAATCATTTAACCCCTGTTCCGTTTAAATAAGTCAGTTCTTCAATGTACAAGATATGAGATAATCATTTTGGAGAAGGGGACTTGTTACCCCTGGGCTAAAATCAGGCTTAAATTTCACCGGAATGTGAGTGAAACATGAGTTAGCCTGGAGCCAAGAGCCGAGTTCCTACGGGTCTGAAAGTGTGTATGTATATCTCTCTGTTGGTTGCAAATGACAATAATTAATTGAGACAAGCACAAAGACAAAAGCTGACTTGTTCAAGATGCCACCCACATAAATTAATTACTGCTGCAGAGCAATGATGGTGCCTTTAGCGATGTTTCAGGGAGAAAGATTGGGGAAAAACTACGAGAACCAGGAAGGAGTTCGCTCAACTTGACATGCAATATTATTACGACTTCCTGCTTTAACACCTTCATAAAGACATGCCCACACCAAAGAGAATAAAAACGATAACATAGAATGCAGCCACAGTCTTTCTTCTGGACCTCTGAATACTTTTACTAAATAAAGATTTGCACGTGATCCGAAAAGGATACATAATAAGAACAACCCAAACCCAAAATGCATTGAAAGATATCTGTAGGCTACATATTTGGTATCACTTTTGAATAAAACATATTGAGGTAATTTTGATTTGAGTCCAAAAAAATTAAATATTTGCAAAATCAAATTTCTCATTTACTTTTGGAAACATGTTTTCAGAGCTGTCTTTTGATATTACGCTGTTACAAAGAGGGAGGAGATTCTTAGTGTTCATCCATTTTGTGTTTGTTCTCCTAATATAAAGTATTTCCTGAAGAAAATCACACAACACACCCCGCCTGTTGTAATGCCTCACTGTTAATTTGCTCAGTTTGCCGCTCATCATCGTACCTTTACAGGCTTCAACGCTGTATTTATCATCTGAATTTGGCAATAATACTCTAATATAATATTGTGAAAGCCAACATTTAAAAAAACTGTAATACAAATGAAAACCCACTGTGATTGCTTAAGTTGTCACCTCATTTTCAAAAATATATTTATTGTGTGAATATGGACATAAAAGTTTCATATTCTGTTAGCCACGACTTTGTTCAAAATCAACCAAAAGCCCAAAATGATCAAAACATTCTTAGATTTCACATACATTTCACCTCGGAGTGCCGCTGTGAATGTTAGTTTGTGAGATTATTTGAGAACACAACTGATTAATTATGTCAAAATTCACGTGACTCACAAGTCTATCAACCAGTTCTTGAATTTAGCATTCATTGTAATGCAGGGTTCTTCTTCCCCTGTATCCTCCCCTTTGATATTGACACAGCCATGGTGCACTCAGTCTGAACTACACCCTGCTGCAGCTGTGTCTCCGCGTTGCCTCAGATTCTATTTTCCACCTCATCCGTCACAGAAACTCCAATGGTGTCCCCCTTCACCCCCCTTTCTCAATTTCATAAATGGATGTTGTTGTGAGCGGTGTCAGATGGTGGTGGACTGAGATGATGGCCCCATCTCACCCCCGGCCTCCTTGGTGACTGAGACCTGCTGCCACAACACTGAGCCACTCAGCTGAAGAGCTGCTGGAGCGCACAGGAAACACTGGGGCTATCCATATGGAAAAGTGGCCCTCAGTGCAACAACAGGAACAGTACAGGAAATCAGGTAGAGGTGTGTGTGTGTGTGTGTGTGTGTGTGTGTGTGTGTGTGCGTACGTGCGTGCGTGCGTGCGAGCGTGTACATCTTTAGGAGTTTTCCTGAGATTGTTTGTAGATGCGAAAAGAGCAAATAAAAACGTTTTGTATCAGAAAATTGACATTTACTTCAAATCAGAATTAAGGAAATGTTTAGTTCTCAATTTCTTTAGTAAGCGAAAACATACATTGTTTAAAATTCTGATTTGTTGATGTTTTTGTGATTTTATTACAAATGTGTGTATGTCAGAGATGGAGTACTCGAGTCCTGGACTCGGACTCCAGTCGGACTCGAGTGTCGATTTTCGGGACTCGTGAGTCGACTCGGACTCGCGCACTGATTGACGCGTCTCGGACTCGTGAATTCTCGCGTATGATGACTTGGACTCGGACTCGTGAATTTTTCCCCCCACAATGACTCGGACTCGACTTGTACATTGACGCTCCGACTTGGACTCGGACTCGAGCACATTTTCTCTGGAGTCTGATGTCCTCTATCCTGGCGTGTGCACCTGCAAGGCGAGTTCACATACTGGGCCCCGCTATTCCAGTCTAGAGATGTCTCAGACACACCCCGCATCGTGCTGTATGCTTTCACACATTCTGCTTCCACATTGGAAAAGAGCAGCGCAAAATGCTCGTTATGTGGAAACAATATTGAAGAGAAGGCTCCATAACACATTACTCTAAGGATCGAGTTCAGACATATAGGCTGTCTTGAACACTAGCATCAGAGTAACGTGATCTAATCAATAAATAAAGATTCAGCTGATAACACGAAAGCACATGGCTACTTAACATGCAGAATGTTGTCATTTTGCATGTTAAGTAGCCATGTGCTTTCTGGGGCTTAATCTTTATTGATAGAATTTAAACATTCACTATAATAATTTTAGCGTCCCCGGCTGAATGATAGTCAGACTTTCTAACCGATGGCATCTGTTTATTGCACACCCTTGCTTTTATACAATTATTACCAACGTAAGAGCTTGTGCTCTTATTAGCCAGGTGCTAAAAACCCAATGCAACTATTTAGTATATGTTAATTTATTCGTCATCTATCCGTCATTATACATGGTGTTTACACTGCTCCGTTGTCCATTGACTTCCGGTAACAGTTCCTTCAAAATAAGAGTCCCGATCTTATTACTATCAAAATAAAAGTGCAAAACGAAAACTTTACCATAAGAAATATTGGCATACAAATATAATCACTTCACAAGGACAGAAGTGAAGCAGGGCAACCCTCCGGGGACTTCTCATTTTAAATATAGTTAGACATATTAAAGGTAATTTACAATTATAATAATAATAATAATAATATTAGTAATAAGCTTTATATTTGTATAGCACGTATTACAAGAATTGTAGCCAAACTGGCTTCACAGCAGTTCAATAGACAGATTGGTATAACATGACAGGATAAAAGCAATGTAGAGGAGCAGCTACATTTCAACACATATATCCACGAAGATGAATACATGAAGACTTGTGACTCGGACTTGACTTGGACTCTTCTTGGGTGATTCGGACTTGGACTCGGACACAGGTAATGATGACTCGGACTCGACTCGGACTCTCCCTAGGTGACTCTGACTTGGACTTGAAGAGTGGTGACTCGAGAGTGACTTGGGCTCGTGAATTGGTGACTTGACTATGTGTACAACATTTTCTGATACTTACACCACACATCATTTGTCCCTGCATTATCCGTTATTACATTTTCGGTATACATAATTTATTAATGAAGATTATACTATTATTCTGGTGACATAATAAATAATCTAAATAATTTAATGTAATCATTGATTGGCCATTATATTCAACTCTTTGTGTGTGCATGTTTTGTATTAGAGAGAACATCATCTGTGAGGTTCCTCATTAGCATGATGCAACATGATTTCAAAATCAGTTAGAATTCAAGATGTCCCAGGTCTGAACCAGGCTTAAGACAGTGGCCATAAATTAGGTTAAAGAGGACAAATTATACTCATTTTCAGGTTCATATTTGGATTTTGCCATTCTACCTTAAAAAAGCTCTTTATGTTTCTCATACTGCCTGTGCCGCAGCACCTCTTTTCACCCTCTGTCTGAAACCAGAGCCCAGTCTGCTCTGATTGGTTAGCTGGGTTCTGATGTGATTGGTCAACCGCTTAGAGATGTGTAAGAAATGTCCCGCCCCTAAGCCTATAATGAAAATTGTTTCTGAGAGCTAGCCAATAGGAGAACGAGTGTTACATAGTGATGTCATTATGTTATGAAAGTAAGCAAAGGAGTCCAATGGGGTGTTTCCAGCAGGGGGGGGGAGTGTGAGGGAGAGAAACTCCCTCTGGAGGGAACACAGGGATTTTAGCCTTTGCAGATCATTTACATGCAGAGAAACGTATAACACACTACAGGAAAGGGAAAACCCTCCAAAAAGCATAATAGGACCTCTTCAATTCAGAACTTACAGCTGGGTTGTGATGTTAAAATTCCATTAATCATCAAGCTTTCTATCATATCTTCATGTGTGTCACATTGTCTCTACAAGTGGGATGAATTCATATTTCCAACAAATGTGTCTGTGACCTCTGTATGCTTTAACCTTTCAGACTAAAAGCCTGAGCTTTAAGGCTCTCATGTTGTTCCTGTTACTGGGATCCTTTTAGCCGGTCCTGAGCCCCTGTTCAGCCGTAGATAACCACCGGGGAGTTGCTGTAATGTGTCACTCCATTAGCATGTACTCACAATAACTCTGACTCAATTATTCTGCCAGTTATCACCACTCTGTGTCGCTTACTGCATTTAACACAGATTATATGACCACCTAGAGATAGGGAAAGAGAGAAACACTTTCAACACATGAAAGGTTCAAGGTGTCTATTCAACTCTGTTAATAGCGAGTGTGAACTATAAAGAGTGGACTGCAAAGATCGGGTTTCACCTATATTATAGAACTCCAGTTTATCTGTGCTCTCATCACACATTGGCAACAAAGAAAATATCAACGCATAGATAGATTTGCCAAGTATGTAAGCTATTGGAGGTATAAACATCATTCTGTTTTGATGTGGTGATAAAGAGAGCCGTCCAAAATCTACCACAGCTTTTCAGTTTGATTGAGAAGTGACTGTAAAGGCCATCTCAGTCTATGTCTGATCTATGTCTGATATACCTATGTCTGATGATGCAAGTTTTAAAGACAACCCTGAGGAAAATAAGTGGTCTGTGGGCCTTATTATTTTGAAACCTATTTATAGAAGATATATACTTATATCTGCCTATGTCCTTAAAGGTGGGGTAGGTAAGTTTCAGAAACCGCCTCGAGATACACTTTTTGTTATATTCCATGGAATGCTCTTAACATCCCGATAGCAATGAATATCTGAAGTGCTTTGACAAAAAATCCATAAAAAAATGTCATCTGTGGAAGCCGTAATACTGTAAAAAGTACAACCAATCCGTTTAGCCGACGGATTGGATTGCCGCCCTGTCTGTCAGCCTTCCATCTCGTGCACGCACAAATGTATCTCGTGCCCTCATTGGGCGTGCATTGCAGCAGTACTTCAATGACTCGCCAGCAACAGGCGGCCACTTTCACCAGTCTGCTGACGTCATGTGCGCGTTCATGTGTGTTGGAGGAGGTGCCCTGTAAGGAAGTCTGAAGGAATGGGCGGATTCTTTTCGGCTGTGTACTTTCAAATTGTAATGCACTGTTCTGAAACTTACCTACCCCACCTTTAAGCTTTCTTACCACAAAAGCAGGGTGCAATGTGTTTCTTTAGAATTTGTGTACAACCCAGGGACACTGAGTTGAATTGACATTTAGTGAACACTGCAATTTTACAAATAAGTCGATTTTAACGGCAGTATATTGGCCCATACTTGGCTGCAGATTTCAAGTAGATTTACAAATATTTTATAGTAAATTGTCTTATTTTGGTTCACTTCTCCATTCAGGTCTTGACTATACGTCAAATGAGAATAGAGTGGTGCTATGGGATACTTCGACTAAAATCAATGGGATTTTCCCATAAAATGATGATATATTGCAGAAAATAAGCTCTGTGGCCGAGACACATTTATCTAATGGATAATCTATGAAGACCATTTTGTGATTTTGAAGCGAGAAGGCTATTGGCAGAAGTACAAAGCTAAAAAATAACTACAACGTGATCGTATCGCAAAGCAGGCGGAGTCCTGTCAGCGTGATGATGTTTAGAAGCTTTTTTGGTGACTTGTTAGCAACCGCTATTTATATGACAAATAAAAGCTACGGACATTGATGTTTGGGGTGTTTTCTGACATATTTTATGTTGAAGAACAAATCTTGAAAATCCCTTAATCTTGTGTTATTTACAGACCTTGTTTAAGGTGCCTTACCAAAAACAATGTTAAAAAAAAAAAGCTGACTGAGACAAGGGACCCACAATTGGTAAAACGCTGACTCACTTCCACTTTAAAGGGGACCTATTGTCAGGGTGAGTGAAGCAGGCAGGACCCAAATGCAGAAAAAACTGAAAATGCCTTTATTTCAAGGTTTACAAAAATTGAATAAACAGAACACTACCCATGAACACAGTCTCAGACAAACAAGGAACCAACAAAGACAGACAGCAAAAGCAGAACTTAAATACACACAAGACTAATCAATGAAACAAGAGACAGGTGAGGAGGGAGGAGAAAACACAGGGGCACCAGGTGAACACAATCAAGTAAACAGGTAGGAGGGAACACACACAGACAGGAAACCTGAGGTTACCTACTGTAACCCAGCTTCTATGAGTAAATGGCGCAGCCCTCTAAGGCTATCGCTATTGGGTTATCCCTCTGCGCCCCCGCGCAGCACTGAAACACTTGTAGTCCACGCCCACCCGCCAGGTGGGCCCCACCCTCGGGCCTCCTTCCGGTATAAATAGGAAGGGAGCCCGGCAATCTGCTCCCATACAATATAACTTTTCTTCAGCTATTCGTAGAGCCAGTGGGGCCCAGCGCTTAGAGGGCTGCGCCATTTACTCATAGAAGCTGGGTTACAGTAGGTAACCTCAGTTCTATTTCGTATATGGCTTCGCCCTCTAAGGCTATCGCTATTGGGTTAAGGGCGAAGCATGATGTAGTCTGCGCCCCACTGGGTCCGTCCGGCACTAGAAGCACAAACACACCTGCTCAATAACACCCCCCTGCCTGTTGTGCCATGCGTAATGGCGCATCACCGTCCCCGGAACATAGCAAAACATGCCTATCTTCCCGACGGGGTGAAGGCTGGGAACAATACATACCGGCCGCTGTGAGAAAGTAGAGACGAAGGTCCCACCTTGTCCTGCGATCATAGAGGGGGAACAGCCGCTGTCTCTCCGTGTTAGACAGGTAGGAGAGCGCTCAGCTGGATCCCTGACGTCACTCACTCTGATCAGGCACTCAGTACGAAGTGTGTCAGAGTAAAGGGAACATCCCTCTCATACGAGGGGAAAAGGGGCCGCTCTCTGTGTGCCGAGAGGCAGGAGAGAGGCGCACCGCTGGGTCCCTGACGTCACTCACTCCGACAGGACACCCAGTACAGGGTGTGTCAGAGAGGAAAGGGGGACATCCCTCAAATACAAATGAATATATGAACAGGGGGAAGACCAAGATGCAGCCGTGCAAATATCTTCCACTGACATTCCTCCGTGCAAAGCCGTGGAGGAGGAAATTCCTCTGGTGGAGTGCGCATTGATGTTCTCCGGGGGCTCCACCCCAGAGGAGACATATGCCTGCGACACAGCCTCACACAGCCAGTGTGACAGCCGTTTGTGCAGACAGAGGTTGCCCGATCGAGCGTTCTCTATATAGTGCACAAACAGGCGCTGAGAACGGCGCCAGGCCGCCGTGCGCGCCACATAGCAAGACAGCGCGCGCACAGGACAGAGGAGATGAGACGTGGCTTCTTCCTCCGACCTGTAAGGAGGGGGGAATAAGCCAGCCAGGGTGATCACTCTTGACCAAAGGGTTGTGATGACCTTAGGCATGAAGCCGGGTTAGGGCGTAACACAGCTGAACTGCCATCTCCTTGGATCCGGAGAGCTGACGGAGCCACAGAGAGAGCAGACAAATCACTCACCCTTTTCTCTGATAGAGCCAACAGCAGTACTACTTTGGCTGAACACAGTTTAAGGGGAACCTGATCAGGTTCAAATGGGGCTTTGCTTTAGTGCACAAAGCCAAATCCCACTGAGGCGCCAGTGTGCGTGACACAGGTCTGAGTCTCCATACTTCTCGCATACAACGGCTGCTGCGTTCTGCGAGCCCCTCTGTTAAATTCGCCGGGAGTATACATTGCTCTGATGGAGAGCAACGTGTGTGCGTGCCCAGAACAGCAGCCGTCCTGGCTGCGTTTAGAAGCTGCGCAGATCGTACTCCTCCCTGGCGATTGAGGTAGGCTGCTTCCATAGCCGTGGCTTCTCTGTGATGTGCCGTAATGGTCGTCATGGTGACGAGCCACGCCATCGCCGCCGCTGCCCGTGAGGCAAAAGGGCTGCGAGGGAGTTTCCACACACTGCATTTCACTCCGTCTCTCATCATGAGGCGCGTACACGCCCAGAGGATGAGAGGTGTGTGTATGCTGTCCACACGAGGCGTTATAACGGTGCTCGTGGATTTATTATGACCGTGTGTAGGAGGCATATCTGGGACAGAGGAATGCCGCGAGCTCTGCAGTCTATAAACCAATAGGTTAAAACAGCAGGCTTCTGCAGCGAATGAACCACCTCTGGAGTGTCCCCCTGTTGGAAGAGACCCAGGGGAATCCCCACGTGACCAGCTGACGCCAACGCTGAGCAGCTGTGTCACGGAGAGGGCTGTGTGGGTTGTGACACGTCGGAGGGGAGCTGTCAGTTTCTCCACTCGCTGCCGCGAGAGCCGGGCTCTGCTGCTGGCTGAGTTTAATTCCACTCCAGATAAACGTTTGTCTGAGAGGGAAGAGGACAGCTCTTCTTCCAATTTATTATGAAACCCAGGCTTTGACAGATGCGATACGAGATGTACCGTCTGTAAAGCGACTTCCTCCCTGGAGCGAGCCAGCAAATAGCAGGTCGTCCAGAGGAAACCACATTCTCATCCCTCCTCTGTGTAGCGGCTCCAGCCTTCTCTACACAAAAAATGGGAGGAGCCAGGAAATATCCGAACGGCAGACGATTGTCTGGTCTGATATTCCCTGAAATGAGAAAACGCAGGAATTTCCTGTGTTTCGGGATGAGGGGTACGTTGAAGTATGCATCCTTCAGGTGGAAGTAAACCAGCCGTCCTGGTGAACACATTCCAGCACCTGTTTGATCGTCAGTATGTGGAATACTGACAGATCGAGGATGTCTCATTGCCCCAGTCTTTTTCGGGATTAGAAAATAACGGAAGTGAAAACCCCTGATTTTCCTCCCTTTGAGGAACCCTGGAAATATCCTCTTTCAACAGGAGTTCCAGCGGTCGGATTGGAGCGCAAGACATAGCTTCTGGGAGGACAGGAGTGTTTCCTGTATCCCATTGAACTGTGGGGGGGGGGGAGAGGCGAACTGCAGGGTGTACCCTCTGCTGATCAGCCTGCTCATCCCTCTGTCCATCAAGCACACGTGCTGCCACTCTGAGAAACACTCTGAGAGCGGGCGCACATGCTCGAGATGTGTTGTGGTCGTCATGACGACGAGCCACGCCAGAGCCCTCGCCGCCGCCGCCCGTGAGGCAATCCAAGGTGGGCCTAGAGCGAAAGGGCTGTGAGGAGGCCTCCACACGCTGCATTTCACTCCGACTCTCATCATGAGGCGCGTACACACTCAGAGGATGAGTGGAGGTGTGTGCAGTGACATCCACATGAGGCGTTACCACGGCGCTCATGGGTTTATTGTGACCGTGTGTAGGTGGCGTATCTCGGACAGATGAATGCCGCGAGGTCTGTGGTTTAATAACCGAAAAGTTATAACCACCAGGCCTCTGCAGCGAACCCTGCTGCCTACTAATCAACAGATTTGGAGGCAGCTGGCCCTGATTTTCCCCTCTTGGGGAACCCTGGAAATAGCCTCTTTCAACAGGAGTTCCCGTAGCTCTGCTTGGAGCGCAAGACACTGTTCTCGGGAGGACAGGAGTGTTTCCTGTATCCCGTTGAACTGTGGGGGGGGGAGAGGCGAACTGCAGGGTGTACCCTCTGCTGATCAGCCTGCTCATCCCTCTGTCCACCCGGCACACGCGCTGCCACTCCGAGAAACACTCTGAGAGCGGGCGCACATGCTCGAGATGTGTTGTGGTCGTCATGACGACGTGCCACGCCAGAGCCCTCGCCGCCGCTGCCCGTGAGGCAACCCAAGGTGGGCCTAGAGCGAAAGGGCTGTGAGGAGGCCTCCACACGCTGCATTTCACTCCGCCTCTCATCATGAGGCGCGTACACGCTCAGAGGATGGGTGGAGGTGTGTGCAGTGACATCCACATGAGGCGTTACCACGGCGCTCATGGGCTTATTGTGACCGTGTGTAGGTGGCATATCTCGGACAGAGGAATGCTGCGAGGTCTGTGGTTTAATAACCGAAAAGTCATAACCACCAGGCCTCTGCAGCGAACCCTGCTGCCTACTAATCAACAGATTGGAGGCAGCTGGCGTAGTTACCGCGCTCTGCAGCTTATTAATCGATAGATTAAGGCAGGCTTTTGTAACGAACCCTGCTGGCTATTAACCGATAGGTCATAGGCAGCTGGTTCACCCAGAGTGGGGGATATGTGAAACACATTTGAAACTGATGATTCAGACAACATGTTGGGAAATAAGCTTCTTTTATTTTCCTCACACTCCCTCCCGTCAATGCCGGCTCTGTTTCCTCGGCGGCTCTCGTGGAGCAGACGACGAACGGGAGTACCTCACTCCCTTTTGACCCCCCCTCGCTGCTGGTGGGGGGGCGGAGGCGCGGGATGGTGCCCCTGCCGCCGCCGACGGACGAGTCTGACGCCTCGGCTGCGGTTGCTGTGAGCGTCTCTCTGCCCGTCGCTGCAGCCGGGTTGGCCGCTGCTGCTGCTGCCGCTGAGGCTTCGCCGCAGGCTGGAGCCAGCCGACGTGCTGGCGGATATCATCTGCCTGCTCCGCTGCCGCTTTCATGGACTCGACCATGGCTAGAAACTGGGGTCCGAACAGCCCGTCCAGGCTGATCGGAGCGTCCAGCAAGACCTTCCTGGCTGGCTCTGTAACAGCCGCCTGTTGCAGCCAGAGGTGGCGCTGGATCTGCGTCATCCATGCTGCGATCCTCGCCTGGGAGACAGCCACGGCTGCGCACAGCGTGAGTGCCGTGCTGGCCGCCTTGCCGATCTCCTCCGCCTCCTCTGGTGCCACGGTGGTGGACCGCTCCACCAGCGTAACCACCGAATTGGCCAGCAACGCGATGTTGTTTGCCGCTGCCGACGCCTGAAACGCACATTGGTGCGCCCTGTCAGCCTGGCGGGCGACATACTGGTCCTTGGGGGAGGCCAACATAGGGCGCCGTCCGGCGATCAAGTTGGCCTGCCTAACCCCAAAGAACGCCGTCAAGCTCGGCTCCAGAGCGGGGGTGTTTGGAAAACCCTCCTCTGTGAATCCCTCCACCCTAGTGAAGGGAACAAAGGAGGCCACCGGAGCCCTCAGGGTCCTCGGGTTCCCCGCTGCCCCCTCCTGGTACCTCCTAATGGCGGGGAAGCGCGGCCAGATCGGGTCACTCCTGCCCGTCTGAACCCGGGAAAACACTCCGGCCATGTCGTCCAGAGCCACCCTCTCCCGTCCTGGGGGAACGGGGAGACCTTTGCATGCTGCTGCTTTGCCGATGATCTCCGGCAGCTCCAGCATAATGCCACCCAACGCCGGTAGCGCCGTGGCCACGGAGAAGGGGACCGCGTGCTCGGCCGCCACCTCTGACTCTCGCTCCGACCCCGTCTCCCCCATCCGGGGAAGAGGGGGAAGGGGAGAGCCGCATGGCGAGCCATGGAGGGAGACGGGGTAGGAGTCGTCCGACTCCCGCCCCTCACTCACCTCCAGAAACAGGCTGCCACCCCTGTTCTGGATGGGCCAGTCGTCCTCCTCACCCGCAGCAGCTAGGGTGTCCGCCCTTCGCTTCCTGTCGGATGCTGGGAGACGAACACAATGTGAACATGCGACCTGCTGGCTGAGAGCCGCGTCCGCGTGCTCTGGCCCCAGGCAGGATTCGCATATTGGTTGCAAATCGTAGCTCATGATGTATCCCGTTTTGCACGAGGGACACTCGCGGACACTATCATTGCTCATGATTTGCTTTTCTTGTGCTTCAGTTACTGCCGGTTGCTGAAGAAAAGAGGGAGCAGATTGCCGGGCTCCCTTCCTATTTATACCGGAAGGAGGCCCGAGGGTGGGGCCCACCTGGCGGGTGGGCGTGGACTACAAGTGTTTCAGTGCTGCGCGGGGGCGCAGAGGGATAACCCAATAGCGATAGCCTTAGAGGGCGAAGCCATATACGAAATAGAACAAGGACAGATCTAAACAAGACAAAACACAACGCAGACAGAAAACAAAAGACAGATCTAAACAAGAAAAAACACAACACAGACAGATCGTGACATAACCCCCCCCCTCAAGGGACGGATCCCAGACGTCCCAAAAAAAAAGTCCAGCAGGGTGGGTGGAGGGGGACCGGGGGAGGGACACAAAACTAGGGCCAACAGGGTGGGTAGAGGGGGTCTGGAGGACGGGTTTGGGCTGACAGCCCAGGGGCAGAGCGGAGGACCCGGAAGGGGTCTCGGGCGGACGGCCCGGGGGCAAGGCAGAGTTCAAAAAGGGGGATTCGGGCGGACGGCCCGGGGGCAAGGCAGAGTTCAAGGATGGGGTCTCGGGCGGACGGCCCGGGGGCAAGGCAGAGTTCAAAAAGGGGGACTCGGGCGGACGGCCCGGGGGCAAGACAGAGTCCAAGGTGGGGGACTCGGGCGGACGGCCCAGGGGCAAGGCAGAATCCACGGAACAGTCAGGGGGCCGGGCCCGAGGGCGAAGACCGCGGCTCACAGGGGACCGGGCCCGAGGGCGAAGACCGCGGCTCTCAGGGGGCCGGGCTCGAGGGCGAAGACCAGACAGCTCCGGAGGCCGGGCAGGAAAGCGCTGACGGGACAGCTCCGGAGGCCGGGCAGGACCCGGTGTCGGCCGGACAGGAACCGGAGCCGGTGGGACAGGCTTCGGCAGGATCCCCCACGGAAGAGGACCAGGAGTTGGCAGGACCGCCGGCGAGACAGGTGACGGTGGGACCTCTAACGGAACAAGACATGGGATTGGCAGGACCCCCGGCAGAAGAGTCGTCGGCGGGACCCCCAACGGGACAGGACACAGGGTTGGCAGGACCCCCGGCAGGAGAGTAATCGGTGGGACCCCCAACGGGACAGGACATGGAGCTGGCAGGAACCCCAGCGGAACCTCCAACGGCACAGGACATAGGGTTGGCAGGACCCCCGGCAGAAGAGTCGTCGGCGGGACCCCCAACGGGACAGGACACAGGGTTGGCAGGACCCCCGGCAGGAGAGTAGTCGACGGGACCCCCAATGGGACAGGACATGGAGCTGGCAGGAACCCCAGCGGAACCTCCAACGACACAGGACATAGGGTTGGCAGGACCCCCGGCAGAAGAGTCGTCGGCTGGACCCCCAACGGGACAGGACACAGGGTTGGCAGGACCCCCGGCAGGAGAGTAGTCGGCGGGACCTCCAACGGCACAGGACATAGGGTTGGCAGGACCCCCGGCAGAAGAGTAGTCGGCGGGACCCCCAACAGGACAGGACATAGAGTTGGCAGGACCCCCAGCGGAACCTCCAACGGCACGGACATAGGATTGGCAGGACCCCCGGCAGAGGAGTAGTCGGCGGGGCCTCCAACGGCACAGGACATAGGGTTGGCAAGACCCCCGGCAGAGGAGTAGTCGGCGGGTCCTCCAACGGGACAGGACATGGAGTTGGCAGGACCCCCTGCGGAACCTCCAACGGACCAGGACATTGGGTAGGGACTTGAGACGTGACTCGAGTGGGGACTTGAGAGGAGACTCGAGAGGAGACTCGAGAGGGGAACCAAGGGGGAACTAGAGAGGGGACTCGAGGAGGGACTAGAGAGGGGACTAGAGGAGGGACTAGAGGAGGGACTAGACAAGGGACTCGAGAAGGAAACTCGAGAGGGGACTCGAGAGGGAACTAGAGAAGGGACTAGAGAAGGGACTAGAGAAGGGACTTGGGAAGGGACTAGAGGAGGGACTAGAGGAGGGACTAGAGGAGGGACTTGAGAAGGGACGAGAGAGGAAACTCGAGAGGTGACTCGAGAGGGAACTCGAGAGGGAACTCGAGAGGAGAATTGAGAGGGAACTCGAGAGGTGACTTGAAAGGAGGCTTGAGAGGGGACTCGAGAGGGGACTCGAGAGGTGACTTGGGAGTGAACTCCAGAGGTTACTTGAGAGTGGACTCGAGAGGGAACTCGAGAGGTGACTTGAGAGGTGACTTGAAAGGAGGCTTGAGAGGGAACTCGAGAGGAGACTTGAGAGGGAACTCGAATGGTGACTTGAGAGGAGACTCGAGGGGGGACTTGAGAGGAGACTCGAGAGGTGACTTGAAAGGAGCCTCGAGAGGGAACTTGAGAGGAGACTTGAGAGGGAACTCGAGGGGTGACTTGAGAGGGGACTCGAGGGGGGACTTGAGAGGAGACTCGAGAGGAGACTTGAGAGGGAACTGGAGAGGAGACTTGAGAGGGAACTGGAGAGGAGACTTGAGAGATGACTCGAGAGGGGACTCGAGAGGGAACTGGAGGGGTGACTTGAGAGGGGACTCGAGAGGGAACTGGAGGGGTGACTTGAGAGGGGACTCGAGAGGGAACTCGAGAGGAAACTTGCGAAGTGTCTTGAAAGGGGACTTGAGAGGGAACTCGAGAGGGAACTCGAGAGGGAACTCGAGAGGAGACTTGAGAGGGAACTGGAGAGGAGACTTGAGAGATGACTCGAGAGGGAGCTGGAGATGTGGCTTGAGAGGGGACTTGAGAAGGAACTTGAGAGGAGACTTGAGACGGTCGGTTCGCCAACAGAACACGGGGGGCTGGAGTCGGCCGGAATGCCGACAGGACACGGGGAGCTGGCGTCGGCCGGTACGCCGACAGGACACGGGAGCTGGCGTCGGCCGGAGACGAGGGGCTGGAGTCGAAACCATGGCTGCTGGGGTCAGGACTGAGGCTGGAACCATGGCTGCTGGGGCCAGAACTGGGGCTGGAACCATGGCTGGTGGGGCCAGAACTGGGGCCGGAACCATGGCTGCTGGGGCCAGAACTGGGGCTGAAACCATGGCTGCTGGGGCCTGTACTGGGGCTGGAACCATGGCTGCTGGGGCCAGAACTGGGGCCGGAACCATGGCTGCTGGGGCCTGTACTGGAGCCGGAACCATGGCTGCTGGGGCCAGAACTGGGGCTGGAACCATGGCTGCTGGTGCCTGTACTGGGGCTGGAACCATGGCTGCTGCGGCCAGAACTGGGGCCGGAACCATGGCTGCTGGGGCCAGAACTGGGGCTGGAACCATGGCTGCTGGGGCCGAAGCAAGGGTTGACTCCAGACGGAACACACCGATGCGTGTGGTGTCATAATGGGAATTGGGAGGCAGGGAGCCAGCATGGCTGGGGCTAGCAGACAGGGGATAACACACCGAGAGGAAATACAAAATCCAGCCAGGTAAGAATTGCACTAAGCCTGGTTTCTCCATAGCCCTCTGGTGCGCCTCAGCCAGAGCAGCCTCTCGCTGCTGAACTCCGGACGCTCCCCTCCATCGATCAGAGCAATAAGCCAGAGAAAAGGAAAAATCCAATAGTTCCTGCTCAAATGGATCTGCTGGGCCCATCCTTGGTTGGTTCCTTCTGTCAGGGTGAGTGAAGCAGGCATGACCCAAATGCAGAAAAAACTGAAAATACCTTTATTTCAAGGTTTACAAAAATTGAATAAACAGAACACTACCCATGAACACAGTCTCAGACAAACAAGGAACCAACAAAGACAGACAGCAAAAGCAGAACTTAAATACACACAAGACTAATCAATGAAACAAGAGACAGGTGAGGAGGGAGGAGAAAACACAGGGGCACCAGGTGAACACAATCAAGTAAACAGGTAGGAGGGAACACACACAGACAGGAAACCAAGGACAGATCTAAACAAGACAAAACACAACGCAGACAGAAAACAAAAGACAGATCTAAACAAGAAAAAACACAACACAGACAGATCGTGACACCTATCATGCAAAATGCACTTTTGTACGTCTTTTATACATAAATATGTGTCCCCGGTGTGTCAGGGAACTCACCAAGTGTCAGAAAACACAACCGTCTCTCTTTTCCTCCATACCCAAATCTCTAAAAACAGGGCTGCAACGGATCTGATACAGACTTGAAAATAGTGTGACGTCAGTGACGAGGAGCTCCGCCTATATGGCCAACTCTCCACCAATCAGGGGAATGAGAGGTTGCCGTGGCATGGTAACAGCATGGTAACATGACGCTCGTAACTCGGCCCCCTCCTTTGCAGGGGGGCGTGGTCAGCTGCAGCGCATGCAAAGACAGGGTGGAGGAGAGGAAAATAGAGCAAAATGAGGCATGGCATGATCTGTTTGGTATTTTGAAAAAAAAACGTATAAATATACCTTATATAGGTATGGCCCTACAATATATTATTCAAATATAGCATGATAGGTCTCCTTTAAGGACTCGTTCCTTCACCTCTCCATTGGATTGATAGGATATCTCATACCCATGTACTGATTTGTGGAACAACATGTCAGGCTAAATGCATTTTTTAAAGAAATGGCATTCAGACCGTATTATCCTCAGTTAAATGTCCACAACTATTCTAAACTGCCAATTCAGCATTTCTGATTACATTTTTCAAAGACGCAGAGAAGAAAACAGGTGGAAATATGATGTACTTTAGCAGATCTGTAATTCTAGGAAAAAATGTAAAGCTTCAGGTAAGGTCATTATACACCCAGTAGAGTTCATACTCTGAAGACCAGTATACCAGGAGGCTGTGGCTCAGTGGGAAAGTGCGATAGTGCGCTTATCTTCGGATTGGGAGAGGAAGTTCGAGTCCCACTACAGTCAGCATGTTGTTGTGTCCCTGGGCAAGACACTTCACCACATGTTGCTCCTGTTGGGATTGCCACAGTACTATATAAGTCGCTTTGAATAAAAGCGTCTAACAAGTGACATGTAATGTAATGTTCACTGGAAACAATGAGTACAGTCTATAACAATTATGTGTTTAATTCACTCCTTTCAGTTCGGCACAGCTAAAAAGTCTAAAATGAAAAATATGTTGACCAGAGAGATGGTGTTTGAGTTGAGAAACTGATAAGTGGAAGTTAATGTGAAGGAAGTGATTATGCAAAGGACAATTAAACTCCGATCTCTGCGCTCTCCATATATGGCTGCAATCTGCTGTGAATTAACAGTTAGCCCTGGGTGATCATTACCCAATGCCCCCCCCCCCAGGAGGCTGCCACTGACATACTGACACATCCCGGCAAGACAGAATTTACTTTAAACTCTCCTTCTCACTTCTCTGCAGCCCAGTGAAACAATGAAATAGTAATTATTCGTCACATGTCCTTGCTTCCATCCAGATACCATGTAGAAAACATATGTAGTATCTTCTTCATTTCACTCTCAAAGAAGACTCTGAATTAAAGTCTTCATTTTTAAGTGGCGCAATTATTAAAGTTGAAGGCTCGGAGACAGAGAGGCAGAAAATGCATTAGCACATCACTGAACTCATTCTGGAAGAGATTGGCTGACACTGCTGTGAAGTAATGGTCCTTTAGAACAAAACTGTGTGTGTGTGTGTGTGTGTGTGTGTGTGTGTGTGTGTGTGTGTGTGTGTGTGTGTGTGTGTGTGTGTGTGTGTGTGTGTGTGTGTGTGTGTGTGTGTGTGTGTGTGGGTGGGTGTGTGACAGAGGGCTATATTTTGGTGTTGACGCAGGGTGTGGGAAAGAAGTGTTGTATTCATGTTTTGTTTATCACTTTTATTCCACATTTTTTATTCAGCTGATAAAAGGCGTTGGCAAAAAAAAGCTTTAAAGCCAACGCAACAGAATAAAAGCTTGGCTGGGTGATAACTCCTAACGGGATAACAGCGTTTGTCGATGTTTGGTGAAACACAGACGTTGCACAGGCTGGAATAGGTTTTCCTTTCCATATTTATTAACTCTATATCAATTGTCAGTTAAAAAAGCATGTCTGAAGAAACTGTTGCAGTAGTCCTGACTGGCCCTTTCAGATGCTCTCAAGTGAGTAGGAAGGAATCATTAATCTACGATCATTCAGTTTCTAAAGTGTCCTTGGTTACGATGCTTTTGAAAAACTCTCCCTAAATATGAGAATTTCAGTCAAATTTATTAAGAAAGCATTAAGATCTTGTTTGGAAACAGGGGTTCTTTTTTTTTTTTTAAATCACCATGTTTTGTTCAAACATTAATTTACTGTAAGTATTACATCTAAATATACTTACATGAAAATAAATGTGTTCTTCGCGACACAAAGAGGGTTGTAAACCTGTCATTGTTATTAACCTAAAAAAGATGAACAACATTGACCTTCTTTATCCTGATGCTTTTCCTAATATATTCAAACTTATGCTGCCAACAATAACTGTGATTTACAGTATAAAAGGAGTTTACTGGTAAGACAGACCAATAGTAGTGAAAGAATATCTTGGATATAGCTCTACTCAGTCACCTGTGTATTGCCCTATTTGCAGCCTTCCCACACATATGCTCTAATAATATCAAGAAAATCTCAACATCAACCACTGTTTACAGGAATTCAAGGACGTATGCAGCTTGTGTGCCATTCATAGGGTTTGTATTCATGCAGGATTGTGTGTTTACACTTGATTTACATTTCAAATGATTATTTCATACATACCACCCTATGTAACCAGCATCTACTTCATCTAGTGAAAAAACACCCCAGGAAGAAGCACTGATCCATCATCATGGCACAGAGAGATTGCAGGTGACATGCTTGCCAGGTGAACCCTAACATATACATGCAGCCATATATCACGTGCATGATAGGTACATTAGAGCGGGGCACAGCAGGACAGAAAGCCAGTGTTGAATCAGTCCACTGTCACACACTCCGTCAAATACACACTTTATGTCCTGCTGGCCATGAATGCTTGGTTGACTGAGAAAATATGATAAATCTGAGTTGCATTCACATACACCCATATAGGGTAAAGCTATACATTAAATCCAGCTTTGCGTGGGAAAGCTCTCACAAATACACAGGCAACATTAAGGATCTATTCAAAAGTGTTTTTTTTTTCCACATTTATAGAGTTACTATTAATGTCACATCCTCTCTGCATCACCGTAATGCTGCAAATATGCCATACCAACTACAAGCAAATACGTTGATTCACTGTTCTGATAATACATCTGAATTGGCTGTCCGTGAATTAAATGTGTGTTTTCACTTCAATGTCAGGATGTGGAAAAATATTTATTTATTATGAAATCTATCAAAAAAGGCTTACTCCATGTAGTTGATTTGATAACAAGACCAGAAAAAATATGAAGTCAGTGTAAATGTAAAATATATACAGAATTACGAACAATATCAAATATGTTCAGTAGAAGTAAATTGAGCTCTGTCCAAAAAGTGTGTATGCATTACAATATGCAAGGGATAGGATAATGTGCAGCTGTATCTGTCTGTTCACATTTTATTTTCCATTACCAGTCTTTAAACTCGCCAGAGCCAATACTGGGTGTTTCTCAATGTCAAGGAAGGATGCTCCAGAGCCACTATTTAAAGCATGCTACGTCATCGAGTCCCGCCGAAGGACTGTTCCAATGTCCAGGCTCCTTGGAATTCTACCGAGCCCGGCGTCCTTCGTAGCGAGAAATTTCGAGGCTGCACATGTGTAGACTCCGCGGTCTTAAAATCCCCACAATGCTTTGCGCACGGACCAATTTCCCCAAATCTGTGGCGGAAAATGTAAGGCGGGGCCTCTCATATATGACGCACACCTGCACACTTGCTCGCCTGTTCCACTCTTCGTTTTCCGAATGCCAGGAAGTATTCTTGCCTCGCTTCTGAAGCAAGTGACTCGGAAAATATGTGCTACCAAGCAAGCGTACTCGACATTGACACTGTGTTCCTGTTAGTGTTTACTTCCTGTCTTTCTTCCTCTGCTGTTCCCTTTAGTGTCTACTGGAGTACAGAGCAGTCGAGGAGGCAAACATTTGAGAAATGAAAAAGGGCTCAAGTATTTCTTGTTCTGCTGTTCCCTTTAATGTTTACTTCCTATCTGCCTTCTTCTGTTGATTTCTCTGATTGCAAACTTTCTGCCTTTTAAACTCTTTCTTTCGTAGGCGCCTTTTTTTATTTTCTAGGGGCAATTTAGCCATCATGAATTCAAAATGTAGTGCTCTCCACAAATATAAAAATCAATATTGAAAGTCTTCCAAGATATTTTCTGATGGATGAAAACAAATGATTATTGTCCACAACTGACGTTAAACGTATCAGACTTCTTTCGGTGGATTTATATGACACATGACATGCACATTGTCCGTTGATTCTCCTTAGCAACAGATGTTATGGTTAGCAGCTGTTAGCGATGATTAACAAAGTCTGAAATGTTCAAATTGACCAATCAGAATTGAGTATTCATCTAAGCTGTGTAATAAATAGTTAAAAGAGCATGTACAGTTGAGCAGGTGATCTAATGGTAAATAAAGTCACAGAGGAAAAAAAAAATATATATATAAAGTGTTACAGCGGGTAGCTATCTTTTTTCCTTCAAACCATATATTTACAATACTAAAAAATAAATGTTTATATCACTCGAACAGTTTCATAGTTTATTCACTTTTAAACTAGCCGTTTGGCCTGTGTCCATTTAATTCCAGCACTAGGAGCCATTGAACTTCCTCCTGCATGTAGTCAGTGCCATGTCAATCAGAAGAGATCCAGGGACAATTACACCATTATAATTAGGTTTCTAATGTGCGGAATATTAGCATAAGAGTAAACTATAAAATGTGATTTAATTCAAGAGTTTTATAGGAAGGGAAATGATTGGAGTATTGGCTTACTGCAGGAATATCATTGTTACAGTAAAGCTGGAGGAGGAGGAGGCCTCTGTCAACCCTTTCACCAGGAATAAACCACAGGGGAGGGTCTCAGAGCAGGCAGCCCCCATTTCCTTCAATTGAGTGTTCTTTGAATGAGTGTGCTGTGTGCTGTAATGAGATATAACTATAAACTGGCTATTTATTCTCAAACAAAGCTTCATTGTCTTGAAAGATCATTGTTGTAATGATACTTTTTGTGTTTAAGCATCGCTGTTAGAATTTCCCAGGAGAAAAATCCAGTAGCAAAACATAACACCGTGCCTGGCTCGCCTCTAAGTGAAGAATACTGTATTTAAACTATTTAGAGCTAATTATTAGCAAAACCTCTACATTATCTACTGACCTATGCCTAGAAGGATGCCACTATATATTTATTTCAGCCCTCACAGTGAGCACAGTGTAATCAGTTTAATTACACTAAATAGACTTCCTACATCTCCTCTCCGGGGCACAGGTCTAGATACAGAAAGGCAGTGGAGTTACCCACACACGTCTCCTATTCTTGCACTGTGATAAATGTTTTTTAAGATTATGTTGGATAAAGAGAAGACTAATGTTTCACTGAGAGTAGAATTTACTGAATGCTAATATATGCAGTGCTTGGCATTTGGCCATGCATACTTGCTTTCTAATATAGCACAAAGGCTACATTTTATGTAAAGGAACCATTTGTCTGGCAAGAGGCTCCCTGAGAGAGAGGAATATTTCATATCAGGGAGGAAAAATAACTCATCACGTTGGTTTCACACTCTAATCTCACCAGTCTAAGAAAGCCCTATGACCCTGAGCTGGAAGTTGTTTTTTTCTGCCTCCTCTGTTCCTCATGATTAGGCCTGGGCTTTGATAAAGGCTGCTTACTGAAACTGAGAGGCAAAATAGTTTCATCCATTATTGTTGGCTATAGCTGGAATGAATGTTAAAGGAAGGCTCCAGTCATTAGATAGTTAATAAAAACTTCAGTATTTAGTGAAACATTATGTTTAAACCATACCCTGAAGAAATCTGCGATATTCCCCAGTAAATAATGATTTTATAGCTCTTTATTATTATTAATGGACATATCAACTAAAGACATTTTATTTGGTTAGGAAGTTCTGGATTAAAGATTGAATTGACTTTATCAAAAGTTTTATAATGAGGTTTACATTCTAGGAGGAAATGATTTTCATCCTCAATCTCATGGCAATGTTTGCACAACCTGTCATTTACAGGAGTATTTGTGTATCGACCATATTCAATAAGAAGTTTATGGTTGTTAATTCTAAAGAGTGTCAAATGGATTCTGTCTACAATTGCATGGCAAGGACATGAAGGACAATGACAGATCATTTTCAAAACCAAAACTTTAGTAAGTATAGCCATGATAAAAGAAATCAAAAAGCATATCTACAGAATGCACTCTTTATAGAACAATGTAGGCTAGGAGTCCTAACATAATAATGGTACAATGTAGTTGAATAAATTCCATAGTAGTTAATCAATCAAATAAAGAAAGAAATCAGTCTTCCCACAAGTTTCTAGGAATCAGGTGCCACAGAAACTCACAACATTTGTTTTTATTTCAGAACGTTCAGATTGGCGGCATACAGGCAGTTCACTTGGTGGTGTCACAAGAGGCTTGGCAAAGGTGTGCGGAAAGTTTTCCCCAGCTGTGTTGTCAAAGTAATACGAGAGAAATACCCAGATCCACAAGAAAACTACACTGGATTCAGAGAGGCTGATGAAACTGACAATGTGTATCCAGACTAACTTTCTACCAGATAATTCACATAGGCATCAATTTCAAAGATTTTTTCCCTCCTGGAAATCTTGGTTACACCTCCGACTCACTGGACATTTAATTAAATATATATGTGACCTGCTCCATCGAAGACACATTTTGAGTTGTATACACTGTTGGAAAGAGGATATTCCTAGCTTTCTAATGATATCAGGATTGTTTTTGTACTCCAAATATTAAGCGAAATATGTCACATTATATAATGACTGTCACCGAGACATCATTTTGAGAAAAATGCCTTCAAAGTTTTCTCTTCTCTGGAATCCATCGATCTGATTGATTATTAGTGGATCAAATGATCAAAATACTACGGAGGGAAGATATTTTCATTTGGAGGGGAAGCTCGCGAGTGTGTGTGTGTGCGTGTGTGTGTGTTTGTGTAATTTTGCATTTGTGTGTATTGTGTTTGTTTCCCGGGGAAAACACTCACGAGAAACACTGGCTGTTGTTATGCCTGCAGTGACGTAAAGTTACTCCGTTCTCCGCTTGTAATTATGCCGTTACAAGCTTCAAAGTTGTATTTATCATCTGAATTTGCCGAAACAAGTTTAATATTCTGAAAGCCAAGACTTTGTTTAATTGAAATTAGATGAAAACAAACTGTAACGGACGTGTTATCTATGATTACTATACTCTTACATTCATAATTTCAGCCGGAGGGAGGGGGGGCGGCGCTGCGGAAGAGCAGATTGCGAGTGAGAGGTGCCTGTCTTCGTCCCTTTAGAAAAATGTATTTATCGTGTGATTTTGGAAATAAAAGTTTCATATTCTGAAAGCCAAGACTTTGTTTGTTTAAAATCAAAAAAACACCCGAACCCCGAAAAAATATTTTTTTACGTAAATCCACGTTTATTTTTAAATGAGCCGTTGCGACTTCCGACTGATTTCAATAGAGCGGGTCACATATTAATATGAAAAACAAAATATGAAATCCATTATTTGCCTCACTCTCAGGGAAATACTGCTGAATAAGGCTGGCTTTAAAAAATTGTTCGTTTGCTGTAACCCTACCTACACAACATTTTTAGGCAAATAAAATATTTTGAGTAGACAAATAAAAATAAATTCCCACAAAAAATTCAATATTTTTCCATTTTTCATACAGATTTTTATCATTTTCGAAAAAAATTAAATAATTTGCCTACCTACATGTACCTTAACCGACCATGTAATTTTGTCACTTTAGGGTTACAGCAAACAAAGAATATTTTAAGGCCAGCCAAAGTTTTCTGTGGTTCCATTCATGAACCAGAGCCCACAAATTCATGATGTAAGCTTTCCATGACATGCATGATACAGTTACAATAATGTGCAATCACTTTGTGATACAGAAAAGTTCAATCAAAATCTAGTCAACCCTTACATTTTTAAGACTGCCCTAAGCTATGTGTGAGAGTGGTGAACTGCTGAAAGATGTTATCCAAACATTAATGCTCAGAACTAGTCAATCTTTTCATACATGCCTTCTACCATGAAATAATCAACCAGTTTTGATTCCTTTATGCTTCTACACAATGACATACCTTGTACTGTTAGTAGTGTCATCACAATCTTCAGTTAATGGCAGCCCCCATAGAATTGGTCAAATTAAACTAAAAATCACTTATAAAATTGTTTTATCTAACAATGTTTTAGCAAAACTTTCAGAATATCTATTGTTAGGCATAATATATCTGCAGAATGATTTCTGTAATTTATACTAATGAGTGAAGGCTCCCTTAAGACCTAGTCTGATTTCAACATCAAAGTGGCACTGTACAATTGATTTTTCACCTAAAAATGTCACTAAATATTCAGAGCATGGGCATTTAGGTAGAGTTTTTTTTTCTAAAACGGGTATTCTGGAGTGTTGCATTTACGACTTCACTCTTCTCAGGTTTCTCAATATCAAACATGTTTTGATTAACTTCTGGAAGCTGAACATGAGACTTCTCCAAGCCATGGGTACGCATGAGGACCACATCCCTCATCATATCTTCACGATAGCAGTGTTCTTTTGGAACTTTCACTGCTTTTGCAACCCACTTGTTCCTGTTTGTAAAGGACTTCAGCACTACAACATCATACCTAGGCTGACCAGATTTGGTTGTAGCCTGCTGTCGACCAACACCATAGTTGTGGTCAATAGCAGCTAGCTGTGTTCTACATGCCATGCCCTCATGAGAAAAATGCTGCCTGGAACATACTTGTTGATCACAGAATGATAGACTTCCAGATAACCAGTATGGCAATATAAAGCACAGTACTTCAAATCAGCTATGATTTGTTTGTTTTTCACCACTTTGGTGAGAGCATCATGAGCAGGAGACCCAACTGAAAGCCATGATTTTGACCTGTCTTCTTCACCAAGTGGGGGATGCTCGCAGGCATGAAATAATTTCTTGTCATTCCACACATGGATGTTGGCTGTGTGGTAAAGAATGGAGTCCCATTTCTCTTTGAGAATCTCCACATTGCCTTGGCAGGATTCTGCACACCACCAGAAGTGGTTACTTATTGACTGTAACCAGCCAAGGAGAGGGGCAAAAGCTTTTTTCTTCCCACAGGCTTTGATAATTTTCTTAATGATACTCTTGCAGAAATGCCAAAGATCAAACTGCTGAGTCATTTCAGGAAATTCCACCCTCAGTATCTTTCTAACAGTTTTGTGCCTGTCTGTGGTAAGAATGTTGATGGAGATGTTCCATTTCTTCATGTTAGAAAGACACTGTTTGAGACCCATGGGTTCCATGGCATTGGAGTTCTTCACACTGGGATCTACCTTATTAAGCACAACAAAATCAACAATAAGACCAGTATCTACATCCATAAGGGAATATGTCCCATACTTTGCAGAGTGACCAGGACTGTCACAACGACCATCACCAGATAAAACAATGTTGGGCTCCCTGCTCAAGCCATCAAGAACACCAATCTGACATGATATCCACGTCTCATTAATAACAGGAAAGAGGTAGCGTTTCTGCAAGGCGTAGAACTGGCTTTTACAGAGGATGGGGAGTTTCAAATAATCTGAGATGTCTTGCATCCTAGCATATGTATTACCTGAAAACAAGATAGCTGCAGACAACAGCAGGTTACCAACACCCATTCTATTCAAAGTAGGTTGTGATGACCAAGTGTAATTGCACCCAGCAGCACATTTTGTGTTTATAATAAGCCTGGACCCTGATAACATTCTCTGAAACTCCCTAACTTCTGCAGCACATCCTGTTCTCTGGCATTTTCTGAACAAGTTAACAATACAAGATTCGAAAACAATGAATTGTCTTTCATCTGCAGTGTTGTCATGTACAGTGAAAGCTTGAATGGGTTCGAAATCGGTACTAGTAGGATGTTCATCAGATGGGTCACACTCGCTGTCCGATTCACTTTCAGTTTCTGTTTGTGGAACAAAGTCCAA
The DNA here is from genome assembly GCA_028583405.1 of Pogonophryne albipinna. NCBI lineage: Eukaryota > Metazoa > Chordata > Actinopteri > Perciformes > Artedidraconidae > Pogonophryne > Pogonophryne albipinna. The sequence goes on from CM053256.1 coordinate 28,512,084, forward strand.
ATCCTTTGCGTCATCCTCCATCTCAAAACTGTCATCCAGGGTAAATATCTCCTCATCTATTTGACGTTCAGCCTCTGGCAGAGGTGGGACCAAGTCATTGTTTTGCAAGTCCGAGTCAAGTCTCAAGTCTTTGCGCTCAAGTCCGAGTCAAGTCTCAAGTCTTTGCGCTCAAGTCCAAGTCGAGTCTCAAGTCAGGATGGGCAAGTTCAAGTCAAGTCCAAGTCCTAAACTTTGACAAAACGAGTCATAAACAAGTCATTATGTGTTTTTCACCAAATGTAATGACATCGATTAACAGAATAATACTTAATAATCAAATTGCTCTTTATTAGTCACATTAATAATTTAATAATCAATTTTCTCTCTGCTGGTAAAGTAACGTGTTTTTTTCTAGTTTAAGAGGGATCAATAAGGTAAGGCTACCGTGACGGTTTGATTCAGAAGGAGTTTAATGTATAAGATCCCTGATGTTGAGGTAACCAGAATGTTTATTTCCACTGTGTACAACATGTTGTAAGGGACCCAGAATCTATCTTTATGCAAGGGATAATGTGCAGCCAGGCGGTCTCTAGAGAACACCTGAATCTAGATCCCTCTGCAGGTGGTACTTTAAGTATATTTTGATGCCAATACTTTTGTACTTTTATTTGTAACATTTTGAATGCAGGACTTTTTATTGTAACCGAGTATTCCTACACTCTGGTACTTTTACTCAAGTACAAGATCTGAACTTCTCCCACCTCTGACAGTAAATCCTGAGTGGTTACCAAAATAAAGGTAACCAAAAAAGGTTATTTTCATTTTACAAATCCTGCACTCAGTTTTGCTTTCTCCAATATCATTGAAAAGCAGCCAGATTCTGCTTCTTTTTTCGGTTTTCGCTCATTTCTTGACTTTTTCCGACGCACTTGCATTTAAATCCGTCTCCCCGTCGCTCTGTGCAGCTGGCCTATACCACTACACCTGCTGTGCCCCCCACCCTTCTTTCACATAATGGTATGATCCTAGTGTGTCCTCGCATATGATTGGCCGCATGGTGGCCCAGCTAAATAAAGTCCCGCCCCTGCCTGCAAGGATTCTCAGAGTCAGCAAGAGTAGGAGCGGCTGAAGATTCTGCTCTCTCCGACGGGAGTCTGCTCTTCTAACGGCAGCTCGCGATCGGCGTGTTGGAGACCTCTGAATTAAATGATCAAGTCACCTCAAGTCTGAAGGCTCAAGTCCAAGTCAAGTCCCGAGTCATTGGTGTTCAAGTCCAAGTCGAGTCGCAAGTGTTTTGTGATTTTGTCAAGTCGAGTCTCAAGTCATCAAATTGGTGATTCAAGTCTGACTCGAGTCCAAGTCATGTGACTCGAGTCCACAGCTCTGGCCTCTGGTGTAACGACTAGAGGACTTATGTTGCCCGGGGTGGAGATCTGTAAGAATAAGAGTGTGAAATTAGCAAAATTGGAGGACATATTTTTTTTGTGATACCTAATAAAATCCAATTGAATTCAAGAAACACTTGATTGACTTTTGTTGATTATTTCATTGTAACTGACATCAACTGGTTGTGCATTGTGCAGCTTGATACACAAAGCATGTAGACCACAAGGGGTTAATCCAAATGTCCCACTCTCATGTCCACTATCACTCATTTGTTGTCACCCAGAAATTCACATGGCAGTACATACAGTACTGTTCAAAATTATTAGAACACTTGGAAAATTCATTCATAGATTATTGTTAAAGTAATTTTTCGTGAAACACCTAAAAGATTTTAAAAATCACATTTTAATGATATTTGGAAATTGTGATATTTTAATTTTGACGCTTACATTTTCATTTGGATATTTAGAAGTTGTAGGTAATACAATGTAATATACTCAAGCTGCAGCCCCAAATTATGAATACTTTATGAATTTTCCAAGTGTTCTAATAATTTTGAACAGTACTGTATAGCCCAAGCCATGGTCAATTATCAAACATAGCATCAATACCTATCTTGATACACTGAAGGAGTTCAAAAGTATTGAACACTCCTATCAGGTTGTCATTCTGAGAAGTCCATTAAGCACTTACCTCTGCAGGACTGTTGAAAGATTGAGCTGCACTTGACACAGGAGATGGTTGTGGTTGCGTTGATGCACTTGCATCCTTCTTCGAGTTTGATGAATAGGTGTGGTCCACTGCAATGGCACGTATCATTTGATTCATGTCGGTCTGCACTGACATATCTGTAAGTGCAAATAAAATAATAAATGTAATGGCACAATCTAGATACAGAGAAGATCAATGCAATATATGTAACAAGGTGCTGTCATGCTGTAAGGATGTGCAGTTTTCCCTCCTTCCTCAATTCACCTCCGCAGCTGCTACTCATCTTCCTGATGACCTACTCACCCACACCTGCTTAAATACCCGGCTTCCTCATCCAGTAGTCACCAGTTCGTCGTAGAAGATACACTGGTAACACATCGTGAATTCTAGAATACTAAACCTAGTTTCCCAGTCTAAGTGTTATGCTAAACCTGTATTTCTCTGCCCAGAATCCGTCTATTACTCTGCCTGCCACGTCCAGCCTACACCACCTCGTCTGCGAACCTCGGATTATGATCACTACCAGCTCCAGCCTGCTCACTCAATTGAACTCTGATTCCCCGGCTCATCTCACCCGTGTTCCGCTGCAAATCTCCGAACCCCGGCTCCAGCCTGCTCTCCCCGACATCCTCCGGATCACCAACTAGGGACCTCCACTCTCCCCCCCCCCAGGAATTCCCAGATCCGGATTAGTAATTCCCCAGCAGTATGGTGTGAGTGTTGAACTTGTAATAAATCATTTTACTTCCATACTCACGTCTCCAGTCTTCCGTGCTTGTATTGAGGGTTCAGCCTGTAAGCGCTCCTCGAGCTTAACAGTACGAACTGGTCAATTATGAACCCCTCAAGCACTGGATCGGATCCCTCCACTGTTCAGCAGGCTCTGTCTCATCAGGGAAATCTTCTTGGCCAACATGAACGGTTGATCCAAGTTTTGGTGGAAAGCAATCTTTCCATGACTGAGAGCATCAAAAACCTTACTGCCCAGATCTCAGCCCTGACATCTGCCGCTATAATCCCTGTCACCTCAAGTCCTCCTCCTGTATCCACTCCATGCCGGGATTTCCACATCACCGACCCAGATCCTTTTCATGGAGAGGTGGAGAAATGCAAGGGATTCATTTTCCAATGCAATAATGTATTTCGTCAGCGTTTCTTGTCCTTTCCTTCGGATGTATCCAAGATCAATTATGTTTTGAATTTGCTTCGTGGCAGAGCATTGGACTGGGCTGAAGCACTGAGTTCATCTGTGGATTATGACACCCTTTCCTTTGGAGTTTTTTCTGAACAGTTGTCCATTGTTTTTGATCACCCTGACTACTCCGGCTCTGCTGATAATCGCCTGCTTACACTACAACAGGGGAATCGAACCGTGGCGGATTACTCCATCGAGTTCCGCACACTGGCGGCAGAGGCCCGTTGGGACGAGGCGGCTCTAAGGGCAGTTTTTGTTAAGGGGTTGAAGGATCAACTAAAGGATGAGTTGGCTGCACGAGACGTGCCTGCGGACCTCCAAGCCTTAATTACCCTGGTGTCTCGCCTCGACAGCCGGCTGCGGGAGCGCCGTGCGGAGAAGGCGCAACGTTCTCCTTTTGCTTTTCCAAGTAAACCAAGTTACTCACCCAGATTTGCTCCTTCTGTTTCCACTCAGTCTGGATTCACCGATTCCCCTCGCGTGCCTCCTTTGGCTAGGGAGGAACCGATGCAGTTGGGACGTACCGGACTATCTCCAGAGGAACGTCTTCAACGTATGAGGAGGGGTGAGTGCCTGTATTGTGGCAAGTTTGGCCATCTCGTTTCTGTTTGTCCTGTTCGCCCAAACGCAGAAGCTCGTCAGTAAGTTTGGGAGCCCTGACGAGATCACCTTCCCCATCTTTTGTTGCCCCAACCCTGCGCCGATTTCTCATTCCTGCCAGACTCTGTACAAGCTCTCAGACCTTGCCCCTCTCTGCCCTCATTGACTCAGGCGCTGAAGATAGTTTTATAGACCTAGAACTTGCCAACCAGTTGGGACTTAAGTTGGAATTATTACAGGATCCTTTGACTGCTTATGCCTTAAACGGTCAACGCATCTCTAGAGTAACTCAGCAGTCACAACCCGTGACTCTGATTATTTCAGGAAATCACAGAGAACAGATCCAGCTTAAGGTTATTTCCTCTCCAACTACTCCTTTGGTACTTGGTTACCCTTGGCTTCGCACCCACAATCCTCATATTGATTGGGCTGGAGGAAGGATCATGGAATGGAATCAGAAGTGTCACCTTAACTGTCTACAGTCAGCTGTGCCTCCAGTTCCTGTTAACTCGTTACCTGCTCCATGTGTCTCTTCAGATGTAGATTTATCCGGCGTTCCTAACGTTTACCACAACCTGGGGAGGTCTTCAGCAAGGATAGGGCTCTCTCTCTCCCTCCTCACCGTCCATATGACTGTCCCATTGTTTTGCTTCCTGGGGCTCCGTTACCCACCAGCAAGCTCTATAATCTGTCCCGGCCTGAGAGAGAGGCCATGGAGAAATACATCAGCGATTCCCTGGCTTCTGGAATAATTCGTCCTTCTTCCTCCCCTCTGGGTGCGGGGTTTTTCTTTGTGGACAAGAAGGATAAAACTCTTCGACCCTGTATTGACTTCCGGGGGTTAAATAACATCACCATTAAGAATAAGTACCCACTTCCCCTGATCAACTCTGCTTTTGAGCCACTTCAGGGTGCCACCATCTTCTCTAAGCTGGATCTCAGAAATGCCTATCACTTGGTTCGTATCCGCCAAGGTGATGAGTGGAAGACTGCCTTTAACACCCCCTTGGCCACTTTGAGTATCTCGTCATGCCCTTTGGACTCTCCAATGCCCCAGCAGTTTTTCAGTCCCTGGTAAATGATGTCTTGCGTGATTATCTCAACCAGTTTGTCTTTGTGTACATCGATGATATTCTGATCTTCTCCAAGAGCCTGGAGGAACACCAGGGACACGTCAGTCTGGTTCTTCAGAGGCTGCTTGAGAACAAGCTCTACGTCAAAGCAGAGAAGTGTGAGTTTCACCAGGAACGGATCAGTTTTCTTGGATACATCATCCGGCAAGGCAGGTTGGAGGCGGATCCAGGGAAGATTCTCGCAGTCTCAGAGTGGCCAGTCCCCACTTCTCGGAAGGAGTTGCAAAGGTTCCTGGGGTTTGCCAACTTCTATCGCCGATTCATCAAGGGTTATAGCAAGGTTGCTGCTCCACTCTCCAGTCTCACCTCTATTAAGATTAAGTTCTCCTGGACCCCTGAAGCTAACAAAGCTTTTCTTAGACTTAAGTACCTGTTCACTTCAGCTCCCGTTCTCATCCAGCCGGACTCAAGCAGACAATTTGTGGTCGAAGTTGACGCCTCTGACATCGGAGTTGGTGCTGTTCTGTCTCAGACTTCCGGGCCAAGCAACAAGCTTCATCCTTGTGCTTTCTTCTCTCGCCGTCTCTCCCCAGCTGAGAGAAACTATGATGTGGGTAACAGGGAGCTGCTGGCAGTTAAGATGGCATTGGATGAGTGGCGGCACTGGCTCGAGGGCAGCGAGCAGCCATTCCTGGTGTGGACTGACCATAAGAACCTTGAGTACATTCAATCAGCCAAACGGCTAAATTCTCGACAAGCCAGGTGGGCTCTCTTCTTTGGACGCTTCAACTTCACTCTCACCTATCGCCCAGGTTCCAAGAATACTAAGCCTGATGCCCTGTCCAGATCATTCACGTCTGAGGGTCCAGTCTCTACATCAGACTCTATTCTTCCCCAGAGATGTGTTGTGGGAGTCGTCACCTGGGAGATCAGTAACGCTATCCAGGAGGCACTGTTGGAACAGCCAGACCCGGGTTGTGGTCCGCCTAACCGTCTGTTTGTCCCAAACTCAGTCCGTTCCCAAGTCCTGCAGTGGGTTCACAGCTCCCGTTTCTCCAACCATCCCGGTGCTAACCGCACACTCTCCCTTCTCAAGAGACATTTCTGGTGGCCTACAGTCGACAAGGATACAAGGGAATTCGTCTCAGCCTGTACAATATGTGCCAGGAGTAAGGCCTCTCATCAGAAACCTGCAGGTTTGCTCCAACCCCTTCCAATCCCTAGTCGACCCTGGTCACATATTGCTCTGGACTTTGTCACCGGTCTGCCCCCCTCTCAGGGGAATACGACAATCCTAACTGTTGTTGACCGCTTCTCTAAGTGTGCTCATTTTGTTGCTCTACCCAAGCTCCCCTCAGCCCTGGAAACCTCCCAACTTCTCACCCAGCATGTTGTCCGCCTACATGGAATCCCGGTTGACATCGTCTCCGACCGTGGACCTCAGTTCACCTCCCAAGTTTGGAAGACCTTTTGTCGTTCACTTGGTGCGTCGGTCAGTTTAACTTCTGGGTACCACCCCCAGTCTAATGGTCAAACCGAAAGGGCCAATCAGGACCTGGAATCTGCCCTCCGCTGTGTTGTAAGCCGGAATCAGAAGATCTGGAGCTCTCATCTGCCTTGGGTGGAATATTCTCACAATTCCCTCACGTCATCAGCTACAGGACTCTCTCCTTTCGAAGCCTCTCTAGGGTACCAGCCACCCTTGTTTCCCGAAGAGGAGATGGAGTTGGCTGTTCCATCTGTCCAGCATCATATTCGTCGGTGCCGTAAGATCTGGAGAGACACTCGATCTGCCCTCCTCCGAACTTCCGCCAAGACCCAGCAATCAGCCAACCGCCGCAGACTTGTTGCTCCCCTCTACACCCCTGGACAGTCGGTTTGGTTGTCCTCCAGGAACATCCCCCTCCTTACAGAGTCCAAGAAGCTGTCTCCCCGGTTTATTGGCCCCTTCCCCATTGAGCGCATAATCAACCCCTCTGCTGTCCGCCTGAAGCTCCCCAGAATCATCAGGATCCATCCCACGTTTCATGTTTCACAGATCAAGCCAGTTCACACCAGTGACTTGTGCCCTCCGGCCATTCCCCCTCCTCCCACCCGAGTCATTGATGATCATGCTGCCTATACCGTGCATCGACTCTTGGATGTTAGACGCCGGGGTAGGGGCTTACAGTACTTGGTGGATTGGGAGGGTTACAACCTGGAGGAGCGTTGCTGGGTTCCTCGATCTCGGATGATGGACCCCGTTATGGTGAGGGATTTCCACAGGGCTCATCCCGAAAAGCCTGGTGGTCGCCAGGAGGCTCCCGTTGAGGGGGGGGTACTGTAAGGATGTGCAGTTTTCCCTCCTTCCTCAATTCACCTCCGCAGCTGCTACTCATCTTCCTGATGACCTACTCACCCACACCTGCTTAAATACCCGGCTTCCTCATCCAGTAGTCACCAGTTCGTCGTGGAAGATACACTGGTAACACATCGTGAATTCTAGAATACTAAACCTAGTTTCCCAGTCTAAGTGTTATGCTAAACCTGTATTTCTCTGCCCAGAATCCGTCTATTACTCTGCCTGCCACGTCCAGCCTACACCACCTCGTCTGCGAACCTCGGATTATGATCACTACCAGCTCCAGCCTGCTCACTCAATTGAACTCTGATTCCCCGGCTCATCTCACCCGTGTTCCGCTGCAAATCTCCGAACCCCGGCTCCAGCCTGCTCTCCCCGACATCCTCCGGATCACCAACTAGGGACCTCCACTCTCCCCCCCCCCAGGAATTCCCAGATCCGGATTAGTAATTCCCCAGCAGTATGGTGTGAGTGTTGAACTTGTAATAAATCATTTTACTTCCATACTCACGTCTCCAGTCTTCCGTGCTTGTATTGAGGGTTCAGCCTGTAAGCGCTCCTCGAGCTTAACACATGCGATATCATCTTCCCCCCCCCCCCTAATAAAAACACCCCACCTCAATTCACCCTCCACAGGTGGACCACATCATTAAAAATTGACGCATTACAGTCTACACTCCTTTAAAACATAACACCTACTTGACCAATGGAAAGGGAACAGAACAACTTCTTTGCATGTCACAATGGAGACAAATTCCTGAATCATCTATTTAGGCCTCTATATTCAGTTGTCAAGTTGGTCCACTCCAATCAAATACCATGTCAATGTGATCTGTTAAAAATGATCACTAACATTCACTCGAGGAATGTGGGGAACCATTAACAGATTAACCCCCCCCCCCGATTAGTTTTCTTCAGGTGGCTTTTACTTTTACTATCATTGAAGGCAAAAGGAAAAGGGAAGCTTGTCTCACTAGTCATCAGGCCTAAGTGATGGCAATACTGACATTCCTGTCGGCTAATGTATTGTCAGGGCCCCAGCAAACATTTTAGAACATTTACTGATTTAGGCTAGAGAATTAAAGCAGTCTGGACAGTCTGAGAAACGTCGCCGGACAATTACAAAGACTAGAGCATTCCAAAAGATCCCTATCGACAAAACTTCAAATTCAAATATTTTATTAATTAAAAGGCCAACTACAGGCAAACAATACAACACCAATTTAGGCCTACTTAGTAGATACAATGATTTTGATTACTAGTTATGTATGCATGTAGTACCACCCTTGCCAGCGATTCCCTCCCTAGTTTAGCATACTCAGCCTCGTTGTCCCTGGCCCTAGAACCACGATTTTATGGGGCCGGAAAAACTGGGAAAAAGTACCCGCTAGCCGGTACTACGCTATATGGAAATAGCGGCCTATAAAAACTGGCCTGGCCGCTTAAGGACGCTAAAGGACGTTTAAACGGGGCTACCCGCTGCAGTGGAAATGCGCCATAACATACCTTACCTTTTTCTTACTCCTAGCACTACTTCTGGTCCTCCGTCGCTTCACACTTGCAGAGGGCGATTTCTCAACTGGCCGAACTGGTGTCCTGGTCGGTGATGACACCAGAAAGACCGATGGCACTGCATCCCCATTAAGTAATGGTTGATTAATAAATCCCATTTTATGTTTCATCATACTCTCAGAGTAGTCGTCCGGAAACTTGAAATGTTCGCTGCATACATGCGCCTGTGGATCTTTCGGTTCGGGCCGAGCACATTTCGCTAGCCACTGCCTCCGAACGTACTTCCTACGCTTACCGGTTGGCAATAGATGGATCCGAGCATTCCGTGGATTGTTCCTATCCGAATTGTGGCAATGTTTCGCGATACAATGAGGCATATTTCTATAGAATTGTGAGAGTAACTAGAGTAAACAACATGAACAAAGCACATACGTCAATTTGTCCTCGAGACCAAACGCATAGTTCACGTCACTTCTGGTAAAATAAGTCATGTGACTCGTCAAAATGGCGCCGCCCACAGGGTTGATGTTATTTCGGTAATTAATCAGCTTAAAATCATTGATAACGTCATCGGATTAAAAAAAAAAAAGACTGGCAGAGACTGGTCTGTTTTATCGGATGATAAAAAAAATTAAATGCGTGTCATGAGGATTGCCTCCCTTTAAACAAGACGACAGAAACAAAAGGTGTTTATGACAGAGTAGAGTGAGGAAAGGTGACCGATGACAGGATCCATGTTGGTACTGTTTATTGAGTAGAGTAACGTTACGAACCTCATTCTCTGTTCAGTAAAGTATATTTGATACAGAGCGTTATATTTCTATATTATAGGCAGTGGCGGCTGGTGGAAAATATTTTAGGTGGGGCTGTGGAAATGGTGACGAAACAATACTAGGGGGGTTCGGGGGGTAATTTTGTTTTTTTAGAAAATACCCCTTAACCCTTTAACTGCCGGACAAAGAAAAAAGCTATGGAAACATTTTTTTGTTGCAATTTCATTATCAAATGGGCCACAAATACGCACAAACACATTATTATTTTTTTGACTGACCACACAGTTTTGTTTTTATGAGCCTCTACCAAATGGTCGAGCTGGCCTTCTATGGGAAAAGTACATTTTCAACAATCATCATATACAGTACAGTATTTGTATGCATCAAACTCAAATAAAACACAAACTCAAATACATTTGTTTCTTTTATGGAAAATGAGCAATATATACAACCAGATATATTCATAAAAGATAATAAATTATAATTGTAAAAAAAATAAAATGGAAAAAAGTAATGTAAAGTGTTTTTCATGATAAAAAAAAGACTTGCTCATCTTACTGTATATGCTGAATTGGCCTAACAGGAAATGTCTATATCCTGTGTTGGCCTAACTTCCTCATCTGTGTGCAATTTTGGGCTGAATGCCATGCATGAAAGGTGCTATATAAATTATTATCACTCTTTCACTCTGAGACTCATAAGGCAGTACTAGATTTAGTAATATTACCATGAATCTAGCCATTTATTTACCATATTTTATTGGAAAACATCTCTGAAACTCTGAAAAAGTCATATTGCTAGCTTACCATAAAAAGCCAATTCGACCGATTGGTTGAGCATATTTTCAAAAAAATAATTACACCCTTGTTAAAACTGTTTTTGTGCATCAAGTTATCTAATTATGTTCAGTCAGTGCCCTGCCACTAACATATGTCAAAAAGGATAGGTTTACCTTACAAAAGTTGACCAAAAAGAGTGATTTCTTCAGCAGTGATTTTTAGCATTGCCAGTTCACTCAGTTGAAGCTAGCTGAAGGGCATTCTGTTTAAACCACAGTGACATCTAGAGGTTATTTTTTGCATAACATGTCAACCAAAGGGTAAACTGGCTGAATCAGATGGAGTTCAACTTTATTTTTATTTTTTCAACAAGATATCAAGACGCAAAATGTGCTCTACCAAATGGTGGTGCTGGCAGTTAAAGGGTTAAATTATGACTTCTGGTGATGTTAGGGGGGGGGGGGGGGGGGGGGGGGGGGGGGGGGGGGGGGGGGGGGAGGAGTGGGGAGGACAAATTGAGGCTTAAAAATATGAGAAGACTGATCAATACCTTCATAATCTTCAGTGTGGTTAGCTATGAATCTTCCAAAACTTCCAAACATTCACTCCTTTCTGGTTACGCTAATAATAAAAAAAATGTTTGCTCACATACTCACCTGTATTTTGTTTTAAGGGTTTTCAATTGTAGTTTCGACTGTTTAAACTACATGGCACGACTCGGAAATTATGGTGTAAAATACCGTACTAAACAGGCTCTCTTCAGAATATTTTTACATAATTCTCAACCAACACTTTCAAGCTTTCAATCAGAGTTTGTTTAGCAGTATCAATCAATGAAAACATTTCTCATGTTAAAGATCCCATATCATGGCCATTTCTACTGATCATAATTCCATTGTTGAGGTATACTAGAATATATTTACATTGTTCCAAAATCACATTGGTTTTCTCATATAGCATCTCTGTATAGTAGGTCTATGTGTATTCACTCTCTGTCCTACACGCCTTGTTGGAGCTCCTGCCCCCCCTCCCTATGAGCCCACTGTGCTCTGGTGTGTGTTTATGTGTTACAATGGCGTTTGTTAACAACCAGAAAAGGACACCAGTAATGACAAACAGATGTGAAGGCTGCGTGGGGTCTGGGTGCCGTTTTGGCGGGACGTTGCGGGGCTCACTGCCCCGCCCTTTGAGGCTCGAGGAGCGGACAGTGTGAGCTGTATTACTGGTGTCGTTTCCTGGTTGCTGCGTGGAGTCTGCGAGACAGCGAGACACCGCGGAACTCAGTCCGAGCACACACACGTGAGTGTGTGGCGAACTGTAAGTGGAGATCCATGCAGCCACGGCTGAGAAAAGATAAGGCTGAGTGAGTGAGTGAGTGAGTGTGTGAGGTGCTCCACCAGTGGCGGAGCCAGGACATTTTCAGTGGGGTGGCCAGGATGGAACCAGTGATCATTTTGGGGTGGCATTGAAATCACTATTATATGAACAGAAAAATACATCTCACTATAAAATAAGGGATTATTTAAGGCACCTACAACAAACCTCTACATTATTTGGGATTAAGTGGTGGAATAGATCAAATAATATTCAGTATATCTAACTATTTGTTTCGTATTCCCGCAGGCAAAGTATCAACGAAGCTTACATTATACAAATGTAATGCAATATACAGACTGTTTAGCTTATGGTGATCAGCAGCCCTATGAGCTCATTCTCTCAGTGTATCATCAGGAATACAGAGACACACACACATTAAATGATAGGTTAAGAATAAACATCTTAAAGTAAATAACAATAAACAATAGCCCTTAACCCTGTAAGGGTTGTAATTTTACAACATTACTTTAAGCTATCCTAAAAAAGTCAGTAAATGTTTTTTTTTTTTAAAAGACTACATTGACATAGTCAAAAGGTCCTTTTGTTCAGCCTCACAATGCTATTGGGTAGTAAATGTGTTATAGGTCCTGTCCTCTGGCCATACACGCCAGGGATTTTGGGCCCCATGGAAATATATCACATTGGGCCCCACCACCAGGCCCAGGCCACGCCAACCAAGCACAATTGCTGTAACCACACCTCTAGAACCCAACCGACTAATTTATGCTTTAAATAACTCTACCTGTACAGGCTTGCATCTATCTTGTAGTCCAATACTAACCGCACAATATTTACTGACACTGAGCGGTGAAAATATAACACTTATGGGGGGACAGGGCTGCTAAATCTAGAGATGGATCTGTTGGTCCTGGCAGCAGGGGGAGGGACAACTGATTTAGTATGAATAGCTGCTAAAAATGTACCTGCATTTACTAAATGTCAGCTAAAATAGGAGTGAAATTAAAAACCTGTATAGATATTAACAGTACTTAATGTCAGCTTACTAAAAAAAAAACATAACAATTATTATTTACAATAGACTACGCGTAGCTAACAGACACATTTCCACCACTCATAGACCACACCGACCTTTTCTTTGAAAAGCTGGGTGACATGCTGTCGCCCTTTAGTCCCTCTCTCTTGTCTTTCTCTCCTTTGAAAGCCTGACTTTGTTAGTTGTTGAGACATGGTTCACACGTAAGTACTAGCATCCCTGCTCCTAACATGCTCTCACTCTCTACTGGAAAGTGCTGGCGGTGCTGCACCGCGTTTGGAGGCAGGACCAAACCATTACATGTAAATAGAAGGGGTGTACAGAGGCTTGGAGAATTAACTTTTGGAAGAAAATAAGTTAAATGAATTGTAAGTTTAGTGAGTACATTATCAATATAACATCCTATTAATGTTAATTCTTGATGAAAGGTTACTAAAAAAAAAATTCTTAATGTTCTAAAATTGTTTGGGCCCCCGTGGTGAGGGTGTTTGGGGTGTCCAATAGGGTGGCCAGGATTCAGCTGGGGGTGGCCGTGGCCACTCCCAGCCACCCCCCAGCTCCGCCACGGATTGGTCCATTTGGACCTGGGCATGGTTAAGTCACCATACTAGAGAAAAATCTCCAACGAGGCGTTCTGGGGCAGCATAGACAGGTATTTTCTGTGTTACGGTACGTCTACACAGCAGCTTTGAAAAAATCTTGAAAATCTTGGAGCTGGGCGTGTCTGAAAGCTTGGGGATATTTTGCGAGCAACGCGACCAACAACCAATCACATGAATCTCCCGCCCCCGACATACAAAGCAAAAAACCCCGGGGATTTTATGCGAGCAATATATATATATATATATAAACTCCCCAAACAGGCGAAAACCTACCAGTTTCACCCACTGTCTCTGCCACCTCCCTCCATGCTGGTTCCTCCGGTTTGTATCCCGGTAAATAGTCTGGTCGTAAAGAACCGGGTGATTTGCTACCGTAATTTCTCGTTTGGAATATGAGGAAATGAACTGCGGTCTGGCTCTCCCAGCATACAGGTGGTTTGATTGGCTAGCCCTTGTACTGTCAGATTTGCATAAACGGGATTTGATTGGCTGACGCTTCCAGCTCAGCTTCAAAAGTTGAACATTGCTCAACTTTTGAATCCTGAAAATCCTGGAAATCCTGGAAATCTTCGCTTCGCTCCCCCACAATACAGTTCGGCGAAAAGCGAGGCAAAGTGACGTCATCCCCATTCAAAGTCAATAGGCAGAGAAGCGTTGGAAGCGTTGGAAGATTTGTTTAAAGCTGCTGTGTGGACGTACCGTTAGAGTTTTACTCGCTACAGGCAAATGGTTTTTGACTTTGCAGACCCTTTACATGCATAAAAACCTTCATAACACACAAGGGGACGGGTAATAACCGGAAAAGCATGACATGGGACCTTTAAGATAAGATGACGCCCGCCATTAAAGGCTTTGTAGGCGAGAAGAAGAATTTTTTATTATATCCTGTGTTCTATAGGGAGCCAAAACAGGAGTAATGAGGTCCCTTTTCCGTGCTCTGGTCAATACATTTTGAATCAGCTGAAGCAACTTGGCTACTTCTTGGTACACCCTGATAATAAAGAGTTACAATAAGCTAGCCTTGAAGTAACAAATGCATGGACTAGTTTCTCTGCATCGTTTTGAGGCAAGATATGCCTGGTATGTGATTTTGCAAATACATTTAGCACACAACTACAATCATAATATCATTAGAAAATGAAATGATTTGATGATTTTTATGACTGTGATATTTTGTTTTCTTAGATAAATGTGGAGTTTAAGCGTATAACAACCCTGCCCCTCCGATCAAGATTTCTCTCTCAGCTAGATGTGCCATCTGACAAACTTCTGAATATTTTTGAGAATAGAGGACAGATAGGCCTGCGTCTGAACTGTATTATGTCAAACATGACTCAAGTAAGAATTAATTTTAAGGAAATTATACATCGAGTCAATAGTGTACACATTTCATTGAGCAAAATAGATTCTTTATTTTCTTATCCCCCTTCACTTAGGTTGATGATGTCGATTTAGGGCGGGAATGTCTTCTCAAGGGGCTGTGTGTGTAGCAGCCCGAGCCCCAGAAGCCATGCTTTGGGCTCCAGTACAGGCCCCAGCAGCCATGGTTCCATGCTCCAGTGCCGGCCCACACAGCCATGGTACCGTGCTCCAGTACCATCCCATACAGCCATGGTTCCATGTTCCGGTTCCGTGCCCAGCAGCCATGGTTCCTGCTCCAGTACCGGCCCACACAGCCATGGTTCCGGCTCCAGAACCGGCCCACACAGCCATGGTCCCAGCCCCAGTTCTGGCCCCAGCAGCCATGGTTCCAGCCCCAGTTCTGGCCCCAGCAGCCATGATTCCGGCCCCAGCAGCCATGGTTCCGGCCCCAGCAGCCATGGTTCCAGCCTTAGTCCTGGCTCCAGCAGCCATGGTTCCGGCCCCAGTTTCGGCCCCAGCAGCCATGGTTCCGGCTCCAGAACCGGCCCACAAAGCCATGGATCCGTGCACCAGTACCGGCCCACCCAGCCATGCTTCCGTGCTCCATTACCTGGCTTACACAGCCAGGGTCCAGGCTTCTGTTCCGTGCCCAACAGCCATGGTTCCGGCTCCAGAACCGGCGCCAGCAGTCATGGTTTCGGCTCCAGTACTGGCTCTCCGGCTGACGCCAGCCCCCCGTGTCCTGTCGGCGTACCAACATTTCGATTCCAAAGGCATCATTTAGACATGTGAATTTCGGTTCCGCTTTTCGATGCCTGAGGAAATGTTTCTCGCCGCTCTCCGTAGCCTACTGTATGACTGCTGCGGGGCGGGAAATGTAGCGTTGTACCTACACTTCCTACAGCGTAACCTGGGACCAGGGCCGGCCCGTCGCACTGGGGTTATAGATGTTCGCCTAGGGCGCCAGATCTGTGGAGGCTCTGCGCTGACAGCTCTGGGAGAAAAAAAAAATGTTTTGACCGTTGGTGCTCATCCTAATGTTCGGCCTTGATGTAACAACATTCATAATTAAGTAAATGTAACACCCTTTTCATCCCGGTTACACTTTTCATTTGCTCTGTACGATAGGCGCTGTAAGTGATGAAAATGGGGGATGTTGGCTTATCTGGCACCCGCAGCTCACAGCCAAAGTGCGAGTGAGCGTGGGAGCGAGCGAGGGAGAAAGGGAGGGTGCACCAGTACGCACTGTTGTTATTAGCATCTGGTGCTAGCTGCTCTAACGGAAGAAGAAGATGTTTCTACAATGATGTGGAGGGAGAGTCCTCTCCAGTCAGACTGAGGCTGATAACTACAGCTCAGTGAGGTAAAGGACTCTGAGGGTTTAGATAGTTCACTTTAGTCTAAGTTATCTCAATGGGTCCCAAACGTTTTGATCACAATTTATGTAAACACATATTTCCAAGGCACTCCTTTATAATTATTGGGATAAAACAGGTTTGAAATCATTCCAATGTAAACTATAGGACAGTAAACCAGACATATCGTTTTAAACTGGAGAGATACGAAAATATGCATAAATAAAATAGTAAAATAAGATATGAATGAACAACAAAAATAAAATAAGTTACATGTATTTGTTATTGGCTATGGTGTGTTACTGGTTATGTTCACATACTTATTTGATTATTAAATCAAATCAAATCAAGTTTTATTTATATAGCACATTTATAAACGATCTTTGGTCGTGCCAAAGTGCTGTACATATAATAAAAATAGCCTACAGTAGAGACACTTTACAGCAAATACAACAGCACAGATTGTTCAGAATATCAGTATAAAATGTAAACCGATCTTTTTCATATGGGTGTTTAGAGTTGTACCCCCTAGATCTAGTCTCTAGTAATTCTGCTTAAAGTGCACCAGATTGAAGCATTTTACTTTAAAATGTTCAAACATTTCTTCCCGGTATGCCTGAGAAGGCAGATATGCTTGTTTTTCAATGGGGGGGTTCCTTTAAAAGTTGGACTGTTGCACTGTTGTAGCTTCAGTGGTTCTCAGGTTACAGTTACATAGCAGTGAATATAAACAGACTGATTAATATGAATATTACTGTAAACTAACCTGTGTAAAAGTTTCTCGAATAAATGTAATTTTTTTGGTGGAAGAAGCAATTTATAATTTTTTTACCCTGCCCCTCAAAGAATCGGAATTGAGAACCGTTAAGAACCGGAATCGAAAAGTAGAATCGGAATCGGAATCAGAATCGTGGAAATTCAAACGATACCCAACCCTACTCTAGTCCCTACTCAAGTGCCGATGGAGGTTCCGCTGGGGGTCCTGCCAACTCCATGTCCTGTCCCGTTGGGGGTCCCGTCGACTACTCTTCTGCCGGGGGTCCTGCCAACCCTGTGTCCTGTCCCGTTGGGGGTCCCGCCGACTACTCTTATGCCGGGGGTCCTGCCAACCCTGTGTCCTGTCCCGTTGGGGGTCCCGCCGACTACTCTCCTGCCGGGGGTCCTGCCAACCCTATGTACTGTGCCGTTGGAGGTTCCACTGGGGGTCCTGCCAGCTCTGAGTCCTGTCCCGTTGGGGGTCCCGCCGACTGCTCTTCTGCCGGGGGTCCTGCCAACCCTGTGTCCTGTCCCGTTGGGGGTCCCGCCGACTACTCTCCTGCCGGAGGTCCTGCCAACCCTATGTCCTGTGCCATTGGAGGTTCCACTGGGGGTCCTGCCAGCTCTGTGTCCTGTCCCGTTGGGGGTCCCGCCGACTGCTCTTCTGCCGGGGGTCCTGCCAACACCATATCCTGTCCTGTTGGGGGGCATGCCGACACCTGCTCCGCCGGGTTTCCTGCCAACACCTTGTCCTGTCCTGTTTCTGGTCCCATCGACACCAGCCCTTGCTCCGTCGTGGGTCCCACTAACACCAGCCCAGGTTCCGTCCAGGGTCTCGTCTACGTCTGACCCGCCAGCTCCTGCCTGTCCTTGTCCCTGAGTGCCGCGGTCTTCGCCCTTGAGCCCGGCCCCCTGACTTTCCCAGCCGCGGTCCTCGCCCCCGGTCCCGGCCCCCTGACTCTTCCAGCCGCTGCCTTCGCCCTCATGCCCGGCCCCCTGAGTTCGCCCGCTGTGGCCTTCGCCCCTTTGTGAATTCTGCCTTGCCCCCGGGCCGTCGGCTTGAGACCCCCACCGCGAGCTCTGCCTTGCCCCCGGGCCGTCCGCCTGAGATCCCTTCCGGGTCCTCCGCTGTGCTCCTGGGCGTTCAATCCAAACCCCCTCCACCCACCCTTTTTTGGACGTTTGTTGGACCTTTTTGTGTTTTGGGACATCTGGGATCAGACCACGTGTAACCACACCAGCCCAGGACCTCCACATCCATTCAGAGTGGCCTTTTATTGTGGCCAGCCTAAGGCACACCTGTGCAATAATCATGCTGTCTAATCAGCATCTTGATATGCCACACCTGTGAGGTGGGATGGATTATCTCGGCAAAGGAGAAGTGCTCACTATCACAGATTTTTTCAGATTTGTGAACAATATTTGAGAGAAATGGTTATTTTGTGTATATAGAAAATGTTTTTGGTTTCTCTAACACATTTTTATTCAATTGGCCTGCAAACCTACACACATTTTGCATATACTGCTTGTGAAATCTATTTTGAAATAGCAGTCAACACGAATCACTGCTGCACAGGAAGGTGGTTATGCCGGAGGCTTTGTGCATGGGGGAAAGCAGTTAAACATGAGTAAAGTCCCAGCTGATGACAGATAAGGTGTCTCCAGACTATGACAGATTGGTTCCTGGAGAATCTGCTATATGCAGCACTGAAATTCCATTTCATCACTTCGATAAGAGACAAGTGATAGCAGATAGCAATCTGTGTCAACACAAACTAAATTAAAAATGTAGAGACTTAAGAGTGGATAGTATCTAAAAAAAATAATGCAATTTATTCTGCTAACATTGCATGTTTAACTTCAGGGACGATGGGCAGGAGGGAAAATAATGGCTGTTGGTTGATTGCTGTTGGAAAATGTAGTTTTCAAGGACAATGACCTCTGTTATGATGTTATAACCATGAACTTTATTAGATCTACTGCTTGCCTCAAAGGGATAAGGTGTTAAAAAAAATTCATTCACAAGTGAATAAATTCAAGAGGAATGTACTTTACATTATGGATATCGTATAATAAAGACCAAGGTAATTGGTAATAATAATATAATACAAATGTATTTGACTAAACTTAAGGTTGAGATTTAAACAAAAGGTTCAGCAGCATTTTTGTGAAATTGAATATATCGGACCCAGCTTACAAGTGAATGTTATTTAACCCAAAGCACTTCCACTGCTTACTGTGCAGATGCCATTCTGTTAATCATAGATGAATAATGCTTACATCTTTTTAAGCTTGTATAAATGTTAACATGACTGGAAAATTATTTTTTTGCCTAAACAATGGTAAAACATACGGAGCCCCTAAAGGTCAATGGGAACAAATCTCGATACGCACGATATACTTTCTCGTGCGCACAATATACTTTCACGTTCGCACAAGATACTTTCTCGTGCGAACGAGGTAGGAAATGGAGCACACAGGAGACAACCGTTTCATTGCAGACTGTTATGTTTATGTGGGGAAATGACATTGCATACATTATTTGAGATATATTTCAAACTCTGACTTCATTTTAAGGACATTTCGGCCATGGGTGTAGAGCTAGCTTCTGGTTTTGGGCATGCTGGCTGCGCATCATTCTAACTCCCCAATGGTAATGTTTAGATGGATTTAGGAACTTCCCCTCGATTATTTTGGCTCTAACGGTTACAAAGAGGTGTCAGTCACCCAAATCGACTAATGGGTTCCAGAGATACGGCAAATACACCCAAATGTACCCAGAGGAGAGTCCGCATGGACTTCTTTTTTTCTAAACCTCTCTAAAAAGGTCAAATTTCACTTGTTTTGCATCAATCTTGATACAGGGTACTTAAATGTTATAGTTTGGATTCGTAAAGGCTATTATCCCATCATTCAAGGGTGGTTTTCATTATAAGTAAGATTTTTTCTTTAGACGGAAACTATAATTTACATTTTTTTACTATGTTCAATCTGAATTTACTTTACTTTAGGTGAGTATCTTTTTTATATCCTTCTTTTACACACACTCTCTCCAGTGCAGGTTAGCTCTGAGTGTTAGCGATGCTTGCTAATGTAAACAAAGACCATATTATGTCCAAAACACCTTGTGCATTGTGCATGTTGTGTGAAAATTCCAGGAAAGACAGACAACTTCTAAGTTTAACTATTTATTAAAAGAGAGCAAAATATATATATTCACTTGGCCAAGGACTCCGCCACATCATAGAAATTACTGGCAGCAAAGCTGTAATCTGTAACCACTATTTCCGGAAAGAGCCTCGAACCTTGTGCGACAATACTTTTTTATTACACAGGGCGTTGCCCGTACATTTATGATTGGTCAAGACTAGATGAAGAGATACCGTGGTTTAGACTTGGTTCTCTTTGGTAGGTGCACAGACTTTGAAAAAAGTGTCTTGGCAACACGATCCTCCAATCAACCTTCGGCCGGCTGGCGAAGTCCCTCCCTACTCTGTCTCTATTCAAGTAATTAGTTTTCGCTAACCTTTCTACAGATATAGTGGAAAATCTTCATAATGCTGCTTCCTAGCTATGCGTGGGTGCGAAGCTCACCCACACGGCCAATGTCAGACTCTCAGTAACTCACCGTCTTCTTACTGCATCTGCACCTGGCTTTGCTACATTAGTGTTGTAAGCTAAACACTTTCTTCTGCGACTTTTCCCTTCGTTTTCCTATCCAACCCATCAAACCTTGGGATTGGTAATTTTGTCTATTTATTCCAAAGTCACAGCAACATAAAATGAAATAATAAGAATCAGTCTTTCTAATGTTATATAAAAATAGACTCCACACATATCGGCCGCAAATCTGCCCAGTTCCGTTGTACTCCCGTTTTTAGAGATTTGGGTACGGAGAACAGAGAGAGGGTTTTATTTTCTGACACTTTGTGAGTTCCCTGACACACCGGGGACACATATTTATGTATAAAAGAAATAAAAAAGTGCATTTTGCATGATAGGATACCTTTTAAACGTCAGAGGTACAGACAGAGAAGCATGTGCTTGCAAAGCGCATGTAAACTTCAGCTTTAAAAAAAAGAAGCTGCACCAACTTGGGCAATGTGAAATGTGATTTTTGAAGAGACATTGTAAACCTGGTGGAACTCACACAAGAACACCTCTTAAACCGCTCCAGACATATTTACAACATGAAGTACCCGTTTAAAAGACTGAGCACATTGAGAGACCCTGACCCTGAATGATTTAGTGGTTCACATAGACTACAGTGACAGTAACTGCCCTTCAAAATACACCAGGAAAATAAAAGAGACTCACTTTGGAGATGGAAACCAGCAAGTTATTTCAATGTTCTTGTTGGGGGCCATGGTCGAGTCATTTGCATCGTTGGTAGCCTGTTTCTACACGATGCCAAAGCCAAATGGGCAACGTAACCCGGGCTGAGGATCATACGAGGAGCATATAATAACTTCAAACTTACTCATTCTAGGGATGACATGTAGTACTGCATGTCTTGATCTACAGTTTAAAGGTTTGATGGAGTTGAATGGTCTTCCCCTAACTTGCAGTTTCTTAACAGATCACATGAGAAATCCCACTTGCAATACCTGCTAACCTTGGGTTTGGTTCAGTGAATAATTATAAACTGAGCAGGGCTTTTGACTCTTAAACAGAAACACTTTTTTCTCAAGAAGGGATTTACAGCAGTCTCTCCCTTAGGAGACGACCTGGCAGAGCTGGTAATTGTGTGACAGCTGTTTGCGTGGACTGCAGTCAGACTCTTAAAAGCTGCTGAGCATTAAAACAATTTGTGCAGCTGTGCACTGGGAGCTACATGTACCTGCAAAGTTGGTGTTGTTTTTATTACCTCTAACATTGTACTTGCAATCCAGCTGGTTTACTTTAAAGGTCCCATGTCATGGCCATTTCTACTGATCATATTTCCATTGTTGAGGTATACTAAAATAGATGTATACTGTGCAATTTTCCAAACTCACATTGGTTTCTCATACAGCATCTCTGTAAAGTATGTGTAGTCACCGGTATTCACTCTCTGGCTGTGTCTCAATTCAGGGGTTGTATCCTTAGAAGGGTGCATTTGTAGACCGCATACGTCACTTCCGCCAAAAGAAGGCTGTCCCGATTTAAAAAAAAGACGAGACTCCTCCGAATGCGACCCACAAATGCGGCCTACTTTTCCCCAATTTGAAGGATACATCTGATGTACACTCCGCGGCCTAGCATATCCCAGGTTGCAATGCGCGCTTGTGACGAGTTACGTTTTTTCCAAAAATGACGTCAACCGTCCCAACTGAGGCAGGAGCGAGTGATTTCGTTTTCAAATATGAGTAAAAGTGTTTCATCCCACTTAAATACTTAATGACACAAAAATGAAACCCAAAGGGGTAGCTTTTCATCTGCTTACAATTGCTTTTGTTTTAGGGAGCAAAGAACATACAGAGCTTTTTATAAAGCTGAGGGGGGGGAATGATACCCTCTTCACAGGGGCCAAAAACTCGGCCAGCGTTGGATGTAGGTAAGGCACAATATACCAATTGTATCATTCTTACTCTTGTCAATTATCCCTCATTCTATAAAAAACCCTCCCAAGAAAACAACAATTAAATGCAGCAATACCCAATTTTCTTCATTGTATTTTTCTGTAGTGATGTCTCAGCCTTTTGAGCATTAAGTATTTAAGTATTTAGTCTTCCAGTGTCAGTTTTCCAAATTTAGCATTTTTGAGTTATTGTTATTGATAATAGTTAATTTCTTCTTCTATTATATCTCTGAGTAGGAAGATTTTGGAAGAAATGGGCCTGCAGGGGAAGGTGACTCCACTGCAAGCGAAGAAAAAGTGGGACAACCTTAAGAAGAAGTATACAGTGTGTGTATGTGTGTGTGTGTGTCAGGGGCGGCACCAGGGGGGAGCTAGGGGGTGCTGAAGCACCCCCCAGGATAGCCAAAGCACCCCCTAGGATAGCCAAAGCACCCCCAAGAAATATGTTTTTTTTTTTTTTTTTTTTTATAAAATTATTATTATTATTAAATTAAATTAGAAAAAATATTATATATATATGCAAATGTGAAACAAACACATTTTTGACCAAAAACATAAAGCCAACACGGGTGATATGATTAGGCCAATGGCCAGCACCCATTCTATTTTTGACCTACCCATAGGCTAAATTACTTTGTGACACTTGAATGACTTCCTGTTAGCTCGAGCGCCAAATTATTTGCTAACAGCAAAGTGAAAAATTGATAGTTTTTTAGTCCTTAAACGTCCACGTGTGGACACTCAATCAAAACCACCTGAAAGCGAGAGGGATTCTGCACATAATAGCATAGCCTCGTGAGTACAAGTAGCTTACTTCTGGGTCTCTGTGTTTCATTCAAGCTCTGCTCTGTGTGTGTGTGGCACGAGCCATTTTGTGTGCGTGCGCGAGCGAGCGAGAGAGCTCGCGCACTGGTGGGTATCTACTGATCGTTGTGGTTAGCATCTGGTGCTAGCTAGCCAAGCTAACGGATATAAGGAGCTTTTTCAACAACAAGGTGGAGGGAGAACTATCTCCTGTCAGGCTGAGAGTCTCAGATAACCTCAGCTCAGGTGAAGTAAAGGACTCTGAGTGTTTAGATAGTTAACTTTAGTCTAGTTATCTCAGCGGGTCTCGAACGGTTTGTTTTAAAAGGGGAGTGATTTGTAAAATATCCATAAAGAAATAGAAAATCTGTTTACAGTTCTGTTTCATATGGGTGTTGTTGAGAGATGTATCCATAGATCTCTTAATGTTGCTCTCAAAGTGCACCAGATTGATGCTTTTAACTTCAATATTTTAAAAAAATCTTCCAGGGGAAGCATGCCCTCAGACCCCACTAGAGGAGGTGAGGTCCACCCCCCACTTGTAAAAAATAGCACTTTACCCCTGCTTACACCTACAGTGGGGCAAAAAAGTATTTAGTCAGCCACCAATTGTGCAAGTTCTCCCACTTAAAAAGATGAGAGAGGCCTGTAATTTTCATCCTAGGTATACCTCAACTATGAGAGACAAAATGAGAAAAAAAAAATCCAGAAAATCACATTGTCTAATTTTTAAAGAATTTATTTGCAAATTATGGTGGAAAATAAGTTTTTGGTCAATAACAAAAGTTCATCTCAATACTTTGTTATATACCCTTTGTTGGCAATGACAGAGGTCAAATGTTTTCTGTAAGTCTTCACAAGGTTTTCACACACTGTTGCTGGTATTTTGGCCCATTCCTCCATGCAGATCTCCTCTAGAGCAGTGATGTTTTGGGGCTGTCACTGGGCAACACAGACTTTCAACTCCCTCCAAAGATTTTCTATGGGGTTGAGATCTGGAGACTGGCTAGGCCACTCCAGGACCTTGAAATGCTTCTTACGAAGCCACTCCTTCGTTGCCCGGGCGGTGTGTTTGGGATCATTGTCATGCTGAAAGACCCAGCCACGTTTCATCTTCAATGCCCTTGCTGATGGAAGGAGATTGTCACTCAAAATCTCACGATACATGGCCCCATTCATTCTTTCCTTTACACGGATCAGTCGTCCTGGTCCCTTTGCAGAAAAACAGCCCCAAAGCATGATGTTTCCACCCTCATGTTTCACAGTAGGTATGGTGTTCTTTGGATGCAACTGAGCATTCTTTCTCCTCCAAACACGTCTAGTTGAGTTTTTACCAAAAAGTTCTATTTTGGTTTCATCTGACCATATGACATTCTCCCAATCCTCTTCTGGATCATCTAAATGCTCTCTAGCAAACTTCAGACGGGCCTGGACATGTACTGGCTTAAGCAGGGGGACACGTCTGGCACTGCAGGATTTGAGTCCCTGGCGGCGTAGTGTGTTACTGATGGTAGCCTTTGTTACTTTGGTCCCAGCTCACTGCAGGTCATTGACTAGGTCCCCCCGTGTGGTTCTGGGATTTTTGCTCACCGTTCCTGTGATCATTTTGACCCCACGGGGTGAGATCTTGCATGGAGCCCCAGATCGAGGGAGATTATCAGTGGTCTTGTATGTCTTCCATTTTCTAATAATTGCTCCCACAGTTGATTTCTTCACACCAAGCTGCTTACCTATTGCAGATTCAGTCTTCCCAGCCTGGTGCAGGTCTACAATTTTGTTTCTGGTGTCCTTTGACAGCTCTTTGGTCTTGGCCATAGTGGAGTTTGGAGTGTGACTGTTTGAGGTTGTGGACAGGTGTATTTTATACTGATAACGAGTTCAAACAAGTGCCATTAATACAGTTAACGAGTGGAGGACAGAGGAGGCTCTTAAAGAAGAAGTTACAGGTCTGTGAGAGCCAGAAATCTTGTTTGTTTGTAGGTGACCAAATACTTATTTTACCGAGGAATTTACCAATTAATTCATTAAAAATCCTACAATGTGATTTCCTGGATTCCTTCCCCCCATTATGTCTCTCATAGTTGAAGTGTACCTAGGATGAAAATTACAGGCCTCTATCATCTTTTTAAGTGGGAGAACTTGCACAATTGGTGGCTGACTAAATACTTTTTTGCCCCACTGTATATGCCGTGAGCTGATTATCGAGCCTTCATTGTAACAGTCGCGGGTACACTGTGTGTGCGTGTGGGGAGTGTTGCAGTAGAAAATTCAACTGTAGCGTTGAGCACCCTCTATGAAACGTCAAGCTACCCCACAGCACCCCCTAGAGAAAATCTCTGGCTCCGCCACTGGTGTGTGTGTGTGACATTAATAAACACATTTGCCGACATTAGTTTAGCTGCTGCTGTTATTTTACTGCCATGATTTTACTCTGCCGTAGGATTGCAAGTACCCAGGGTCAAGAGAGGGAGTCAGTTGGAAATCCACCGCTGCATCTTGGCCGTGGTTTGTCCAAATGGATGAGGTATTAGGACCTCCATCACACCTCCTGTCCTAATTTCCTCCATCCCAGAGGACACACCACAGCCAAGTGCAGCAGTGGGTGACCAGGAAGTGGAGGAGCAGGAGGCGGATGCAGATAGCCAGCCAGGGCCATCACAGGGGAGAAAGAGGAAAGGGAGAGATGAGCTACTGGAACTCATAAGAGAGGATATGAGGTACCAGGGTGAGGCAGAGGAGAGGAGAGCCCAAGAGAATAGGGAGAGAATGGACCGACTGTTTTCCATACTGGAGAAAATTGTGGACAAATAAATGTTTATCACAACAATAAATAATGTAAATATTTTGTACTGAAAAAAATGATTTCTATTTTTTATTAACGACATATTATATATCATATATAACATAACAGCATAAAACACTACAATACAAACACAACAGTTTAACTATATACATTCAGGCTGAGCAGGGAGTCCCAGGTGGTCCTGCTGGACCTGGATGGGCTGCCACTTACTTAGGACCCTGGTGTCCTCTGATGGTGGGGGCATCCTCTTGGGAGGTCTCCAGAGCTACTTCTCTCCACTGTCCACCGAATTGTCCATTGCGTGGGTTTGCAGGGCGGACGCAATCGACGGCTGCCATGTCACTAACATGTTTTCAGAAACAGAGAATAACAAAAGATGAATAAAGACACATTTGATAAATGATTTTCACCATAACAAATGTCTCTGCTCTACAATTGTTTTACATACCTTATATGTATTGGTGGTCCATGGGAACCTCCTCCAGGGCAGACACCTCTGCACACAGTTGGTTCCGCCAAGGGGCACCACTGACTGCCTCCACATCCTCCCCCTCATCCTCCGCCACGTCCTCAACAATATCTGCATCGGGGGCCATGATGTCACCGGCTCCGATGCAGATATTGTGCATTACAGCACATGCTGTAATGACCTTGTAGGAGCAAACACAGTGGTGGTGGCTTAAAGCCCACCTCCGCTCCGCACCGTCCGTTAGATGAGCCTGGTCAGATTAATAAGAGAAGGAGTTCAAAACACCGGAATAAAAGTTATAACAATAATCTGATTTGAATGGTAAAAAACACCAATACAAGTTACAGAGTACTCTGGACTCCCAGTTCTACTGCTGTGCGATACAGATATCGGGACCAGCCAGTCAGAAACAGGGGGCATTTTTCATGAATCAACAACAGTATACATAGACATATTTGGGGCGGAGTTGTGTCGGCTCTTCCGTCCCATTTTACTCCTAAGCGAATCAGAGAGTCCGTGGGGAGGAGTTGTGTAGGCTGCTCACTCCCCTAGGTATTCTTACTGGTTGGATTCACTTCGGGTCGGGCCCAATACAGCGAATCAGAGTTCTGGGAAAAAGTATTTTTCTTCTGAACAGAGCGTGAGAGCTTCGGATGTAAACAAGGACAGAGTCAATCTTTATCTTGCACCTGAATTCACTCCTTTACTTTCCCAAGGAATATTTCACACAAACTATTCTTTCCCAGACAATCAAACATTGTACACAGATATATTGGTGCTTGAGATTATATTGGCCCCAGAAAGAACCTTGAAAAGAATATGTGTGTGTGCTGGTATCTGGGTCAGTGAGTGTAAGTGAGAAGGTTATATATATAGGATTACTTTAAAACAGTCCCAAATAATACATGTTCACTTCAATACAGTTTAAAATAATACATGTTTACTTTAATACAGTTTAGAACAAACAAATTAACTTTAATCTTTAATTCCCCTTTTGATCTCACCTCAAGAGATCAACTTATACACAGCATTTGAAACATAACCACTGTCATTCTTTTCTACTGTGTCTGTCCCCCAACATTTATATAAATCCATCAGAAGCTGGGATTTAGAGCACTTTAAACCTTTAGTAACAGTCCACCATAACAACTTCTTATGACAGTGGAGGGAGACCAAAATATGTTAAAGAAATTCGTCCTTGTCGGCTGAGTCATCGTGCTCGTCCTCCTCCGACGCATAAGCCAACAAGGGCATTTGGTACGAAGGGGAAGGGGCAGCTTTTCCCTCAAAAAATGGGTTATTAAAACAAAGTCCCTCAAAAAATGGGTTATTAAAACAAAGTTTCACACCGGCTATATCAACCTGTTTCAGCGGAGAGTGTAGTCCCCTGTGCCGTCTTGGCTTGCCGTGTCTTTGTCCCCCCAGCCCGCTGACGGCGGCTTCTGGGCTGCCTGCTAGAGAGATGTCTTCTGGATCCTCCTCCTCCGGCCCGCTGATGGCGGCTTCCGGGTCGATGCTGGAGAGATGTCTTCCCGATCCTCCTCCTCCGGTCCGCTGATGGCGCCTTCTGGGTCGACTGCTGGAGAGATGTCCTCCCGATCCTCCTCCTCCGGTCCGCTGATGGCACCTTCTGGGTCGACTCCTAGACGAGAGCCACGTCCGTCCTGATGTCGTCCAAGGTCCTAGCTGGAGGTTTCCCGACCGCACACTGGCTCCAGTGGTACCAGTTGTCCCCCTTTCCTTCTAGGCGGACGGCATGAGAGGTCCTCTGGGTCACTCGGTTGGGGCCGGAGAACCTGGGGTTGAGCCACTGGACGAACTCCGCTGTGTTGGCCCCGTGCTCCTCGGGTCCCCCTTTGGCGTCAGCAACCTGTGTGGAGAAGTCTGATACCCACCCCTCAAGTTGCTGGCAGTAAGGTTTCGAACTCATGACCTCTACTTCCTTAAAGCCCCTGTCACACTGTCCCGAAATTGACACCCGATGGACACACGATAAAGGAAATGTTCAAATTCGGCTGTGATCGTAGCAACATCGGGCCATTCGTGAGGGCATCTTAAGCCATCGTATGACCGCCGGTGGAGTTTCTCAGGCTCCGGCAGCAACTTCGTGAGCGGCAACTTCGTAAGGCACTCGTGAGGGCATCTTGTCAAATAGTGTAATCTTCGTGTTATCATCGGGACGGGCATTCGCCATCACTCTGATCGGGGCGAATGCCCGATGGCACCGATGATAACACAAAGTAAAGACGATTTGACAAGATGCCCTCACGATGGCCTTACGAAGTGCAAAATTGACACAAATTCAACACAAAAATTAACCTTCACAAGGTCCTTCGGCAATTTTTTGGCATGCCCAAGGTTTTGCCACCGCTCACGAAGTTGCTGCCGGAGCCTGAGAAACTCTGATGGCTTAAGATGCCCTCACGAATGGCACAATGTTGCTACGATCAGAGCCAAATTTGAACATTACCTTTATCGTGTGTCCATCTGGTTGTTTTATTGCACAACAAAATCATGTAGACATATTATGTAAATAACCCAATTTGTGTTCTGTGAAACTGAAAAGGATATAATATATTATTTTGAAGGCGAGTTGACAGGAAGTTGTTGTTGCGATGGAAACAACATTACGGAGAAAACTTAATATCTTCTACATATAAAGACGGAAAAAGTAAAGAACAAAGTCTGAAAATATCAGTACAGTATCATAGTACTTTAACATAATTATTTTTGTTACTTTCGTTGCAGCTGTATGTCTTAAATGTAATGCAAATGTTGCCTTCGTGTGTGGTTCGGGGCCATCTTCGTGCGAAATTCACAATTCCATATTCGTGTGTCCATCGGGTGTCAACTTCGGGACAGTGTGACAGGGGCTTTACTACGCTCAGGGCTCCTGGGCCCGGGAACTGATGGCCATGGGTCAGCTCAAATTGGGAGAAACCTGTCCCTCGGTTAATAGAGCTCCTGATTGACATAAGGGCCAGAGGCAAGGCGTCTAACCATTTCATGCCTGTCTCCTCACATGCTTTGCTGAGTTTCTGCTTGATGTTCTGGTTCATCCTTTCTACCTTTCCCTGAGATTGGGGGTGATAGACGGCTACGAAACTGTGTCTTAGTCCTAGAGACTGTTCTACTGTGCGTAGGTCATGGTTCTTAAAATGAAATTACTAAATTGAACAATAAACCCATTATACCCCTCCTGGAAACATTGTCCTCCAAACTATAGAGACCATGTTTCCCAAATAAGATACTTCAGAGTACTCCTCTTCACCTACAAAGTTATTTCAAAGTCCTATGACTCATCATCAGGAAAACTTTCACCTGTCAAAAAGAATCAGCAATGTTAAAAATCAAATTACATAGTCATCAAGCCATGCAGGGATCATGCAGAGTCAGACAAAGTTCATGCGTCATGTCTCACAATGGTTAAACTAATATGGCATAGTCAGAAATCCACTGCCAAAAGCATTGTGTGCATCCCAAAATAAAATCACCTTGTCTGTGGGTCAGTGTTACTGTAACAGTCAGGAATTGACAAATCAATTCACATTCATTCAGTCTTTGCAAAGTCTAAGTCAGTCTGAGATCTCATGTCCTATCGCAGTGCACTTTGATATTCTACCAGCTGGAGTTTTTTACTAGTGACATCATTGTGTTGATGTCAAACAATGCAACAACGTTTTTCCTGTGTTCGCAGCACAATTTTCTTCAGATGTTTAAACAAACAAATTATCAATAAACTTTATTAATGTACTGCCGCTAGGAAACACAAAGCCTGACAAATGTTCATGCAAGCATTCCTAAGTGAACCTGCGGATAACGGCCTTTTACATTAATATTCCAAATTAATCAATAACAATAATCAATTTTATCAATTTGTTTATCAATTTGTTTACGACATGCAAATCACTAACACTTTTTCCAATTCCAGCATAGGCCAGTATCCTTTGTCTACAAAAATCTGTCATATATGGAGCGCCATCATTTATTACTTCACGATTACAACTTTAATTTTCAAGATATCTCTAACTTTTCATTGGGACAGCTGTTCCCCACATTTCCTGAAATTTGTTAGCCAAAAATGTCACTTCCTTATAGTACTACTACTGCTATTTATTGACACCTAATCTATATTAAAATGTCTAATAGATCTATTTCAGAAACTTGTGCATATCATTATCTTCTTGAATCAAAACATTATTAGGATCTGTAAAGCTCTACCATGTATTTCTTAACTCATTATATTGCTTTTCCAAAATTAAATTAGCTGTTTTTAATTTTAATTTTATTTTAAACTCTACATTTTGGACGACAAACAACAGTTATTTCCCCATAAAAAGTTCTCCTGTAGTAATATATGCCACAATGATGAAACCAATACCTACAAATTGAAATACTATATTTTGTTTAGAACTAGCTTTCCCTTCAACATGACCTACATAAATAAATATGTGGTTACCAAAACTCTCCCTTTGAACTGTAGATAAATACTGTAACAACTTAAAACACTACCCAATTCTCACATGAACAAAAACTCTAAAAGAATAATTTGTAAACATGATGAAAAGATTGAAGAATCTGTTCTACTCTGTACTCCTAACTCCAAAACACCCACTGCTGAAAGTGTAGTGAATATTTCCATCATGTCTCCCCCTTTATCCCACAGTACCTTCAGTGTGTGTTAGGATTATTTTCTCCTTTTACTTTAATAGTTTCTTCTTTACTGCTATTTTTAATTTACCAATTGATTGATTAATGGGTAATACAACTTTTTATCTTTACTTATTTATCAAGTAATTTCAATTTCTTTAAATTTGGTTCTTTAAAATACATTAGTAAATACCTTGTGGAGTATTCACAATAACTAATCCTCTCTAGGATATGAAATCCGTTGTCCTCTGTACAGCAGAAATCCCCTCAAAACCGCAGTACCTCTTCACACCACTGTTGTCTTGACAACGAAGCACAAGCAAAATGTCAAAACCTCCTCAAAGATGCGTTCTTTGCACAGTTCTTTTTGTTTCTGTAGTGAGCAAATCTTCACCAACACACTGATTCAGAGAACCCAAAAGGTGGTGCACAACTATTCAATGCTGCTGTAATCACAGCCAATCAACTACTTGAGAAACACTCAATTTAAATCTCTCCCCCAACGGGTTACAAAATGGCTGAGTGTCTATATGGTCAGGAATGCCGAAACATGTAAACGTTAAAATAAACTAACGGTGATAGTTTACCCAGATTATTTTACTTCACAAAAATAGTAAAACTACACTGTACAATCTCTTTTCTAGTTGAGATCCTGCTTCAGAAGTCTAGTCACGAAAATAAAATAAACATCATCTTGAAAATCTTCTAAAATTTGAAACCCAAAAGGTATTAATTCTCCACCGTGATCCATTTCTACATCAAAGTCCATAAAAACTGATGATTTATTTCAAAAACATGAAGGATGACAGTTCTCATAAAACACTATTATCTTTGCTCCAGTACTAAGTCGGATGAGCAAAACAAGGAAACTCTCCCTAACCACTATAGATTAATCTTTTATCTACTTGGTTATTCTATTCACTTCCAAATTGTCCACCCAAGTTGTGTTACAAGCATGGTGAGGTTGTAACAGAATACACAAATAACTGTATTCAATCCGCACCGTATTTGAAAACTGTAATGAATTAAAATCAATGTTTAACGACGTAATATAAGTTAAATATATTGTTAAGCTAATTACTGTTTTATTGTGAAGGCATCTCTGGTGAACAGCGGCCTGTGGCTTTTATTTTGAAAGGCCGTTCCGGAAATATACTCCGTAATATGAACAGTGAGTTTGACTTCTAGAAACCCGGAAAGTTACGATAACAATCGTTCTATTGCATTAAATAAAGTCATGAAAGAGACAAGGAGGGGAAAAGGCGTGTGGAAGTAAGCAATGAACTGAAAATGCCACCAATCCTCTGTTTTAACGTGATGGCGGACATTGAAAACCGAAGCGGGCATACAGCACCCCTGTCATACATACACATTAATAGATTCCTTCTGACTGACAAGCGTTCAAAAACCCTTCTGCTTATCACTTTCTACTTTTTGTTGTATTCTTCCTGTGTGGGGTCTGCGTGGCTTCTTGTAATATTTTCCAGAATGGAAACAAACCGCTCCCTCTCTATCTGCCTTTCTTTTGTCTGATGGGCTTTCCTCCTCGGAGAAAGGAGCATCTGTTCTGGGGTGGTGCAAGCTATCTGTATGGTTTCATTTATTTCCTCCCTTTGTCCTTCATTCCCTCCAAGTGAGGCAGAGATTTCATCTTTATTTATATTCCTAAAAAATTTGACGCCTTTTGGAATAAAGTCAAATATTTCTCCCTCGGTAGGTGCATGTGTTGACACTGGTGTTTCTTTAATGTCCTGAGGGAACAGGAGAGGGCCAACGTCACAAGAGCGTTGAACTCCTTTCATGGCGAGTGCTGCGTTATGGCAAATCCTCCTTAATTTATCTACCGCCTCTTTCTCTTTGTTTAGTTTCTTACGGCCAAATAATCCGGGCTTTTGCCCGTTTAGGTTTCCAAGTTTCTGTAAGCTGTCGCTCATAAACATTTAGCGCAGAGCTTAAACTTCCTAAAGTCTCATCTCCTCCTACCCTGTCCTCTTCCATCATTTTATTTTTTAGGAACCTCAGATCTGCACAAGCCTTTTTCTTCAGGAACCTCAGATCTGCACACAATTTTTTCTTGTCTCTCTGTTTGATTCCACTGAGAATCAATCTCTTAGTCTGTTCCCATGGTTCGCGGAAGCTTCCGGGAATTGGAACGCCTAAATCACTCTTTTCAAACTCTCCTTCCATGATTGACTTCGTATCTATTATCTGACGAGGTTGATATGTGTTCACTTGTATTTATTAATATACTGGACAATTCTTGTCGTTACTCTTAATGTCCTTATTCTATTTATTTGAATGCCCTGTCCTTAATTCAGACGTGCACACAGTCTGAATCCAAAATTCAAAATTTCCAGCGTGAAACAACACAGAATATTGTTACACACCCTGTTCGCCACCAGAGGGCAGCAGCTGACCACGAATGAGCTTCCTCTGTCTGATGAAGCTCTCAGTTCTGCAAACTTTGTCTCCTGTCGACACTAAATGATACTTCTGCTCTTTCCTCTCAATTATTACACAGATTCGACGTAAAAAATCACACAGAGTTTATTCCCTTATACATTCTGTCCGGCTTTTTTTGTGCGATGTATTATTTCAACAGATAATTACGGCCTTGAGGGCGCTTCGACACCTCTCTTTAGAGATGCGACCCTCACACGGAGTTTAATCCCAAGCCACAAAAATACTTTATCGTCACGTTTAGCCGTTCAGATCAACCCCACAGCAAGAGTTTGCGAGATCCGGTCATTTCAAATTGTTTTGAAAAGTTGCGTATCTCCTCTTGAATACCCACATATAATATGGACTTCAGCTTTTTGTCAGCCTATAGTCTACAGAATTTCCCCAGCGAGTCAGCCGTGCAGGACTAGACTACCTCACGGGGACCTCGCTGGTTCACTTTACTTTCTTTAGTGAGTTAAGGTACGGGAATGCACTACCCGACTCTTACACTCTTGGTGCCTTAGGTACAGGACTGCTCTACCTGACTCTAAGCGCTTCCTTACTTAACTAAAATATGTATTGTATTTTTTACCGTGACAAAGAACACTGAGAACGCCACTAACAACTCTAAAATGTTGTAGTATAGTCAATCACAGATTTTGGTAATCAACAGGTATCTGTTTTACCTTTGTATTAGGCGCCCTGGTTTAGTTGTCAGCGGTATCCGGGGTGTCCTCCCCTGGACTGAATTCCGTCCGCTGGCTGTCGGTGGTCCTTCTAGAGACCAGCACTCATCACGTCGGAGGTCACCAGAATTGTAGGAGCAAACACAGTGGTGGTGGCTTAAAGCCCACCTCCGCTCCGCGCCGTCCGTTAGATGAGCCTGGTCAGATTAATAAGAGAAGGAGTTCAAAACACCGGAATAAAAGTTATAACAATAATCTGATTTTAATGGTAAAAAACACCAATACAAGTTACAGAGTACTCTGGACTCCCAGTTCTACTGCTGTGCTATACAGATATCGGGACCAGCCAGTCAGAAACAGGGGGCATTTTTCATGAATAAACAACAGTATATATAGACATATTTGGGGCGGAGTTGTGACGGTTCTTCTGTCCCATTTTACTCCTAAGCGAATCAGAGAGTCCGTGGGGAGGAGTTGTGTAGGCTGCTCACTCCCCTAGGTATTCTTACTGGTTGGATTCACTTCGGGTCGGGCCCAATACAGCGAATCAGAGTTCTGGGAAAAAGTATTTTTCTTCTGAACAGAGCGTGAGAGCTTCGGAAGTAAACAAGGACAGAGTCAATCTTTATCTTGCACCTGAATTCACTCCTTTACTTTCCCATGGAATATTTCACACAAACTATTCTTTCCCAGACAATAAAACATTGTACACAGATATATTGGTGCTTGAGATTATATTGGCCCCAGAAAGAACCTTGACAAGAATATGTGTGTGTGTGCTGGTATCTGGGTCATTGAGTGTAAGTGAGAAGGTTATATATATAGGATTACTTTAAAACAGTCCCAAATAATACATGTTCACTTCAATACAGTTTAAAATAATACATGTTTACTTTAATACAGTTTAGAACAAACAAATTAACTTTAATCTTTAACCTGAAATAGCAAAAGTGGCAATATGTTATAACCCCGGAAAATAAGTCATGTTAGCTCATTCAACTGTTTTTCTGTATTATACAAAATCCTGTTGAGTGAATACTTACTTGAGGAACGAAGGTGTGGTGCACCTCCAGCGCTTTCAGGAAGATGCTGCGAAAGCGGGTCTTCATCATCCCGAAGGCACGCTCAATAATAGAGCGTGCCCGGGAGTGATGGCTGTTAATCGCTGGGGTCCCACACCTTGCAGCGGCTGTCTGTACGGAGTGATGAGGGGGAGTAGATGTTGGAGGCAGGGGTACCCCCCGTCTGCGAGGATGTACTGCCCTGGAGGAGGGTAGAGTGCCCGCCGGTACAGTGGACTGTGGCGGAGCACTCTTCAGTCGTGGACCGACCCAGGCCAGCCCACGACGTACGTGTCAATGAAGCGGCCCTGATGGTCACAAACTGCCTGCAGAATAATTGAGGGAAAAAGCTTCCTATTTCTATAACAGTCACCATCAGGGCCGCTTGGTGGCACGATGCAGACATGGCAGCCGTCGATTGCTCCAGCAGCTTTTCTGAAGGGTCTGTGTCTGGCCAACCCTGCGAACCCACGCGACACAGCCTCCAGGTCTTCTGCTGTCCTGGGGAGGTGGATAACCTGGTGGCGAATGGCCACCACCTCCTCAGTGACCCTATGGACAATCCGGTGAACAGTGGATTGAGGCATCCCAAACGCTCTGGAGACCACCCTGTAGGATGTCCCACATGCCAGCCAGAAGAGGAACACCAGGGTCTCGATGGTGGCACCCCATCCATGTCTCCGTTACTGACCTACTGGGTCAGTAACGGTTTCCCTTTATAAATCACAATCGACTCGAAATGCGGTGCAGCTTTTGCAGGCTTCACGTAACGCCCATATTTGCCTATAAATAGTCAAAGAAACGCCCATTCATTCATTCATTTTGACTGACTTTATGAAGAAGATAGCAGGAAATGACGACAGAACAGCTAAAAAAAGACATCTCACACCGTGTCAGATTTCAGTCATTCCAGAATTGGAGGACAATTTAGACACCAACATTTTTGAAAAATGAACCTTTTATTTTATAATTTTTTTTTATGTATTCAGGAAAAACAGATAATAAACCATCAAAAAAAGGGATTTGCCCAGCTAGGCATCAAATGTATATTTTCCAATGAAGAAATGTACTGTGCACCAGGTCCTTATTCAGAATTCTTATCAGAATTCTCTGAGTTTTTATCAAGTTTGGTACTTAAAACAGATAAAGTAATTATCGTAGGTGACTTTAATATTCATGTTGACGATGATAAAAATAGCCTTACTGTTGCATTTAACTCTATATTAGATTATGTTGGCTTCTGTCAGAGTGTAAATAAACCAACCCACTGCTATAATCACACTCTCGACCTTGTTCTGACTTATGGTATTGAAATTGAGCAACTATTAGTCGAACCGCATAATCCTGCTTTATCCGACCATTTCTTAGTAACTTTTGAAGTACTGTTACTAGACTACAAAGCATTAGTCAAAAGCTCCTGCAGCAGCATCTGTTAGTGCTATAGCCAAATTTAAGGAAGAGATTCCACCAATACTTAACTCGATAGCATGTCTGCATGTAGGGGAGGAAACTTATACAAAATGTACACCACCCCAAATTGATCATGTTGTTGATAGTGCTACAGATGCGCTGCAAATACAATTAGACTCTGTTGCTCCTTTGAAAAAGAAGAAAATAAAACAACATAGATTAGCTCCATGGCATAATGCCGAAACCCGCAAAATAAAGCAAAAGTCGAGACAACTTGAAAGGATATGGCGTTCCACTAAACTTGAAGAATCTCGTTTAATTTGGCATATTACTCTCAATGAATATAAGAAAGCACTGCGTAAAGCGAGAGCAGCCTACTACTCTTCATTAATAGATGAGAATAAGAATAATGCAAGATTTCTTTTCAGCACTGGCCAGGATGACAGAGAGCCATAACTCGATTGAGCCTTCTATTCCCATAGCACTCAGTAGTAATGATTTTATGTGCTTTTTTAACGATAAAATTGTTACTCTTAGAAACAAAATTAATGACCTCTTGCCTTTGACCAGTATAGTGTTATCAACAGCTCCCGGAAACGTAAGTTCTAATATCACACTAGATAGTAAACTAATGCTTTTCAGCCATAAACCTTGAACAATTAAATTAAACTCTGGACTCTAGCCTCACCTTCAACTCCCACATCAGGTCTACTGTCAAAACCGCTTTCTTTCACCTACGAAACATCTCCAGACTCCGGCCCTCTCTCCCCGACCCCGTTGCAGAAACATTAATTCATACCTTCATCTCCTCTCGTCTGGACTACTGCAATGGAGTTCTGTTCGGGGTCACCAGCAAAGCCCTGGACAGGCTCCAGTACGTCCAGAACTCTGCAGCCAGGCTCCTCACCCACACTAAGCCCTGGCAACACATTACCCCTACCCTCATCCACCTTCACTGGCTCCCGGTCAAGTCACGCATCCAGTACAAACTCCTCCTGCTAATTTACAAATCTCTCCACTCCCTAGCCCCTCCATACATCTCTGACCTCCTTCAGCCCTACACCCCCTCTCGTCACCTGCGGTCCTCTGACAAAGGGCTGCTCTCCATCCAGCGCTCCAAGCTGAAAACATTTGGCAACAGAGCCTTCAGTGTCGCAGCCCCCACCCTCTGGAATTCTCTCCCCTCTGCAATCAGGAATGCAGACACTCTGGACACCTTCAAAAAACACCTCAAACACCATCTGTTCACTCAGGCCTTTTGCCTCAACTAATATACAGTACTCAGCAACCTGTTCCTGTTTTGTTTTCTTCAGCCTATGTATCTGTATGATTATTATTGCTTTTGTTGTGTTACTTCCCATTGTAAAGCGTCCTTGGGTTTCGTGAAAGGCGCTATATAAATTTAAATAATAATTATTATTATTATTAAATGATTATCTCTTCTAAACCATTAACGTGTATGTTAGACCCAATTCCAACTAAGCTGTTGAAGGACGTTTTTCCATTAATTAGCACTTCTTTATTAAATATTATGAATATGTCTTTATTATCAGGCTATGTTCCACAATCATTCAAAGTAGCAGTGATAAAACCGCTTCCTAAAAAGCACAACCTCGATCCAGAGGTTTTAGCCAACTATAGACCTATTTCTAATCTTCCGTTCCTCTCAAAAATTATTGAGAAAGCAGTCGCGGAAACAGTTGTGTGATTACTTAAAAAACAATGATTTATTTGAAGATTTTCAGTCTGGCTTTAGAACACATCATAGCACAGAGATAGCTCTGGTTAAAGTCACAAATGACATTCTAATAGCCTCTGACAAGGGACTTGTCTCTATTCTTATTTTGCTCGATCTCAGTGCTGCATTTGATACTATCGATCATGATATCTTATTGCAAAGACTAGAGCACTTAGTTGGCATACAGGGAACTGCTTTAGGCTGGTTTAGGTCCTATATATCTGAACGCTCTCAGTTTGTACGTGTCAACGATGAATCTTCCACGCAAACCAAAGTTAGCCATGGAGTGCCACAGGGCTCAGTGCTCGGACCTATTTTGTTCACATTATATATTCTTCCGTTAGGCAATATTATAAGGAATCATTCTGTACATTTTCATTGTTATGCGGATGATACTCAACTATATTTATCAATCAAGCCTGATGAAATTAATCATCTAAATAAAATGCAAGACTGCCTCAAGGATTTAAAAACGTGGATGACCTTAAACACGACCAAAACTGAAGTTATTGTACTTGGCCCGAAGAATCTACGAAACAAATTATCTAAAGATATACTAACTATGGATGGCATTAATTTGGCCTCCAGTGAGACTGTAAGGAATCTTGATGTTATATTTGATCAGGATTTATCCTTTAACGCCCACATAAAATCAATTTCAAGGACCGCCTACTTCCATCTACGTAACATTGCAAAAATCAGGCATATCTTGCCTCAAAACGATGCAGAGAAACTAGTCCATGCATTTGTTACTTCAAGGCTGGATTATTGTAACTCCTTATTATCAGGGTGTACCAAGAAGTCAGTCAAGTCGCTTCAGCTGATTCAAAATGCTGCAACTCGTGTACTAACCAGAGTTAGGAAAAGGGACCACATTACTCCTGTTCTGGCTGCCTTACACTGGATCCCTATAGAACATTTTAGAATTTAAAATTATTCTTCTCGCCTACAAAGCCCTTAATGGGCAGGCGCCATCTTACCTTCAAGAACTCATTATACCCTACCGTCCTATTAGGGCATTGCGTTCCAAGAATGCAGGGTTGTTGGTTGTTCCTAGAGTCTCTAAAAGTACAATGGGAGCCAGAGCCTTTTCTTATCAAGCTCCACATTTGTGGAATCAGCTTCCAGTTTGTGTTCGGGGGGCAGACACCCTATCCGGTTTTTTAAGAGTGCGCTTAAGACCTTCCTTTTTGATAAAGCTTATAGTTAGGGCTGATTAGATTCAGCCTCTAGTTTTGCTGATATAGGCTTAGTTTGTCGGGGGACATCTTACTTCTTCCTTCTCTCTGTCTATGCCTGTGTACTCTCATGTTCCGATTAACCCAGCTTCCCCAAATGTCTTTCTTTTTGGTGTCTATATACGCCGGGATCCAGAGTCATGGATGATCCTGCGGTCCTGTGTCCTGCATCGCGAGCCCTGGATCTTGAGTCGTGAGTAGTAGTACACATGCCGCAACAATCTCATTAGTATGCATAAAAAAGTGACAGGGCACACCTCCCCCACTTATGCAAATGAGCTAAGTCCCGCCTCCCATTTGGTCGAGGTGTGAAATCCCAAGTAGATGTGATATCCCAAGTAGGTGTGAGATCCGTCGATAGGAGGGGGGTGATGTGTATTCACAGGTGTGAAAGGCCCCCCACTGTTGCGCCTTATGGAGCCTAATTGAAAAAAAAAAATGCTTTTTTTTTTTAAAAATGCTGCTTCTTCAATCACATTAGTATGCATAGAAACTGACAGGTGGGCCCGCCCCATTATGCTGATGATGTCCCCCACCGTCCCCCTCACACCCCTTCATGTCTCCCCCGTCCCCTCACCCCCCTTCCTTTGACTGTGATGTCAGAAGACAGTGGGGGGTGGAGTTAGATAAAAAAAAAAAAGCCAGTCGTTTCCACTCAACAAGTCATCTTTCAAAAAAGAAAAATGGCCAAGAGACGCCTCGATATGGGTTTAATCAGCGAGACGCCTGTGACAACTTACAGCCATCCGTCGGGAGCGCCAATCAAGAAACGGATGCAGTATCTGGCCCGGGTTCAAACGCCTCCAGCCGAAGAACTTCATGAAGAATGGACTCTGAAAAATGGCGATGTTTGGGGTTATGTATTCAACTATATGGCGAATGAACTGCATTTCTACAATCTGAAGAATGGAGAAACGTATGGACCCCGCAGTGTTAAAGCGACACTGACCTCAACAGATTGGGCTGTGTTAACTCTGGTGTCTTCCAGAGATCTCCACGCAACCACAATATCGGAAGAAGTAGTGCATCAAGAAACCATAGTGGAACCAGAGGTGTACAAGATATTTGCAAAGAAAAGCAAAGAAACGCAGACAGCATGCGAGATCAAAGAAGAGTTTTCACCGCTACCCCTCAAGGTGGAGGAAGAGGAAGAAGATATTCCCCCCGCCAGAAGTGGGAAGAGTCCTGACAGGCACCGTCTGGGAAACTAAAAGCGGACCATCTGGGCGATGGTATTACCGCTCAAGCCGTTTGGTGACGCTGGGGAAGGACCGCTCTGATGATTTTGTTTTGGAGTATTTCAACTCTACATGCGGGGTTTTTCAAACATCCTTGCGTGTGCCTCTGACTGCTTGGCTGAAAATGATTGATGAGAAATCTACAAAGCTTAAAGAACTTTTTAAACAGAGTCAGACATCGATGGACATTATACTGGTGAAAAAGACTCTCACTTTTGCTAATGACTCCTCCTCCCACTCAGCATAACAAGTCCCACCCCCATCACCAGATCATTTAAAACTAAGGACCCCTCAAAGAAAAGCATTGTGTTTTCTACCTATGTAAAAGAGCGTCTGGGTTGTCTTACGAAAATGTGTTATCTCTGTATCAAGATGATGTGATAAAAAATGATGCTGCTGTAACGTATTTTGTGAAAAATACCAACGGTGTGAGAGACGTCATAAAGACACTAATTTTAACCACAGTGTTTGTTCTCTTCAAATGTTTAAAGATTGTTACAAAATGTAAAAAATAAAAAGGTCTGGAGACAAAATTAATTCAGGTGACTCTGTCTTTATTAGGAAAACAAAAAATATAATACAAATGGTTTAGGGGGTAACATGTAACCATATTGGACATAATATTCTAACTCTCCTTATTCTTTTCTTCGTAAGCGGGGCACTCGGAGGCTCTTCCTCCTCTGCGGATATCACTGGCTGGTGCATAATGTGCAATACCTCGTTTCTTCAATAAGGCTTGAAAAACGTTGTTAAAGAATTATTTCCCTGCGTCTGTTTGTATCTTTGTAGGAATCTGACTTTTGTGAACTAATGTTTTCAGTGACGTGCGGTGAGGTCAATGCCTGGGGAGGCACGGACAGTATATTAAACTTTTTTTTTTACTAACTACCGCTATTCATACATTCAACACAAATAAAAATATTAAATGGCCAGGCCCTTACCTTTACTTGTAAATGAAGTCCATTCGCCTATCCTTCTGGACAAAGATGTCCGTGACTTTGTTGTAGAAGTCCTCTTTATTGTGTTTCAGTTTTAAAAGTCTCTCTGTTTCTATAGAGATGATCGCCAGGGATGAAAGTCGTCTTTGGTCAGTCCGATTCCGACTGTATGTTTTGAGTCGTTTCA
Source organism: Pogonophryne albipinna (assembly GCA_028583405.1). Lineage (NCBI taxonomy): Eukaryota > Metazoa > Chordata > Actinopteri > Perciformes > Artedidraconidae > Pogonophryne > Pogonophryne albipinna. The sequence continues at coordinate 28,554,103 of CM053256.1, forward strand.
AAGCAGAGAACGACCTTTCGACAGACGCTGTTGTAGCAGGTATTGTGAGTACCAGCTGGAGTAACTTTGTCGCCTCAGGAACCGTCTGCATCAGATCTTTCTGGTCCAAAAAGCTGAGGAGTTGTCCGGGTGATTTGCATTCATTCCTCACCGTTTGTGAGCTATACAGTCCGATAAGATCAGTCTTCAGTCTAACAAAGTCAAAGTGCCTTGCATATTTTGATAGGCTCTGCAGTTTGGTGTCATCAAAATGTTGTGACATTTCATTAAATTTTGTGCAATCGACCAAACCAAGGAAAGCTAGCTCACCGAAATTATCAAACCTAGCTTTCAGTTGAACACTGATATTTTCCAGAATGCAATGAAACATTATTTTCCTCTCATCTCTGATCGGATGTTTACTTCGGACATTGTCTGTCAGGCCAAGTGTGATGCATTTCTGCTCGAACCCATCATAGAAACTGTCAAACTCTTTTCTTTGGCGTTCCACAACTCCCATTGTGTCGCGGATTCGCACACAGCAGAATCCAATGTCCATGACTTTATTCTGCAGCACACGAAAGAGTGCATCGGTTTCACTGAAAATGCCCTCATATGCCATTATGAAGAAGCAGGTTGATGCTTTTGACAGCCAGAGATCATATCCAGCAGCCATCATCAGGGTGTCATTGTCCCAAAGATCGGGATTTTCGCTCATGATCCGGAACACAGCACGCAGATCCGATTGGTACATGCTGATAGTGTGCACTAGTCTGGAATTTGAGCTCCATCTCGTCGGCGCTGCTCTTGGCAAACGTCGCTTCACAACTTCATCCAGTAGGTGGGTGCGCTTGGTCGATTTGTTGAAAAACGCCGCAAGTCCCTCAACTGTTTTAAAAAACGTCCTGCACTCAGGCATACATTTTGCTGAATGCGAGAGGACGAGGTTCAATTTGTGTGCATAACAATGGGTGAACATGGCCTCAGGCACCTTTTCTCTGATCTTGGCCTGCACCCCGTTAAGAGCTGATGCCATCACAGCAGCTCCGTCATACGTTTGAGCTACCAGCTTTTCAACGCAATTGTATTTCCCCAGCACCCCCAACACATAATCAGCAATAGCCGGTGCTCGCCTGTCATCACTCACATCATCAAATCCCAAGAACGCCTCCTTCACATCACTTGTATCCACATAACGCAGAATGACAGAGACCTGGGCTTTGTTTGTGACATCCGTTGTCTCATTTACTTCCACTCCAACAAATGGGGCTGCATTAATCTCATGCCTGATATCATTTTTAATGACATCACTGACTGCTTCTATGAGATCATTCTGTATCCTATTTGAAAGGCCAGAAAATACTGTGGATGTTTCCAAATGCCTTGCTAATGTCTCATCTTTTTCAGCGAAGGCATGTAACAGCTCGACATAGTTGCCGCGATTCGAAGATTTTGCACTCTCATCATTCCCCCGAAATGCCAACTCCTGTTTAGCTAGGAAGCAGACAGCATTAATAAGGTCTTTTAAGATCTCACGATTCTCCTTTACCTTGGCATTGTGGATGCTGACATTTAATCTCTGCTGGTCATTGAGGGCCAGATCTATCCGAGAAGTGCCGAAAGTTTTTAATGCGATTTGGCTTTGAATGTGAGTGATCGATCTCTCATGTTTGTTGAGGCTCCTTGGTAGATTTTTTAAGTCACCAAATCCAATGTTAGTCCAAACGTTGTCGCTAGTGGAGAACAAAAGGCAGGGAAAGCAGTAAAGTCGATTCTTCGTAGCACAGCCACACAGCCAGTCTTTTCTTTGGTACCACTCAGTTTGAAACGAACGTGTTATTTTCTGTCCGTTAGTTTGAAGAAGGTCCTTAAGCTCAGGCATCGGTCTTCCATTGTTTATCACTGCTTGTTTTGATTGAAAGTCCAACTTTGAGAAATGTTTAAGGGTAGATATAAGGTTTTCCATTTTTGAAGTCCATTTGGTGGGAGTAAATCCGTGAATGAAACAACAGTTAAAACATTTTAAGTGGAGCTGTAACCAAAGTGCATTTTTCAATGTTTTTATTTTTTTGATAGAGCAGGCTCAAGATCGCCCCCTTCAGTGCGGCAGAGGTTATGGCTGCCTCACCTGGCGTTTTCTCAGTGCCGTTGTATGATGAGACCAGCGAGCCTAAATATCATATATACGTGAAATAAGTTAATATTTAGAGACTATGGATGGCGAGGATAAATGTAATAAAGGGATCTACAAACATTACATTGGTGACATACAGTGAGATGGTGCAGGCATGCGCTTAGGGCCCGCTTTCCAGCCAGTTTCTGTGGGGTGACGCATTCTGAGGTGAGGCAGAGCTCATCTGTGCCTCACCTCACCCCACAGTAACTGGCTTGAGTGCGCTCACAAAATAAGTGCCCGCGTTAAATTAGTGCCCGTGCTCCAGCAAGTTACTGTGGGCTTCTGTGAGGCAGAGCTCGTCCCTGCCTCACTTCTCAATCTCATCGCTCCCCGAGTTGTAGCGGAGCTTGGCAAATTAGCCGATTTTTACTATAAAAAGTGATTGGAATCAAACAGAAATCACATTTACAACACAGATCAGTGGACACATTTTATTATTATTATTATTTGTATTATTATTATTTTTTTCCGTTACATTGGAGAATGACAAGTGAGGCTCTGCCTCACCTGCCTCCCCTGACCGCACGTCGCTGAATGTTTTAACTATTTTATTAACTACAAGGAAGTCTCTTTGAAGAGGGTATTAATAGTTTAAAGATCTTAATGCCCCCTTGATCATGTCTTTTTTTTTAAAGACTGTTTCTCTAAAAGGCAAGTTTTGTGATTTTAACACTTTTTTAGTGACACTCTGCAGATTTGTGTGTAATTCTCTCACAAAGGAACAGTAAGTCTCTTACTTTTTGGATAGAGTTTTATGTATGACAACTTTACAACTGTTAGAAAGTTAAGTACTTTTTCTGAGCAGATTTTCTTTAAGACTGTGACTCTTAACACACCATCCCCCGAGAGCCAAACATACTCACCCCCTTTTCAACGCCCTCCCCCCTGCAGCAGCTCAGGTGTGAAACCCCCCATACAGAATGTCAGTCACTGTGTAAAACTTTATTTTCTTAAAGACTGTGACTCTAAAAGGCAAATTTGTGATTTTAACACTGTTTCGATGAAGCAATGCAGTCTTGATAACTTGACTTGACTAACATTACTTTTTTAAATATATGTTTTTAGATGCTTTACTTTGATTTCTTTCATGTTATTTTAACCCAACATTGCTTTTTAGATGTGCGTGTGTGTGTAATATCTCACAAAGGAACTGTAGGATACACTTGTATGTATGCAAAACCTTAAACATTTTTGAAAATAAAATACTTTGTCTGAATACATTTTCTTTAAAGGCACTTTTGATTTTAACGCTATTTCAATGGAGCAATCCAGTTTTGTTGACATCAATGCTTTATTCTCTTTTCTTGTGTTACTAAGATACTTTTAGTTACACTTTAATGGATGCAAAACTTTATAACCGGGTAAAATATTCATTAATTTATAAGGAATTTGTTTTCTTTATGTTTCTCTAAAAGGCAAGTTTGGGATTTGAACACTGTTTCGATGAAACACAGCAGTCTTGATAACTTGACTTGACTAACATTACTTTTTAAATATATGTTTTTTAGATGCTTTACTTTGATTTCTTTCATGTTATTTTAACAGATTACTTTTTTCATATTTTTTCAACATACTGTGATATTTTGTTTTTGTCTTTCTCTACTTTTTCCATTATATTTTTTGAAAAACTACATAGTGATTTCTAGCAAAAATACAACATGCAACTAATACATTATACAATATTACGACTTTTTGCGATATTTTCAACACTATACTTGTACCTTTTTTTTTTTTGTATGGCTTCAAGATATTTTGCATGTCATGCATAAACACGGTGTCATCTTTCTTGAAACTGACGTGCTGTCCGTTTTACAAACAAGTTATGTTTCTGCTTCTTCATCCTCTGAATTTTCGTCCCCCGTCCCTCTTCCTTCAGCCATCACAACAACAATCAAGGTGGATCTGTGAAATGAAACACCTCTTCCCAAAGCGTGACTTCCCTATTGAGGGCATGCGTCTAGGGCAGTAGGGTCTAAATCGATTGGCCAGATATACTAACATGCACAACGTATGGTATGTTTGAAAAAGACTAACCATTTATCCAGTTCAAGCTGTCTTTAAGATGTGACATCGCGCTCTGACTATTTCCCGTATAATCGTGACAAACTATTACTTATTCTTAAATTTGACCTCTTGCTGCATGGTTGAAAATGATAGATGAAAAATAACTTTTTTTAAAAAAGTCAATTCGTAAGGCGACCGTTGAAAACTAGCCATGGATCTGAGAAAAACCAAGTCTGGTGTAGCCTCCCCTTATTATCACCAGGATAACGGATACGGGCTTAATGACTGGATGTTACAAAGTAGGGGAGAGGATGTTCCCGAAGAAGAGCTTTCCTCTATATCATATCCATGTAAGGTCTTTAGGACAAAAGAGGACTATGATAACATGACATATGAAGAATATCTTTCTTTAAAAGATGGTATTATAGATAACCTTTATAGAAACAATATATCTCATACCACTCGCCAAGATCGCAAACGACATTTAGCAGAAAAGAAAAGCAAAAGTAAAAGAAAACCGAAGAAAAAGAAAAATGAAAAGGAGAAGAAAAATGAAAAGCAAACGCAGAATGCAAATGAAAAGAAAAGGGGCAATAGGACGGAAAACGAAAAAGACAAAAAGAAGGAAGGTGAAAAGAAAAAGGAACAAAATGAAGAAATTTCCACTAGAGGATGGTTTTGTGGAGCCATTACCGGATCATAATAATCTTATAGATCATCTACCGCTAACCGACTGCTGCGAATGTGTTGAACAAATACCAAAAGCAATGGCAGAGTTTTGCTTCAATATAATGAGAGAAAAAGCACGATACTATGGAATTGCCCAAATTGGCGACAGTGCCAGAACATGTATTAAAAGACTGTTGGAGGATCTCTATTCTAGTATCGGTTGTCATTACATCGAAGGATACGCCAAAACGTATGACGACATAGACAAAGCTTTTGAAGACAATTATATGGTACCTGTCCTTACAGCTAAACAAATCCTACGCCAGGTATTCAACAGACCCCAAGAAGCACAAGAAGCCCCAGAAAGGATTACATTCAGAGCTAATAATGGTGAAACCGAAGAAGAAGCAAAGCAGATTATAATCGTTGCGGGTGAAAGGATAGAGAATTTGCATGTGATGTTAATGCATTTATCTGATATAAAAAATGTATTCGTATACTTCCAAGAGACCCCTAAACATCTACTTGGGCAGTGTGAATTGAACGATAAACCGATCACTGTAAATGAAACGCGGAGAGAAGCAGCAGTGCAAATCGTTAAGTCTATTGCCTTGTATGCACTACGACATTAACTTGGTAAATGTAATATGTTTTATGAAAATGTGTTGAATGTTGTCTTTTCAATTAAACAACCATAACAAAATGAAAATGTGTTTTATTTTTGCTTTCATATATAGTAATTGTATTGTAAACGAAACATTTAAAGTGGTCCTGGAATAGTACTGCCAGAACGAACGATATCCAAAATGTCTTCCAATTTACAAACTTCAGCCATTCTGTTTACACGGGGGTCACTACTCATTCGGTTTTCAATCGTCCTCATCACCACACTTATTAAAAGGGTATTGACTACATTCTGATCAATATATACAGAGCGTTTTGCATAGTAGTTTCCCTTTTTTTTTTTTTTTTTACTTTAAAGAAAAGTCAAAGTATCAAAAAAAAAAAAACCCGGCTGGTTATTAAGAAGAAAGAAATTAGTCTTCTTCTTCTTCTCCTCCATACAACTCGGTAAGGATATTTTCAAGTCTCTCCTTGAGGCGTCTGCAGTTTTTGAGCTTGCGTAGAAAAGCCTCCGAAGCGTGTCGGATCCTCCGTTCATCCTCGCAGATGCCTTTATCAATAAGACTCTGGTCAATCACAGTCATGAAGTCGGCGAGCCAAAGTCTTTTCATTAACGCGTTGTAATTGTTTCTGAAGAAAAAATCGGGCATGTCATTCAGACAATCGTGTTGCCTCTGGCCGGGGTGACTGACTCGGCATCCGTTACATATTTCTTCTCTGTACCAATACTGCACCCTCTCCAGAATATGAACCATCTCCGATTGCACTGTGTCCATAAACAGAGACGTCTTGGCCCCAGGAGTAACATCAGCAGCAGTAGTACTGCAAGATTCGGGTGTCCAAAATGGTGGTGATGATGGTAGTCCAGGAGTCTGCTCCTGGCTGCAACTCGCGGGGGGAGACTTGGTTTTTCTCAGATCCATGGCTAGTTTTCAACGGTCGTCTTAGTGGGGTCCTTAGTTTTAGATGATTTGCTGAATGGAGGGTGGGACTTATTGCGTTGAATGGGGGGGGGCGTTGTAGCTTTTTCATCTATCATTTCCAACCAAGCAGCAATAGGTCAAATTTAAGAATAAGTAATAGTTTGTCAAGATTTTACGGAAAAAGTCAAAAGTATAGTTTGTCAGAAATATGGAAAAGTCATTGTGTACAAATAGTATGTTGAAAATCAAAAGAAAGAAACTCAATTCATTACAAATTAATGAATATTTTACCCAGTTCTAAAGTTTTGCACCCCTTAAAGAAAACCCCATTCCTTACCAAGATACTTTAAGATACACTTTGATGTACGCAACACTTAACAAAGGGTATACTTTAAGATACACTTTGATGTACGCAACACTTAACAAAGGGTATAATATGAAGTACTTGGTAAGGAATGGCGTGTGAATGGCATTGGTCACCCTTAGGCCCTGAGCTAAGTTCACCACAGGCCCGACACAGCTGGGATAGGTCATCTGTAAAAAAAAAAAAAAAGATAAGAAATACAGGCATTAAGGTAGTGAAATGCCAAACAAGACACAATATTTCTGTTTCCCTGGTCTAGTCCTTTATACCTGAGTTTTTCACGAGAGCCATTGCCATGTGGAACCTCATTGAGGCCACTTCTTCCTGGTCCACTGGGTACTGGACCTTTGTTTTTAGGAGTATTTGCTCTGCAAGCTTAAAAGGTCTGTCATAAGTATCTTCGTATTTTTTTTTATGACAGATGGTTATATATATACACACATGAGTAAATGTTACCTTGCAAATGAACACATCGCATGAAGTTGAATCCTGCTGGATAGGGTGAGTGATGATTGTGCAGGCCCATCTCCCAACCGAAGGTCTTTTTATCCGGACCAGCGATCTACACGGGAAACAGATAGATTGGTTTTTGTATATAAGCCCAAGTAAGATACTTTTATAAGTCAAGAAGAGCTGAATGTTCACACATGACAATCTAATGGTATTCAAGTAAAACAGTAGTAATCAGGAAAATGATTTATATGGCTTTGTGTTGCTCCCCCTTAATATAATCCAAAATCCTGAATATGTCTAGTAAAAACAGTAGAGCTTATATTTTATTCACCTTGTTAAATCTTTGCATCTGATTAACTGCTCTTCCTTGGCCCTGAATGGGTCCAAGAACAGGGACCTGTTCTCGTTCAGATACATGATCTATGGAAGTGCAAAGAAAGTGTTAAGTGTTAAATAAATAAAAATGTCTTGACCATTAACATTTTAGATTACTTACAATGAGTGTCCAGTGTGCCCCGTCACAGACAGCTCCGGTTGCCACCTCATGTTTTGACAAGTCCAACTGAAAAATAGTCCTACTCTACTCACCTTTCTTATACCTCCCTTGTGGGTTCCTTGCTAGAGGGAAGTCATCAGGTAGGAATACAAAATGTATACCCCAGCTTTGGCCCCAATCCACGATAGATAGGCATTCACAATCTATAAATACAACAGTATCTTTTTAAGCAATTTTCTAGAGAATGATCAGTTTGCATATGTACATTTTTCGTAGAAAGTAGGCTTACTTCTCCCCCAACTCCTTTCCCGGGGCCAAGACCAAACGATTTTCACTATAGACCTTGTATGGGTCATACTTGGCCCACAGAGTCTCCTTCCTCCTCCCTGCCCATATGTCTCGGATTACTGTACAAAAAAAACATGTTAGTTATGAATGAAATGCATACTTTAAGGTTGACTTTGTGTCAGTTTACATACACTGAACAAAAATATAAATGCATCACTTTTGTTTTTGCTCCCATTTTTCATGAGATGAACTCAAAGATCTAAAACATTTTCTATATACACAAAATAACCATTTCTCTCAAATATTGTTCACAAATCTGAAAAAATCTGTGATAGTGAGCACTTCTCCTTTGCCGAGATAATCCATCCCACCTCACAGGTGTGGCATATCAAGATGCTGATTAGACAGCATGATTATTGCACAGGTGTGCCTTAGGCTGGCTACAATAAAAGGCCACTCTAAAATGTTCAGTTTTATCACACAGCACAATGCCACAGATGTCGCATGTTTTTGAGGGAGCGTGCAATTGGCATGCTGACAGCAGGAATGTCCACCAGAGCTGTTGCCCGTGAATTGAATGTTAATTTCTCTACCATAAGCCGTCTCCAAAGGCGTTTCAGAGAATTTGGCAGTACATCCAACCGGCCTCACAACCGCAGACCACGTGTAACCACACCCGCCCAGGACCTCCACATCCAGCATGTTCACCTCCAAGATCGTCTGAGACCAGCCACTCGGACAGCTGCTGCAACAATCGGTTTGCATAACCAAAGAATTTCTGCACAAACTATCAGAAACCGTCTCAGGGAAGCTCATCTGCATGCTCGTCGTCCTCATCGGGGTCTCGACCTGACTCCGGTTCGTCGTCGTAACCGACTTGAGTGGGCAAATGCTCACATTCGATGGCGTCTGGCACGTTGGAGAGGTGTTCTCTTCACGGATGAATCCCGGTTTTCACTGTTCAGGGCAGATGGCAGACAGCGTGTGTGGCGTCGTGTGGGTGAGCAGTTTTCTGATGTCAATGTTGTGAATCGAGTGGCCCATGGTGGTGGTGGGGTTATGGTGTGGGCAGGCGTATGTTATGGACGACGAACACAGATGCATTTTATTGATGGCATTGTGAATGCACAGAGATACCGTGACGAGATCCTGAGGCCCATTGTTGTGCCATTCATCCACGACCATCACCTCATGATAATGCACGGCCCCATGTTGCAAGGATCGGTACACAATTCCTGGAGGCTGAAAACATCCCAGTTCTTGCATGGCCAGCATACTCACCGGACAAGTCACCCATTGAGCATGTTTGGGATGCTCTGGATCGGCGTATACGACAGCGTGTTCCAGTTCCTGCCAATATCCAGCAACTTCGCACAGCCATTGAAGAGGAGTGGACCAACATTCCACAATCAACAACCTGATCAACTCTATGCGAAGGACATGTGTTGCACTGCGTGAGGCAAATGGTGGTCACACCAGATACTGACTGGTTTTCGGACCGCCCAGACCCCCCCAATAAAGCAAACTGCACGTTTCAGAGTGGCCTTTTATTGTGGACCGCCTAAGGCACACCTGTACAATAATCATGCTGTCTAATCAGCATCTTGATATGCCACACCTGTGAGGTGGGATGGATTATCTCGGCAAAGGAGAAGTGCTCACTATCACAGATTTTTTCAGATTTGTGAACAATATTTGAGATAAATGGTTATTTTGTGTATGTAGAAAATGTTTTAGATCTTTGAGTTCATCTCATGAAAAATGGGAGCAAAAACAAAAGTGTTGCATTTATATTTTTGTTCAGTGTACAAGTCTCTTCATCAGACGATGCTCCTCTTGCCTGGCAGTCCGTAGATGGAGCCATGCTCTTGGAGGATGTTGAGGATGTGGGTGTGGAGGTGGATGTCAGTGGACCAGCCAGAGGAGAAGGATCCAACACTTTTTTTAATTTAGCAGGGATCCTCTCCTCTGGTGTGACATAGTGTGACAAATGGTCAATGTTGATTTGTATTGTCTTTTCACCCTTTTCTGCCGCAATGTCCGCTATTTTCACCTCAATTGTTAAAATCCGGTATGGTCCCACCATGTCTGCCTCTAGCTTTCCGCCTTTTCTTTGTTCTAACCGTTTGTTTTAAAAAAAAAAATCCCCCACTTTGAAATTGTCTACTTGCCCATGGTCTAGTTTTCTTTTGCGGACCTTATCTTGGCTTTTTTTTATGTTGGTTTTCACCTCGTTGAAAACAGCCTCCTGTCTTTTGAGTCCCTCGAAGAGTTCCTCTCTTTCCACCAAGCTGCAGACTTTATCTTCTGTTATCTGCCACAGAAAACCATAAGAATGTTGAGAAAACATAGATGTTTGAAATAAAAAACATTCTAAAGGATGAGAACATTAGCAGATCTTACTTCGTACTCCTTGGGCACCTCTGACGGGTACCTCACCTCCCTCCCAAACATCAGATAATAAGGACTGAACGTTGTGGTCAACTGAGGCTTAGTTCTAAGAGCAAACATTGTCCCTTGAAGGAGTTGGTCCCACCGTTTTGGCTGACCTGCCACCAGTTTGTTCAGGGACCTAAATTCAGGTAAAGCACAAACACAAGAAGGTAGAACAGAAATTGGTTTCTAATATATGATGAACCTGCTGATTTATTTACTCTTGTTGTTTTAGGTATCAATTCGGATTAGTTAATATAGGAACAGTAATGTTTGTTATTCTATGAACAAATATACCTTTGTATTGTGCCATTTAATTTTTCCACCAGCCCATTTGTTTGTGGATGGTACGGTGTGCACATGCTTCTTTTGATGCCAAGCCTCTCACAAAGGTTGTAGTTGACCTTGAAGTGAACAATGGGACAAACAGGAAATAAGTTTGTTAGCACAGTTGCATAATGGGGAGTCATACTTCTTCAAAGTAGTACCTTATTGCAAAATTCCAGCCTTGATCTGTTAGCAGTCTTTTCGGTGCACCAAATGTGTAAAATAAATCAATAATACACTTGGTCACCTCATCTGCTGTTTTATTTTTAAGTGGGTATGCCTTTGCCCATTTGGTGAAATAATCAACCATTACACAAATGTATTGATTGCCACGATCGGTTACTGTGAGTTTACCCATTAGGTCCATTCCAACGAGCTCAAGAGGCTCTGTTATCTGAGATGAAAAAAAAACACGAGCATTGTAGTACATTACTGTTGACATGTTTGAAAGCTGAAACTGTCTTCAAATGTTTCCTTGTACCTCTATAGAAGTGTACTCGACCTTCTCTTTGATAAAGGCCCTCTTTGACTGGCACTGGGTACACTGAAGAACCTGAACCAAAAAACACACTATAAACGTTTCTGTGTTGCACTTTTGTACCATAGTGTAATTTACCTCATTATTTTGAACTCACCCACTTGCGGATATCCTCCTCCATGCCAGGCCAATAAAATCGTTGAATTATGGCCTGATGTGTCTTTTCCCTTCCAAAACAGCTCGTTGGCTTCTTTGGCTGACACCACGACTTTGGCGAGGTGCTCAGCCATATTTTTTTTCCTCCTGCATATGTAGTGCAGATCCCCATCTGGTATTGAAATGTCATAATTATACATGTATTGAGTGTTATCATAGCAGATGATGTTCTGAAGACCACATGTCTGACATTGTTACCTATAAACCTGAAGGTCTCTGCTCTTCTCTTGATAACAAACCTCTGTTTGCTATTCAAGCCATCAGGATAAATATGGTGGATCATAAAATCCATCAGTTGTTTAACAACTTTTGAATCCATCCCCTCTTGGTTAGCCCTACAGCTATTCTCTCCCTCCAACACACACACACACACACACACACACACACACACACACACACACACACACACACACACACACACACACACACACACACACACACACACACACACACACACACACACACACACACACACACACACACACACACACACACACACACACACACACACAAGATCTGATAGACAGGATATGCAAAACCAGAAACAAATATTAACAATTATAATGTTGACCTTTAGACATCTTTAGTTTGTCAACACATTATGTTTGGTAATGTATTGATAAATGATTAAACAACGCCGAAGAACTACCTTGCAACCTTTTTCGATCGTCCTGCCTCTTGGCTTTGAACCACAGTTTCAGACAGCACTTGCGACTTTGTGTTTCTTCCTTTCTCTTCCACAGCATGCCTATGCAAAAAAATAAGAACAAAATAATTAATAAATATAATATATCCCCACAAATTTTTTCTTTTTGATGAATTGTTTCCTTGTGAAAAATGTTCTCCCACTTTTGTCTTTAAATCCATCATAGGTGTAATTTACGCAGAATTTAGATTCTCTGGTTTCATAGTTACTGAAAGGTTTGACAAGGCAAAAATATTGACCCTACATGCACAGGTTTGTTTGTTTTGAAAGTGTGAAAAATGTATGTCAAAGTAAGCATTAGCATATTACACATGTTGCAAACTGCAGCTTGCGTGCATATCTGGTGAAATGGGCTCACAAGAAGGAAAAAATCTTGTTTGTTTGTAGCCTTTATTTATCCAGGTAAAAAATCCCATTGATATCAACGATCTTTTTTACAAGGGAGACCTGCCGCACATTGGTTACACATGTAACAGAAAACAAAAAGGACACATACAACTTAATGACAGGGGTACAATTTACAAACATATTCACAAAGACGGGTAACAGGAGTATCAAATATAATTTCATCAAGCTGTGCTTTAAAATTATGCAGGGGAACCAAAATGCTCATTTTCAAAATGGCTTTGTATATGAACATGTACCAATGACTGAGTCTCCGAACAGTAAGTGATGGGAGACTTGCCCTGGCATACAGGGTACAGTGATGAGTAAGTGCTTTACAGTTTGTAACAAATCTCAGCGCACTGTGATAGGCGGCATCTAACTTGATCAGGTAATGGGCAGGTGCATTCATATAGATCAAATCACCATAGTCCAGCACAGGTAAAAAGGTCACAGAGACTAGCATTTTCCTGGCCTCAAGTGAGAAACAGGACTTGTTTCTGAAAAAGAAACCTAGCTTCACCCTTAGCTTTCTAAGCAGATTATTGACCTGATTAAAGACATAAGCTGACTTCCATATTTTTGGAATTGTGTTCGTGCTGAGGGAGAGGTTAAAAAGAGAAGTAAGAGATGGTGCAATCAAATCTGCTGCTATCTTTAAAAATAATGGTTCTAAGTTGTTCGGACCTGCTGTTTTTTTAGGATCTAACTTGGTTAAGGCTTCAACGACTTCAATAGAAAAAGGAGAAAAACTAAAAGGGTTTTCATAGTGGCCCTGTCCGATATAGTGCCAGATGCTGTGGTAAGGCAAGGAGGTAGCTCATTACGGATTTCACCGGTGGGTAACGATTTTATGGCTTTCCAACATTTTCTAGGATTATTCAGGTTCTTTGTGGTAACTGAGAGATAATACTTAGGGTGCATTCACACCTAATAGTCCGTTTTCTGGTGCGCACCAGAAGACAGTTTGTTACATTTTTCAGAAGGTTCGGTTTGCATTCACACGGGCAAAAATCAAAGAGACTATACACTTTAAACACAAGTCATGTGCACGGAAATGCTGTTCAACCATTGGTCAGACATTAAGGGGGTAACAACGCAAATCCCGGCAATTTCTACCGGAGCCTCCGCCATGGAGCATCGGCACTTTCGGCAGGTTATTCTCATGCTGCTGTTAATCTGGAGACCATATCAACTGCAACGGCGCATATGATTATATAATCAGACAACGTGCGATACAAAACATTATAAAACATATAATGAGAGACGTTCTGCAGTAAGGAGGGGGTTTCACCGACGGCAGGTGGCTCTGACTTTTATGTATAGTTTTTAGTTTGATAGTTGTTTTTACTTTACACAACACTGTTCAACCTGTGTTCAACACATCATTCTGCTTCACTCTTTCACTAAAGAAATGAAGACACCCGCATTCTTGTGACACGTAAATACTACGCTTCCTATGTTTTGATGCTGACTGCGTTCACACCAGCAATGAACCGCTCCAGAGTTCACTAGCAAGCGCTCCGAGACCACCTATTTTAGCGGACCAGAGTCCGGTTGTTTAGTTCACTTCAGAGGTCTCGGACTGTGTTCACACCGACCCAAATGAACCGCACCAAGCGGCTAAACGCACCAGGGTTCGATTCAACCGGACTATAAAAGGCTGGTGTGAATGCGCCCTTAGACTTAGCACTTTTTATTTGTGATGTGAAGCTATTTCTTAGCTTCCTAAAACGAAGCCATTCTACCTCTAAGCCTGATTTCCTAGCCTTTGCCCAGGCCTTGTTCCTCCCATGTAGGAGACAATTAAGCAGAAAACCAAGGATTGTCTCGTCCCTTCACTCTAAATGTACGCAGGGGTGCATGTCTATCAATAATTTCCATAAAACCAAGATAAAAATAAGACCATGCAGTTTCAACATCTTCACACAGATCAATTTTTCCCCAATCAAAACCAAACAGATCATGTACAAAACCCTGCTCCACAAAGTGTTTTGTGTCTCTCTTAATGATAATGCGAGGTTTACCCTTTTGGACCTTTGTGTCCCTAATTCAAAGTCAAAGTCAAAGTCAGCTTTATTGTCAAGAATTCTACATGTTGTACATCCAGAAATCTCGAAATATCGTTTCTCGAGGTCCTACAGTGTGACATATATACATCAAACAACAACAAAAAGGGCCTAGATAACCGGGGTATACAGTTTAAAATGTTAATAATATGTTAAAGTGTTCAGCGGAGATGGCAGAAAAGTGACTGGTGCTGGATGAGGAAGGTTGGTTTTGTGTGTGTGTGTGTGTGTGTGTGTGTGTGTGTGTGTGTGTGTGTGTGTGTGTGTGTGTGTGTGTGTGTGTGTGTGTGTGTGTGTGTGTGTGTGTGTGTGTGTGTGTGTGTGTGTGTGTGTGTGTGTGTGTGTGTGTGTGTGTGTGTGTGTGTGTGTGTGTGTGTGTGTGTGTGTGTGTGTGTGTGTGAGTGAGTGAGTGAGTGAGTGAGTGAGTGTTCTGTATCTAAAGCTGACCTTGACTTTGTCCTCTTCTCACACCGCCTGCTTTCAAAAGAACCACCTTCTCCCTCTCTTTCACAGTATGCTAATATTCACACATCCACTTTGGCACAAAAAAAAGTGCAATATGTTTCTATTTTTTACCTGTATACTTCATTCTGGGAAGGCTGCAAAGCATCAAGAGGCATATATTCATTATCTGTCATCATATTCATTTCTATGCTAATGAGAAACCCGTTCCCGATGAAAATCTGTTTTCAGTCCCTCAAACAGGAGTAAGTGGCAATCACGTATTGTTTGTTTTCGAGGTTTGTCTTTAAATGAGAGAAGACATTTCCAACACTGTGCCATGCCCAGGCTGTATTCCATAAATCATATTGTACCCCAAGCTCTACAATGCAAATACTAGCCTATTTCATCTGCAGCTCCCTGTGCAGCCCAGCCTCCGTGCCCCGTGACGTTACATTGATGAAACAATATTTGAGCCGAGAGGGGGAGAAAAGGTTACTTTGATAACCATTGATTGATGGGGACAGCAATATCATTCTAAAAAATGTTGTTTCTTTTTTTTCAAAGTTTCTTTAAAATGAATAATGAGACTGCTAGAGAGAGAAGGCTCAGCCACCGACATCCCCCCCCAGTCCATTAGATGTGTTGTCGGCTGAGAGGAATCATTCCCGGCTTGAAGCAACATGTTTTGTTCATGATTTGAATTCTGACGGATGAAGCAGAAGCAGAAATTAACATATTGGGAAAACAAGTTTGGTGGGATCTTCTAATCCGAAATATAGAACGGAGAGAACCGAGGTCAGTCAACCGAGGGAAGGATCCGATGAGTGAGATACACTGATTAACAGACACATTTGTAAAATAATAATAATTTAAAAAAAGAAAACAAATGGTTTCACTTGCATTTCTCAAACGGAATTCAAAGGAAACTGATGGACTGTCTACTCTGGGCAGGAAATGCGTACTTATCCCAGGTGAAGGAGTTCAAGTATCCTGGAGTCCTGTTCTCGAGGGGTGGGGGGGACAATGGAGCGTGAGATGGGCTGGAGAGTGGGAGCAGCAGGAGCTTTACCACATCAATGTGATAAAGACAAAGTTGAGTCAGAAGGCAAACCTCTCAATCCACAGGTCTATCTTTGTTCCCATTCTCACCTGGTCCTGAAGGGAGGATCATGACCGAAAAATCACAAGCGTTCGAAGTTGGTTTTCTCCGGAGGGTGGCTGGCATCTCTCTTAGGGATAAAGTGAGAAGTTCAGTCATCAAGTAGGGATTCGGAGAAGAGCCGCTGCCCCTTTGCGTAGAAATGAGCCAGTTGAGGTGGCTGGGGCATCTGGTAAGGATGTCACCCGGGCCCCTCCCTAGGGATACGTTATATCTCTCACAGGCTCCACCCTCTACTGGACTCTATGGGTACTCCCCTTGATCATATCATGCAAGCATTCATCCACTGAGACTTCTATAGACGTAGCCGGCCCCGGGGCGGGCCTACCTGAATGTGCGCGCATCTCACTGCATAAAAGGAGGCCTCGCCTCCTGACTGTCATCCCTTTCTCTTCAGCAAGCAAGAGAACAACTGAGTGAAGAGAGACGGATAGAGAAGAAGAAAAATTGACTCACCATTACTGGAGCAACGATTCGTCACTGACCAATGTTTCTTCCGGGTACGGCTTAACGTCATGCGGTACCCGGTACGTTAAGCCCCCGCTGATTGGTCCAAATTGACCAATCCACGGAGTTCCTCACACACACACACACTCAGTGCAGGCAGCTCTGCTGATTTCTCCTCCCTGTGCAGGCTGATAACAGACAGTTGGGATCGCGGCGAAATTCTCTCTGCAGACCCATTCTCACAGCGTTTATCAACCTTTTTCTTACTCAATATCAAGCCACACTTATTGTTTTTACTTCGGCTGTGACTTTGTGTGTGCTCAGGATGAGTTTGGCTGTGTATCGCTAAACAAGGAAACCACACCTCCACGGAGCTCAGCGCGATTCACAACGTCCCGACCAATCAGAGCACACTGTGCTCACAGGGAGGGTGGGGGCTGGAGCTATTGGCGCTCCAACGAGCCGTTAAAGGCAGAGAGTGACATTCAGTGAATACACGTAGTTTACAGAGATGCTGTATGAGAAACCAATGTGAGTTTGGAAAATTGCACGATAGAAATCTATTCTAGTAGACCTCAACAATGGAATTATGATCAGTGGAAATGTCCATGACATGGGCCCTTTAACTATAAAACAGTTACTGGGACTGATGCAGCCAGGCGATTGGTTCACAACCATCGACCTGAAGGACGCTTACTTTCATGTCGAGATTGCTCCGAAACACAGAAAGGTTTTGCCTTCCAGGGTGTAGCCTACGAGTACAACAGACTACCGTTCGGCTACTCCCTGTCCCCACGCACGTTCAGCAAATGTGTGGCCACAGTGTTCAAACCGCTGTGCGCCCGTGATTTGAGAGTTTTCTTTTATCTGGACGACCTCATAGTCATGGCCAGGTCCAGGGAACGGGCAATGTTTTACACAGCCCAATTGATCCTACACCAAACCAAGTTGGGCTTTGTGATCAATTGGAAGAAGAACATTCCCATAGCTCACCAACAGGCGTTGTATTTGGGAGTGGTGCTCAATGCAAGGATGCCTGTCTGCTCTGTCAGAGAGCAGACAGGCATCCTTGCTTCGGGCAGTTTGCCGACAGCGACAGGGGGCAACAGTGACAGCTTTGACTATCACGCTGCTCACGTTGTGGTCCCGCTCAGGTTACTGCATATGCGCCGCCTGCAGAGGTGGCTGGATCCCAAGAGACACAAACGGCGTCTGGTGACCATCCCCCCCTCAGTGGAGGGCAACCTCTGAATCTGGGGGGCCCAGGATCACCTCCAGAGGGGGTCTCCACTTTAATCATATTATTTCATATTTAAAATAAGTCTTAATTTTCCTGTATTAATAAAACAATATGTTTTTTAAATGAACAAAAGCACGTTGTATAGATTGATTCTTAACAATATTAGTGTTCTAATCTTAATAGCTGTGATTATAACAGTTTATATTCTCCTTCTTCCCCTAAACCAGCCCAGATTATGTCCCACTGACACCAGGTCAGCACCTCCAGGTCCAGCAGCACCGTGACCCCCGCTCTGCTGAAATACACAATTAAACATTTTCTATGACCTATTTTTTGTATTAATAAGATTAAACTGAACTTAAGACAGTTTAATGACCTATAGATATCCTATTATTCCACTGCGTATAAATCTGTGTATCTACCGTCCAATTGTTTTTCTTTATTAAACACGTAAACTGAAGAGCGTTCGAGAGGCCTTTTTGCTTTTTACCTACACTAAATGGCGTTGCTATAGCAACACGTCATGTTTACGCTGCATTTTCTATGAGGTAAATATTACCCGCTGGCGGATATAGGTATAAATGGCATTTTCTTTGCCGATTTTTTCAATCTGACTTCATATTGACAATTGTTAACAACAGAGGGTGCTACATAACACACTTTCAGGAAAAGTCACGGACTGGGAGACTTTAATATGTTATTGAAAAAAAGTTACATACAATCAAAAAACAGCTGCTGGTAAAATGTACCCGTTGGCGGTTCTAGTGTTAAACAAAGACAAAACTGAGGTAATGGTTTTTGGAGCCAAGGCAGAACGTATAAAAGTTAGCGCTGAGCTTAAGTCTGCAATATTCAAAACAACAGATAAAGCCAGAAATCTAGGTGTAGTCATGGACTCTGACCTGAGTTTCAACAGTCATATTAAAACAGTTACTAAATCAGCCTACTATCACCTAAAGAACATATCTAGGATTAAAAGACTAATGTCACAGCAGGATTTGGAAAAACTTGTCCATGCTTTTATCTTCAGTAGACTGGACTACTTTAATGGTGTCTTTACAGGTCTCACTAAAAAATCTATTAGAAAGCTGCAGCTGATTCAGAACGCCGCTGCTCGAGTCCTCACTAACACTAAGAAAGTGGATCACATCACTCCTGTTCTGAAGTCTTTACAATGGCTTCCTGTGTGTCAAAGAATAGATTTCAAAATACTGCTGCTGGTTTATAAAGCTTTTAATGGTTTAGGCCCAAAATACATGTCTGATCTTCTGCTAAATTAAATCTGCTTTTAATTGAAACTGAGCCGTTGTGTTCATCAGTAAAGTGGAACTTCTGTGTGAACTATTCATATCTTAAGGCGAGACACGGCAGGCAAAAACATCGTTTTTCAAGTACTGGTCAATTTTGAGATTTTGTGCTATTTTGATTCTATAACATGTTTTCTTTCAGGCTTTTGGAAGGAAAACGTACAAAATACACATTTAAGTGTTTATTTTACTATAGTTTGTCTATTTGCGTCTGTAGATTTCTCCTAAATTCACCAAAAGTTAGCATTCTAACGTAACATAAAGTACCGCGGCCGCTGTGTGCACCATGTCAACAGAGATATCGCTGGAAAGCTGTGTCTCTCCTGCACAATCTCATCGGATCCAAATATGGTCATTTCCTTTGTATCAGCAACCAATCGTGAAAGCACAAAGGGGTCTTAAACCAAGAAACAAAATCTCATTGGCTGGTGTCAATTTCTGACAACGTGATTCGTTCAGATGCGTCACGTGGTGTGCTAAAACACTTCCTGGTTAGCTTTCCGCTCGAAATTGAAATCTCAAAATGACAAAAGAACGGCGAAAAAAACGTTCACAGAGAAGACGACAACAATTGTCACTTGCACGAAGCAAGGTTATACAAAAAACAAATGACCCCGAACATGAAATACCTTCACGGAGTGCGTCGATGTGCAAGCTATCATCCAAAGAACAGGAGGGTTTAGCTAGCGCCTCACTGCAATCTTTAAAGGTCGTTTTCTCAAAATGAGTTTTTTCTCCTACTCTGAGTTCGAAATTTCAACTTCAGTAGCACGTAGAGACACCAAACCTTCCAGTTATATTCCTATCAATATTATGAAGGCTTTTACAGAAGGGTTTGTTCATATATCATTCATAGCCTGAATTATACAACATTTTATACCTAAAAACATGGCGAAAATTGATATTTTAGGGCTGTTGACAGTATTTTCTGATTTATGGAGTGATAAAGAGAGATATCCAATATCCCTTCTGTAAAAGCCTTAGATACTAATATGACTACAAAATGAAACAAGAATTTTGAACCTGGCTTTATCCAAAGTTCAGATTTCGATTCCTGAAATGTGTTAAAATATGTGCATATTTAATGAGATAATGGATAATTTGCATATTTAAACATGCTATTTCAGAAAACTTGTAATACAAAAGACAATTGCCTTATTGTAAGTAATTAACTGGAGACATTTCTAGCTGATACCTTTAAGTTAAAAAAATTACCCTATTCACCTGGGGTGTCTCGCCTTAAACTGCACTTTAACTTTGTATTCATGTACTTTTTATTCATGTATTTTTTCTTTTAATGTTGCTTTTATTATCTTTTCTTTTTAATGACTGTTTTTAAATGCCTTTGTCTGAATGTCTTTCATTTTTGTAAAGCACCTTGAATTGCCTTGTGTTGAAAGGTGCTATATAAATAAACTTGCCTTGCCTTGGATGGGACGTTGTTGACCTCAACTGATGGAGTGTTGGGGCGTTGGAAGGAACACTTTGAGGAACTCCTGAACCCGACAACTCCGCCCTCTATGTTAGAGGCAGAGCTGGAGTATGACGGGGGATCGGCACCAATCTCCCGGGGGGAGGTCACTGAGGTTGTTAAACAACTCCACAGTGGCAAAGCCCCGGGGGTGGATGAGATCCGCCCAGAAATGCTGAAGGCTCTGGGTGTTGAGGGACTGTCATGGTTGACACGTCTCATCAACATTGCGTGGAAGTCGGAAACAGTACCGAAGGAGTGGCAGACCGGGGTGGTGGTTCCCATTTTTAAAAAGGGGGATCAGAGGGTGTGTGCCAATTACAGAGGCATCACACTACTCAGCCTCCCCGGGAAAGTTTACTCTAAGGTACTCGAAAGGAGGGTCAGGCCGATTGTCGAACCTCAGATTGAGGAGGAACAATGCGGATTCCGTCCTGGTCGTGGAACGACGGATCAGCTTTTTACTCTCGCAAGGATCCTGGAGGGAGCCTGGGAGTACGCTTATCCGGTCACCATGTGTTTTGTGGACTTGGAGAAGGCGTATGACCGGGTTCCCAGGGAGTTACTGTGGGAGGTGCTGCGGGAGTATGGGGTGAGGGGGTCTCTACTCAGGGCCATCCAATCTCTGTACTCCCAAAGCGAGAGCTGTGTCCGGGTCCTCGGCAGTAAGTCGGATCCATTTCCGGTGAGGGTTGGCCTCCGCCAGGGCTGCGCTTTGTCACCAATCCTGTTTGTAATATACATGGATCGGATTTCGAGGCGTAGTCATGGGGGAGGGGGTCTGCAGTTCGGTGGACTAAGGATTGCACCACTCCTTTTTGCAGATGATGTGGTTCTGATGGCTTCATCGGTCTGCGACCTTCAGCACTCACTGGATCGGTTCACAACCGAGTGTGAAGCGGCTGGGATGAGGATCAGCACCTCCAAGTAGGGAATGAGTCCTTACCCCAGGTGAAGGAGTTCAAGTATCTCGGGGTCTTGTTCTCGAGTGAGGGAACAATGGAGCGTGAGATGGGCCGGAGAATCGGAGCAGCGGGAGCGGTACTGCAGTCGCTTTACCGCACCGTTGTGACGAAAAGGGAGCTGAGCCAGAAGGCAAAGCTCTCTGTCTACCGGGCCATTTTCGTTCCAACCCTCACCTATGGTCATGAAGGATGGGTCATGACCGAAAGAACGAGATTGCGGATACAAGCGGCCGAGATGGGTTTTCTCCGCAGGGTGGCTGGTGTCTCCCTTAGGGATAAGGTGAGAAGTTCGGTCATCAGGGAGGGACTCGGAGTTGAGCCGCTCCTCCTTCGCGTCGAAAGGAGCCAGTTGAGGTGGTTCGGGCACCTAGTTAGGATGCCACCTGGGCACCTCCCTAGGGAGGTGTTCCAGGCACGTCCAGCTGGGAAGAGACCAAGGGGTAGACCTAGGACCAGGTGGAGGGATTATATCTCTTCGCTGGCCTGGGAGCGCCTTGGGATCCCCCAGTCAGAGCTGGTTGATGTCGCCAGGGAAAAGGAAGTTTGGGGCTCTCTGCTGGAACTGCTACCCCCGCGACCCGACCACGGATAAGCGGAAGAAGATGGATGGATGGATGGATGCCTTGCCTTGGTCATCACAACTATCCTTCAGCAAAGTGACACACCCTCCCCCCAATTACTGTACAGTAGGGGTGTAACGGTATCCGTATTCGTCCCGTACCGTCACGGTTCGGCACATGCAGTCACACGGCGAATACGCTTTTTTTTACGAGTGGAAAAAAAGTCTGTCACTCAGGGCAGTATTACACTATATATAATCCAGGGGGCGGTATTGCGCCTAAAAGCCAGCCGCCCGTAAATAACAAATGAAGAACAAGAACAAAACACAACAAAACGAACACAATACATGAAGAAGAACAGTTAGCTATGGCGAGTTCACACAACACACAGGAGCTAGAAGACCCAGCTGCTTCTTTTAAATCAGGTGTGTGGGAACATTTCGGGTTCCCTGTGGACTACAACAATGATGGGGATCATTTGGATCGGACGAGGACGGTGTGTCGGCGTTGTTCGACAGCGGTGCGGTATGCTAGTGGTAACACGTCAAACATGCTCAATCACATCCGAGTCAGTCTCAGTCCCCAGCGAGAGGGTTTTCTCGACGGCAGGTGACATAGTTACCGCCAACAGATCTGCCCTCACTACTGACAACGTAGAAAAACTCATCTTTTTGAAGAAAAACTTAGAGTAATAGAGTAAAGCTTGAGTACCTTTATTTAGGCATAATGGCTTGGCCTCACACACTCACAAGTTAATTACACATGTTAGACATTGCTCCTAAAGGTACAGATTTTATTTTGTTATATATTTATCATTGTATTTATTTTATATTTTGACATCAGGAGATGTTATACAGTTCTGTATTGCCTTTTATTGATTGTGATTGAAACACTTTCTTATTATTTATTTTAATATTTTCAAGACATTCTTTTTAGTTGTACAGCTTATTTAACCTTTTTGTTTGACATCAGCCATTATAAATAATATGGCCATTGGTGTGTGTGGTACTGTTTGTGGTTTGTTTGTAACTGTGTAATACAGTTAATGATTCCAAATGTTAGAGTTCCTTATTTTCATACCAAAACTTGCACTACTGTTAAAAATAAATAACAGCAAAAAAAAATATGCATTTGGGACTTTTTTTTGCTTTTCCTTGTTGTACCGAACCCGTACCGAACCGTGACCCCCAAACCGAGGTATGAACCGAACCGTGACTTCTGTGAACCGTTACACCCCTACTGTACATAGACTATTCTCAACCCGGTATCACGGCAAGACGTGAACATGTGACGATTTACCATGCTGGGAGACGTGAAGATGTCACGATTTCGTCCCTTCAAACGTGACAGTTACACGGTATTGTTAACCCATGTTAACCAGTGGAGAAATAACCGGAAATACCAAGCAAATGCTATCCCGACGTAATGATTTATTTTGTAATAGTCACACTCGATTACGCCGATTTTCTTGTTGCCCCAGCTGGTCGACACCTCTTTTAGCAGAAACAAAGGCTACATTAATGTATTAAATCGATGTTAATCCATGCATGTGGATGTGGAATTAACGGACATGACGTTGTGAGATTGAGTTGACAGGCAACAGCTTCGGTTCATGTTAATTTACAAACTCTTCAACTACAACCGTAGTTATATTTAAAAACATGTTAGAAGGCCTCACGAAATAATGTTATGCAAATTAAAATGTAAATGTGAAGGAATGTGTGTATAACAAAATACATCGGTCATAAACGAAACCGGAAACAGACGTAGGCAAGATCCTCAGCTCGATTATTGGATGGTTTAGCTGCAATGCATGCTGGGATTTGGTGTTTATGTGATGTGAAATCTGAAAACGTTTTTTAAAAATACAATAATACTTTATTCCGAGTGTGCTTGCTTTTCTCTTAGAAAGTCATCACATAACGGCATTGTAATACACGGTTCGGCTGCATTAAATATTACATATCTGCCGTAATTCTCTATTTATAGAGCCCTGCTGAGAAGACTTCTAGACAAACAGGAGAACTGCCGCCAAAACTGAAAATGTGACGTGGATCATAAATATATAAGCAATTAAACAACATCTTACATTTCTTTTCACACAATACGTCTCCTTGCAGTATCAACACTAATTCGGCTGACTTTTATATTTGATCCAATTGGTAGATAGGCTGTATTTACACCATAACGGTGCAGAACTGATAGAAATGGACACCTGGTGGTTGAAGAACGTTATTGAATTTTATTATTTTATTATTAGATATTAATAGGATCCCTATAAAGTATGTTCATTACTCGTTATTCTCTACTAATAGTTAATTAAAGACTGTATATAATGACTAGTTTGCACATCCCTTTCAAGATTTTCTAAGCTAAGATTTATTGCCATATCATATTATACACAACTACGATGTAGTTATGCAATGAAAGAAAAACTTGGGTCGCAGGTTCCTCAACAGTGCATTACAAGACATATATCAATATGTGTGTATACTCCACCATTAAACTGTCATTCTGCACATTTCTTATACTATCTACATACATCTTATAAGAGTATAATACATATGTATAATATCAGTTTAATAATAAACAAATAATAAACAAATAAGTGCTTAAACATAGTTAACATTGCAGGAAAGCAATATATTAGACGTTAAGTACTTTGAATCATATTAAACACAGGGTTGCAAAAGTATTATTGCCACATTTAACTCAGCATTTCAGACTAAGAATCCTTAAAGGATAATTGAATAATACATTTTATTTTTAGGCGCCTTTTCGTGACACCCAAGGACACCGTACAATTTGTTTAAAAAAGAAAGAAAACGCTAATAGGCAACAGAACATGATAAAAACACAAACAGGAAATCGTGGAGGAGACAGTCAAGTGGACACAAATGAAACATATAATGGGGAGCACTACAGTGAGTAGGCAGATTTGAACAGGTGGGTTTTTAATTGGGATTTGAATATGGTGATTATGTCTGACTGTCGGATGTGCGGGGGGAGGGAGTTCCAGAGTCTGGGAGCAGTGCAGCTAAAAGCCCGAGCACCCATGGTGACGAGGCGTGGGGTGGGGACGGTCAGCAGACCAGCAGAGGAGGAGCGAGAGGGGGTGTACTCTTGAAGAAGGTCAGCCAGATAGGGGGGGGGCCAGGTTATGTAGGGCTTTGTAAGTGAGCAGTAGGTTTTTGAAGTTGATACGGGATTGAACAGGGAGCCAGTGGAGTTGGATGAGGATGGGGGTGATGTGTTCTGAGGCCATGGTGCCGATGATGATCTGGGCTGCAGAGTTCTTTATGATTTGTAGTTTATTGATGAGCTTGGTGGGTATGCCTGAGAGGATGGCGTTACTGATTGAGAAAGGGATGGGCCGGAGTCTGGAGATGTTGCGTATGTGGAAGAAGGCAGTCCGGGTGATGTTATTTATGTGAGGTGAAAATGAGAGGGAGCTGTGACACCAAGGCTCTTAACTTGGCCAGAGAAGGGGATGGAGTAGCCATCAATGATGAGGTTGGAGGCAGGGGAGGATGAGGTTTTGGAGGGGGTGGTTTTGGTGCCAACCAGCAGGGCTTCGGTTTTGCTGCCGTTGAGTTTTAGGAAGTTCCTGCTCATCCAGCTCCTGATGTCCTGGAGGCAGTTGTTGAGAGAGGTTGGGGGGAGGGCAGTGTTGGGTTTGCTGGAAATGTAGACCTGGGAATCATCGGCGTAACAGTGGAAATGGACATTATGATGACGGAGGATAGTGCCAAGGGGGAGTAGGTAGATAATAAACAGGAGTGGACCCAATACTGACCCCTGAGGAACACCATGTGAGACAGTGGAGCAGCTTGACCGGTGGGTGCTGAGACGGACATATTGTTTTCTGTCTGTGAGGTAGGATGAAAACCATGAGTGCAGTACCAGTGATCCCAATGTCTGCCAAACGTTTGATAAGCAGTGGGTGCGAGATGGTGTCAAAGGCAGCTGTAAGGTCAAGGAGGATTAGGATGGTGAGCAGTCCAGAGTCAGCTGCACGGAGGAGGTCGTTGGTGATTTTTACCAGCGCTGTTTCGGTGCTGTGCTTTGAGCGGAAACCCGATTGGAAGGGTTCATGAAGAATGAAAAAATGATGTACTGTTTTGTTTTTTTTTAAACTAAAGAGATCAATCAATCAATCAATCAATGTTTATTTATATAGCCCAATATCACAAATGTTACATTTGTCTCAGTGGACTTCACAGTTTGTACAAAATATCAGTATGACAATACGACACCCTCTGTCCTTAGACCCTCACATCGTACAAGGAAAAACTTCCGAAGAAAACCCACAGTTTTAAAGGGAAAAATGGGAGAAACCTCAGGGAGAGCAACAGAGGAGGGATCCCTCTCCCAGGACGGACAGACGTGCAATAGATGCCGTGTGTAAATTGAAAAGATAATGCATTTGCAACATAGGTAGTCCAAATGTTTGGAAATGCATGTGTGTATAATAGGAAGATGAATCCACGAGGATATCCATCCAGGACCTATGATCCATGACCACAGCCACGACTCAAGATCTAGGGCTCGCGATGCAGGACACAGGACCGCAGGATCATCCATGACTCCGGATCCCAGCGTATATAGACACCAAAAAGAAAGAAATTTGGGGAAGCTGGGTTAATCGGAACATGAGAGTACACAGGTATAGACAGAGAGAAGGAAGAAGTAAGATGTCCCCCGACAAACTAAGCCTATATCAGCAAAACTAGGGGCTGAATCTAATCAGCCCTAACTATAAGCTTTATCAAAAAGGAAGGTCTTAAGCGCACTCTTAAAAACGGATAGGGTGTCTGCCGCCCGAACACAAACTGGAAGCTGATTCCACAAATGTGGAGGTTGATAAGAAAAGGCTCTGGCTCCCATTGTACTTTTAGAGACTCTAGGAACAACCAACAACCCTGCATTTTTGGAACGCAATGCCCTAGAAGGACAGTAGGGTATAATGAGTTCTTTAAGGTAAGATGGCGCCTGCCCATTAAGGGCTTTGTAGGCGAGAAGAAGAATTTTAAATTCTATCCTGTGTTCTATAGGGAGCCAGTGTAAGGCAGCCAGAACAGGAGTAATGTGGTCCCTTTTCCTAACTCTGGTTAGTACACGAGCTGCAGCATTTTGAATCAGCTGAAGCGACTTGACTGACTTCTTGGTACACCCTGATAATAAAGAGTTACAATAATCCAGCCTTGAAGTAACAAATGCATGGACTAGTTTCTCTGCATCGTTTTGAGGCAAGATATGCCTGATTTTTGCAATGTTACGTAGATGGAAGTAGGCGGTCCTTGAAATTGATTTTATGTGGGCGTTAAAGGATAAATCCTGATCAAATATAACACCAAGATTCCTTACAGTCTCACTGGAGGCCAAATTAATGCCATCCATAGTTAGTATACCTTTAGATAATTTGTTTTGTAGATTCTTCGGGCCAAGTACAATAACTTCAATTTTGGTCGTGTTTAACATCAAAAGTTTAAGGTCATCCACGTTTTTAAGTCCTTGAGGCAGTCTTGA
Source organism: Pogonophryne albipinna (assembly GCA_028583405.1). NCBI lineage: Eukaryota > Metazoa > Chordata > Actinopteri > Perciformes > Artedidraconidae > Pogonophryne > Pogonophryne albipinna. The sequence goes on from CM053256.1 coordinate 28,581,814, forward strand.
ATTTTATTTAGATGATTAATTTCATCAGGCTTGATGGATAAATATAGTTGAGTATCATCTGCATAACAATGAAAATTTACAGAATGATTCCTTATAATATTGCCTAACGGAAGCATATATAATGTGAACAAAATAGGTCCGAGCACTGAGCCCTGTGGCACTCCATGGCTAACTTTGGTTTGTGTGGAAGATTCATCATTGACACGTACAAACTGAGAGCGTTCAGATAGATAGGACCTAAACCAGCCTAAAGCAGTTCCCTGTATGCCAACTAAGTGCTCTAGTCTTTGCAATAAGATATCATGATCGATAGTATCAAATGCAGCACTGAGATCGAGCAAAACAAGAATAGAGACAAGTCCCTTGTCGGAGGCTATTAGAATGTCATTTGTGACTTTAACCAGAGCTGTCTCTGTGCTATGATGTGTTCTAAAGCCAGACTGAAAATCTTCAAATAAATCATTGTTTTTTAAGTAATCACACAACTGTTTTGCGACTGCTTTCTCAAGAATTTTTGAGAGGAACGGAAGATTAGAAATAGGTCTATAATTGGCTAAAACCTCTGGATCGAGGTTGTGCTTTTTAAGAAGCGGTTTTATCACTGCTACTTTGAATGATTGTGGAACATAGCCTGATAATAAAGACATATTCATAATATTTAATAAAGAAGTGCTAATTAATGGAAAAACTTCCTTCAACAGCTTAGTTGGAATTGGGTCTAACATACACGTTGATGGTTTAGAAGAGAGAATCATTGAATTTAATTGTTCAAGGTTAATGGCTGAAAAGCATTCTAGTTTACTATCTAGTGTAATATTAGAACTTACGTTTCCGGGAGCTGTTGATAACACTGTACTGGTCAAAGGCAAGAGGTCATTAATTTTGTTTCTAAGAGTAACAATTTTATCGTTAAAAAAGCACATAAAATCATTACTACTGAGTGCTATGGGAATAGAAGGCTCAATCGAGCTATGGCTCTCTGTCAGCCTGGTGAAAAGAAATCTTGCATTATTCTTATTCTCATCTATTAATGAAGAGTAGTAAGCTGCTCTCGCTTTACGCAGTGCTTTCTTATATTCATTGAGAGTAATATGCCAAATTAAACGAGATTCTTCAAGTTTAGTGGAACGCCATATCCTTTCAAGTTGTCTCGACTTTTGCTTTATTTTGCGGGTTTCTGCATTATGCCATGGAGCTAATCTATGTTGTTTTATTTTCTTCTTTTTCAAAGGAGCAACAGAGTCTAAGTTTATTCGCAGCGCATCTGTAGCACTATCAACAACATGATCAATTTGGGGTGGTGTACATTTTGTATAAGTTTCCTCCCCTACATGCAGACATGCTATCGAGTTAAATATTGGTGGAATCTCTTCCTTAAATTTGGCTATAGCACTAACAGATAGGTTTCTGCTGCAGGAGCTTTTGACTAATGCTTTGTAGTCTAGTAACAGTACTTCAAAAGTTACTAAGAAATGGTCGGATAAAGCAGGATTATGCGGTTCGACTAATAGTTGCTCAATTTCAATACCATAAGTCAGAACAAGGTCGAGAGTGTGATTATAGCAGTGGGTTGGTTTATTTACACTCTGACAGAAACCAACAGAATCTAATATAGAGTTAAATGCAACAGTAAGGCTATTTTTTATCATCGTCAACATGAATATTAAAGTCACCTACGATAATTACTTTATCTGTTTTAAGAACCAAAGTTGATAAAAACTAAGAATAAGGACCTGGTGCACGGTACACTGTAACAAATAAGATTGGCTGCAAAGTTTTCCAGGTCGGATGCGTAAGACTAAAAACGAGACTTTCAAAGGAGGTATAATTTAATTTTGGTTTAGTATTGATAAGTAAACTTGAGTCAAAGATTGCTGCAACTCCACCTCCTCGGCCCACGCCTCGGGCAATATGAGTATTGATATGGCTGGGTGGAGTGGCCTCATTTATGCTGACATATTCTTCATGTCTCAACCAAGTTTCAGTGAGACAGCATATATCAATATTATAATCTGATATTAAATCATTTACCAATATTGCTTTAGATGCTAGAGATCTTATGTTTAAGAGACCACATTTAATATTCCTGTTTTGTTGCACTGTAGTAGTTGTTACATTTACTTTTATTAGGTTATTATGTATGACACCTCTATTAGGTTTTACCTTAAATTGTCCTTGGGCAGACACACACACCGCTAATATTGGGTATTTTATTGGGTTCGGGATTCCTATGGATGACTGCCTAGGAGAGAGCGCAGAGAAGCGTGTAAGACTGCGACTCCGCCTCCTGGTCTCAACTCCAGTTTGTCATGGATTAAGTCCACAAAGCCCTGAAATGTTTGCCGAAATGAGATCTGCACCTTCCAAAGTAGGATGAATGCCGTCTCTCTTAATCAGACCAGGTTTTCCCCAGAAGGCTGTCCAATTATTTACGAAGCCCACATTGTTTGCTGGGCACCACCAAGACAACCAGCGCTGAAATGATGACATGCGGCTATACATGTCATCATTGATCAGATTGGGGAGGGGACCAGAGAAGATTACGGTGTCCGACATTGTTTTAGCATAACTACACACCGACTCCACATTAAGTTTGGTGCATTCTGATTGGCGTAAACGAACATCATTATCACCGACGTGAATAACAATCCTACTGTATTTACGTTTATTTTTAGCCAGCAGTTTAAGATGCGCCTCAACGTCGTGGGGGAATATCTGTTAGATACGTGAACGGGTTGGTGGGGACCTGCGGGTTTCGCGTTATGCCCCTTCTGAACAGTCACCCAGTCTCCCTGCTGCTCGGGAGTTGCCGGGGGACGGCTAATAGGAGCTATCTTTTGCCGGTCCGCACCGGCTAACATGGGCATTACTGTAGCTGAGTTACTTTCTAAGATGCGGAGCCGGGCTTCTATGGCTATGATTCCCGCCTCCAACCTAACAACTATACTACATTTAACACATGTATCGGTACCAGTAAAGGAGGTAGGGAAGTAACCAAACATGAGACAGTTAGAGCAGGGAATAGCATCCGAGGGTGGGGAAAGAGCCATGGCTAGCTATCAAGCTAAAGTAGCTACCGTTAGCAAACCCGATGAAGTGACAGTCACACTTGCATCCCTTTGACAGCACTGCACAAACTAACATCAAGCTAAAGGCTGCTGTCTATTTGTGATTGTCTTATTATTATGGGATTAGGATACATTAAATACACTTTAGCCTAAATAAAAGATGATCAAATCTTGTGGAAATATTGAAAATAGTCTTTTCTTTTAGCCCTACCTCAAAGCAGCATGAGCTGAATAAAAAGGTTATAATGTTGTCCCAAAGTTTAATAAACATTGCAACATGTCAGAGAAATAAATAAAGCAAACAGCAGCTACACGTCAGGGTAGCATTTTATAAATCCCACCGTACTGTAGGCTATACCGGTCTAAATGTTTTCACTTTGGTCTATTTATGTAATATAAAGTATAACTTATCTATAACAGAGCCAAGATCTCTGTATGACTTTAGTAAACTTCTGAATTGAATTAAGAATAAGTGTAAACCAACAGTGCAGTACGTCCAGCTAGCTAGTTAGCGTCACTAACGTCACATATTTATCCATTTTATTTAACGAAAATGTACGTTTTAATGCCCCTTGGGTTTGACGTGTGTGTGACGTTAGTTAATTTAAAGTAAGTTAAAACCCAATACTCACATTTATTAGTGATTCCTCCGCTTGCTGCTGCTTTTAAATCCACTCTGCTGGGGAGACCGGACCGCCATTTCATTTGAAAAAAACTCACTCTTCCCTGCGCGCATTGCACCCTGGGATATGGTAGACCGCGAAGTACATCAGATGTATCCTTCAAATTGGGGAAAAGTAGGCTGCATTCGTGGGCCGCATTCGGAGGAGTCTCGTCTTTAAAAAAAAAATTGGGACAGCCTTCTTTTGGCGGAAGTGACGTATGCGGTCTACAAATGCAGCCTCCGAAGGCTGCAGCCCCTGAATTGAGACACGGCCTATATCTCCAAGCTGGCCTTAAAGTGCCTTGGAATCCCCCAGACAGTGCTGGTTGATGAGGCTGGGGAAAGGGAAATGTGGGTGCCTCTGCTGGAACTGCTTCCTCTGCGACCCGACCACGGATAAGTGGTTAACGATGGATGAAGGGATGGATGGAATTTAAACGGAATGTCCCAAAAGATTATTAAAGAGATCAAAGATTTTATTACAGGTGTCTTGAAATACAAAGAATATGAGTATGGGTGTTGAGTTTGAAAAACATGGATATTTACAGACAGGAAGGGTTTAATCGAGTGCGGTTGCACAATGGGATATGTAGGATTCTGTTTATTGACAAATGCTAGGGACTTAAAGTCAGGATACCTATACTGCTTTTACTTGGACCATTCTTGTATTTCTTGCCAGTCCTCCAACTTTATTGACAAGCACAATCAAATCATACTGTAGTAGTATGTACAGTGTTTCCCATACATTGATTCATTTGTGGCGGGCCGCCACAATTAAATATCGTCCGCCACAAATAGATCTCATAAAAAAACCATTTAAAACATTTTCTCAGCCAAGTACCCCCTAACCGACCCCTAACATTTTTGATAGAAAAAGCCAATATAAATAATTAGTGTTGTTCCATCAGTGCGTGATTTATTAACTCATTCATGGACGAATTACAACAAACTAAGGATATTTTGATCTTTATGCATGAGAAAAAAATTTAAACAGATTTTTAAGTAATATATGTTTAACAAACCAATTAACAAAATGATATATTATGCAAAAACTATAAAATACAATACACAAATATTATAATAAAATCCAGTGTGGTGCCTGATGTTCAACTATACCAATCCGAAACCCCATGCATGCATATACAATAAAACAGCATTAAATTAGCAGTCTCTAATGTAGTGACCACAATGCATGAAAGGATTCAAAAACAACAATGTTGTAACTGAAAAAAGCCCCCGCAAATAGAATCAAATTCTGTGGGAAACACTGATGTAGTAGTACAGCATCAGAAAACACTAGCCATGTAGGCTTTGAGTAGTTAGAGGTCTAGACATCACTTCATTGTTAACCGCTGTTCCTCTAGCTTCTATAACCAGATACATTCTCTTCAAGGGTTTTCCTTTTATAAGTCCGTCCGGGAAAGGTTAATGTGATGGTGTAATGCTTCAGAACATGTAGGATCCGTCTGACACACACACTGACGCTCTCTCCGATATGTGTGTTATAGTCATTACACCTGGGGCCACAGCTTTAATATCGTTCCTTGAATAGACATTCAGCTCTGCTGTCGTTTGGCTGAAGACACTTTCACAGTGCCGGCAGAAGCTCACTCACTCTATGTAATTATTTCTATACCACTTGGCCCCAAATTTAAAGAATGAATATAGGCCTATATTTCCTGTGAATGCTGTCGTTTAAGAGGCTTTTTATGTGAGTCATAAAGCAGGGGGCGCCACCTTCTATCACTAAGGAGCGAATCATTTCCCACGGAGGGGAAAACATCTGTTCCCAATTGAGGAACCTGTCTGATGAGAAATCTCAGCTTTTCACATGATAATCCAGGATAAAAGGTTAAAATGGGGTTCGTGGCGAAGAGGAACTGGATAATGAAGCTTCACACGTGTAGAGAGAAGAGGAAGAAAGGGCTCGTACAACACTGAGCTATTCACACTCCTCTGAGTCATCAGTCCGGACCAAATGTGTTAACCGTTTAACACAAATAGCTTCAATTACCTGTTTGGCAATAACAATAATGCTAACAGATGATTATGTGCATATAGAGACTCACACACACACACAGGCCCGCAGCCAGGGGGTACTGGTTAGTAATAGTAATAGCGTAGCAGTATGGGGAAAGCACAGTTTTAAGTTATAGGCTTAAATCACTTAAACATACTGTATACATAGGTTTATGACAAAGAATCACATTATGGTTAAATTAATCATCATGTTCACCCCTTTTTAATGGAAATAGCCAGAAATTACTTTACTTGATTTGCAGTCTTTTAGCAGTATGACAACATACTGACAATTTCTACTCTTACACATTCTGAACTTTATACACTGTTAAGAGGAGGAGATTCTTAGTTTTCCAATGATATTTGTATTTGTTTGTTTTTCAAATGTTAATTTACTTTGTCAAATTACATAACAGTTACCGAGACACAATAATACGAAAAAAGCCTTTAAAGTAAATTGTAAGGTATTTATTCAAATAAACCCTGAACCGTTAAACACATGTATCTAGAGATTTTTTTACACACACACACACACACACACACACACACACACACACACACACACACACACACACACACACACACACACACACACACACACACACACACACACACACACACACACACACACACACACACACACACACACACACACACACACACATTCCTAGATGCAAACCCATCAATATAAAAATGTAATGTAACTTGTGCATTTATTTTTGTCATGTTTGATTAGTCACATGCTTATATCCAAACCCAGAGCCATGTCTACCCCTATACTCACCAATACATAATTTGAAATGAGTTTAACTTTAACTTAAGTGCACAACTTATATACAGTAGATCATTTAGCAAATACTGTGCAATAGTCACTTTTATGTAAAGCATACAAGGTTGTGTACTTATTGGTCTTTATTTGTTTACCGATGTGTGTTTTTCTTCTTTTTATATCATTGCTTGCCTTTTTTACCGGCGATGCCACTTTTGCCAATAACAATGTACATTTCTCCGTTGTAGGACTAATAAAGGAGTTCTGATTCTGATACGTTTCATCTAAAAGTTGGATATGAACATACAAGAAAACAGAATTGTTGAAACTATGCCATTTCCAAATATCAGAAATAACATAGAAATTGCTAATATCTGCATGTATAACTGCTATCAGTGCACATTTTTAGATATTACTATTAAAATGACTGACAATTTTATTTTCTGTTGAAACTTAGAGTTATTGGCTTTAGTAATACACTGCACGCAGTCACTGGTTTTGTAGCCCTTTTGACACATTATCATATTCACTCGCAAAAATCCAAAGAAACATATAATAAAAACACTGTTGACTCTCCCCTGTATACATGCAGCACAGTCTCATAAAAACCAGGGGTAGAAGGTGCCGGAGCCCAGGTGTGTGATCAGCTCGGCCCGTGGCAGCCCAAGCTTTTAGAGGTTTGCCTGACAGCTAGTTTTACCGTTTGATGGAGCGTTTCTCGACCATTTTGTGATTGTCCAGTGTGTGATTGCCTGCCTCTTTCTTTCCAGGGTGGTACTAGAGTGTGAATTATGTACCTCCACTCTTCCATCCCTGGTTTCCCACTCGCAGCTTTAAACTGAGGTATCACCCCGAAGCCCCGGCGCTCTAAGCTGGGCACTCTAATAACCATCCCCATAAACGGACAGTAAATCTGAGCTGGAATAAAACACAACGTTATGAGAGTCAATCATTTGGAAGCGCTCAATGCCTTGTGGCATCAAACATCACCTCTTCCTCTTTTTTTTTCTATCTCTCCGCTCCGTCTGTCTCCCTCTTTATTCCTCCTTTGTTTTCTCTCCTCCTTCCGCTCTGTCTCACCTCCCCGCTGCATGAGTTCTCACCTAAATTACTGCGGTCGCTGCTGCAGAATGTGAACTATACCTACAGGCTTGACTGGAAAGGTCAACAAGCTGCTTAAAATGAAGAATAGTGCAGAGCAGAGTAATCTACTCTCTTCATCTTTTCTTTCTTCTCCTTTTCTCCTCCCCTCGTCGGCTGCCAGTGTTTTTTATCCACCTTCTATTTGTACGTCTGCCCAGCTTCTACGGTTTTGCAGCATGCGTCGCTCCGTGTGTGGATTTCTCTGTTGGTTTATCAGTCTATTTGTCTTTTATGTCTGTTTTTCTATTTGTATTTCTTCCCTAACCCCACTTTCATTTTTTTCTTCGCCCTTCTTTTCCCTCTGTGTCATTTAGCTCCGTCTCTTTCCATTCGCTGCCTTCTAGATATATAGGTGTTCTTACAACCTGAGACATACAGAGTGTATAGACTCCATGAATCCACCTCTCAGAAGCCATTCTTCTCCTTGTCTTTCCCCCTATGCTTTTTTTTTTTTTCTTTCTCACTCTGTGTATTTTTCCTCTCCCTCCCTCTCTTGGATTCCTCCTCCTGTGTTTCCACTCACACTCCGGCTCAGACTGGATGTGGTTTTGAATATCAATCAGGTTATCTGCTTCAGCCTCTTGGAGAAAACAATAGAAGCTGAAGTTACAAATGACATTGATTTGCATTCACATGTGGCTTTACGTGCCCTCTCCTTGTCTCTGGGTACAGCAGCTTTTTATCAATATGCTGAAGGTAGGGATCCACATGGCCAGAAGAAAAAATAATAATAGTTGAACATGTGATTTCTGCAGCTATAACAACCACTCTCCTGGTAAGATTTTTGAACCAGGCTGCAGGGAGCTGTTTTGGGTCGTAATGTCATGATATCAAGGTTTACATCACTGCTTCCTGCCAGCAATGCCAGAGCAAATTTAGCTCGCAATCACAACAATGGCAGACTGCATCAAAGCTGTACTCATGTTGCTTTTATCTCAGCCAATCAAGACTGAATTGCAAGCACAACTTCTCCAACAAGTTTTCACAATTTTTTGTTCAGACTCTTGATGCTGACCAGGCAAAAAGTTGTTGCCAGAGTTGAACCCATTTACAGGGCCGACGTCTCCAGGCTCCCCTCCAAACCGATCCTGGTAATCCAAAAGTTCAGGTAAGTTGCCGGCTGGAAGGGTTGCTTCAGCTATGTCATTACATTACATTACATTGCATTTAGCTGACGCTTTTATCCAAAGCGACTTACAATAAGTGCGTTCGACCAACAAAATACAAACTTGAAGAAAACAGAATCATATAAGTACATCAGGTTTCATAGAGCAAAAACATTTCAAGTGCTACTCAACTGGCTTTAGGTAAGCCAGTCCTTTATTAGTATATAAGTGCTTTGTTAGTAATTCTATCGCTCGAAGTGGAGTCGAAAGAGATGAGTTTTCAGTCTGCGCCGGAAGATGTGCAGGCTTTCTGCTGTCCTGATGTCAATGGGGAGCTCATTCCACCATTTTGGAGCCAGGATAGCAAACCCACGTGTTTTTGCTGATGGGAACTTGGGTCCCCCTCGCAGCGAGGGTGCAGCGAGTCGTTTGGCTGATGCAGAGCGGAGTGCACGTGCTGGGGTGTACGGTTTAACCATGTCCTGGATGTAGGAAGGGCCAGATCCATTCGCAGCATGGTACGCAAGTACCATTGTCTTGAAGTGGATTCTAGCAGTTACCGGAAGCCAGTGAAGGGAGCGGAGGAGCGGCGTGGTGTGGGAGAATTTAGGAAGGTTGAAGACCAGACGAGCCGCTGCATTCTGGATGAGCTGCAGAGGTCGGATGGCACATGCAGGTAGCATGAAAGCATTAGTGAGGGCGGCCAATGATGGTTCACAGTCGGCATTCCCAAAAGGTGCTGGGATTGAGGACAGGGCTCTGTGCGGGTTCGTCAATGCCAAATTGGAATAAAAACATAATTTATGCACTACATTTATGCCGGAACTAGAAAGCAAGAGTTTGAAACACACTTTGCCTTGAAGATTTTCTGTAGAGCAACAAGAAACTGAATAATTCGGCGAAAAATTATGATTAGAGAACTTTAGACACTTTAAATATTGCCATTCTTTAAGGTTATTACTTTTAACTTCATGCTTATATGTGCTGTCGATTTTCTCATCCCTCTCCATCCAAAACAGATTTTTAACTAAATCAGTACGAGAGGTAGTTATCACCACTGATAAACATTTAAGAGTACATGAGTTGTTCAGACTCAATCTGTATTTTTCTCATTAGTAATAAAACAAATCAAACATAATTGAGTTTGTGTTGCATGCCAGCAAACCCTCAAGACATATTTTTGTGTCAGGAGGGAAAAAAAGAGTCAAACCTTGCATGATTTGTGAACATGCATGTGAACCCACAGACAAACAGATCGGCAGGAGAGGGAAAACAAATCATGCAATATTCCCACCCTCCATCCCACATGTCTTACCCCTGGGCTAAAACAATAATGGAAACTAAATTAAGGTTTCTATAATTAGAAAAAAGGGACTCACCCAAACTGTCCCAACTGAGACACACATAAGAGAACGTGTCTTTCTTTGATTCGTCGTGTGTATGGGTCACAGAAATGGATTACATCACTGTGCTTTCCCCAAACATTTATATCTAAAGAGATGTGACATTTTATGATGTATTAATACCCACAAAGGACTCAAATAAAGTCTCTGAAAGTAGTTATCAAGGCTCCAGCACTAACTTTATACTGCTGTGAAGGGGATTTGAGCAGAATTATGTTGCCCCCTAGTGTTGACAACATTCATGAATGTCTGGGTGTGTGTGTGTGTGTGTGTGTGTGTGTGTGTGTGTGTGTGTGTGTGTGTGTGTGTGTGTGTGTGTGTGTGTGTGTGTGTGTGTGTGTACACAGGGAGAAGGAGCTGAGGAGTGAACACGGTACAGACAGACAGACCGTGTTCAATTATCTTTGCAAAGTGTTGAACTTTGAGATGCTTCACAAAAGAAACATAGATTTCTTTAGAATACACTTTAAATAGTTCTTCAAGTTATTTCTGAATCTATTATGATACTAATGAGTTCATCATCAGAGCCACATGTTACAGTTTTGTTTCTTAACTTTAATGTAGATGTATGAAATCCCTGACGTAGCTGTTGTACACTAACAAATGTTCCCCAGCAGTGGAGATGTACTTGGTTGGTAAAGCAGCATATGGCTCGAGTCAGTCAACTGTACACTGTGAGGATGCATAAGAGGAGTGCTCTCCTCTTATGCATCCTCACATGTTGCCACAGAGACATAATTTCTCAATTTCCAAGAGCAGACTGTTGTTGTGGAAAGTTTTGTTATTAGATTTGACTCGGAACTTATCTGTGACAGGTAATCCATCACAGTGAAAAACTCATCTTTTATTTTTCTCTGGCTCTTACATTATCATAGCTGGTGGTGCAGCAGCAATCAGGATTTTGCTTGTTCTGTTAAAAGAAACTTAGGAAATACTAAAGTAAAAAAAATATCGTAACTGTATTTCCCTTACAGTTACATAAAAAATATATGATCAGATTACTACTAAAAATGCGGTATAAGTATTTGGGAATCTATATATATTGTATATGAGGCATATACAGTGGGGCAAAAAAGTATTTAGTCAGCCACCAATTGTGCAAGTTCTCCCACTTAAAAAGAACTTCAACTATGAGAGACAGAATGGGGGGAAATAATCCAGGAAATCACATTGTAGGATTTTTAATGAATTAATTGGTAAATTCCTCTGTAAAATAAGTATTTGGTCACCTACAAACAAACAAGATTTCTGGCTCTCACAGACCTGTAACTTCTTCTTTAAGAGCCTCCTCTGTCCTCCACTTGTTAACTGTATTAATGGCACCTGTTTGAACTTGTTATCAGTATAAAAGACACCTGTCCACAACCTCAAACAGTCACACTCCAAACTCCACTATGGCCAAGACCAAAGAGCTGTCAAAGGACACCAGAAACAAAATTGTAGACCTGCACCAGGCTGGGAAGACTGAATCTGCAATAGGTAAGCAGCTTGGTGTGAAGAAATCAACTGTGGGAGCAATTATTAGAAAATGGAAGACATACAAGACCACTGATAATCTCCCTCGATCTGGGGCTCCACGCAAGATCTCACCCCGTGGGGTCAAAATGATCACAAGAACGGTGAGCAAAAATCCCAGAACCACACGGGGGGACCTAGTCAATGACCTGCAGAGAGCTGGGACCAAAGTAACAAAGGCTACCATCAGTAACACACTACGCCGCCAGGGACTCAAATCCTGCAGTGCCAGACGTGTCCCCCTGCTTAAGCCAGTACCTGTCCAGGCCCGTCTGAAGTTTGCTAGAGAGCATTTAGATGATCCAGAAGAGGATTGGGAGAATGTCATATGGTCAGATGAAACCAAAATAGAACTTTTTGGTAAAAACTCAACTAGACATGTTTGGAGGAGAAAGAATGCTGAGTTGCATCCAAAGAACACCATACCTACTGTGAAACACGGGGGTGGAAACATCATGCTTTGGGGCTGTTTTTCTGCAAAGGGACCAGGACGACTGATCCGTGTAAAGCAAAGAATGAATGGGGCCATGTATCGTGAGATTTTGAGTGACAACCTCCTTCCATCAGCAAGGGCATTGAAGATGAAACGTGGCTGGGTCTTTCAGCATGACAATGATCCCAAACACACCGCCCGGGCAACAAAGGAGTGGCTTCGTAAGAAGCATTTCAAGGTCCTGGAGTGGCCTAGCCAGTCTCCAGATCTCAACCCCATAGAAAATCTTTGGAGGGAGTTGAAAGTCCGTGTTGCCCAGCGACAGCCCCAAAACATCACTGCTCTAGAGGAGATCTGCATGGAGGAATGGGCCAAAATACCAGCAACAGTGTGTGAAAACCTTGTGAAGACTTACAGAAAACGTTTGACCTCTGTCATATACAAAGGGTATACAACAAAGTATTGAGATTAACTTTTGTTATTGACCAAATACTTATTTTCCACCATAATTTGCAAATAAATTCTTTAAAAATCAGACAATGTGATTTTCTGGATTCTTTCCCCCCATTCTGTCTCTCATAGTTGAAGTATACCTAGGATGAAAATTACAGGCCTCTCATCTTTTTAAGTGGGAGAACTTGCACAATTGGTGGCTGACTAAATACTTTTTTGCCCCACTGTATATAGATATGCACACCTTGGTGCATTTGTAGATTATTAGGAATCAATCTCAATTCAGCTTAAACAGATGAAATGGTCCGTGGAAAAAAAGGTATGAATGTATTTGATGTGGATAAATTGTTATGCTATAATATAAATAATAGATTGATTAACTCAGACGATTGCTAACAAACATCAGGTAGGATTTTCTGTGAAATGGCAAGATGGGTGGGAAGGGGGAGGGACGGGGTGGCATGGGAAAGGTATTCCCTATATTTTTTCTTTGTCTTTTATTTTTGTATTATTGTCTATATAATTTGTATCTGTGTATATAAGTCCGTCTGTGAGGGCAAAAAAAAAAAAAAAAAAAGTTGGTCACAATAAAAAAGAAATGTGTCGAAGTATACTTAAACATGTTGCCTCCAAAGGCTAGGGATCGAACCATTGACCCTGTGATCAGTAGACGCTCATGTACCCCTTTGAAAACATCAGTTTAAGATGGAGGTAAAACAAAGGAAAGACTAGAGGAAATGGATGACAGTGCTATAATACTAACATAGCTGCTTTCAAGTGTGTGGGTATTGAAAGACAATGGATGAGCAGGTGTTCTTCTGTAAACATCACTACTCCTGCACAAACAAAATACAGTAATCAGTAACCTGTTGATATGTAGGCCTGTATGCAGGACACAGATATTCCAAATATGAACATAATTGGGATAATCCAGATAAACCTCATGAATGGGTTGCTCATGTCCATGCAAACATCAGAGGCAAAGCAATGTATATAAAGTGGATGGATATCTTCTGTTTATCATTTAACAAACTTGTAATGATGAAAGTCAAACAACAGCCACACAAAAGTATTTCAGCTTGCATGCAATATTTTTCACAGTTGATGATTTACTTATTTCCAGGAGGACTGAAATGTTGTGGAGGCACTGGCCTTAACCGTGGTGGAATTAATTGGCAGAATCATTGGAGTGACTCCACCCTGTTCTACTCCCCCTTACTCCTGTCCTACTCCCCAGTACTCCTTTTACAAAAAAAAAGGTAATTATTCTGTTGTTCCTGCTGATCAAACTGCAGCGTTACCCTGTCCTACCATTGTTACACCAACAAGTACTTAGGTGGAACAGATTGAGATGTCACGGTAAATGCGTCTCAAGTTGAAACAAAGATAGACTATGTGACGTTTGGATATTACTTGGACCCCAAAGCAGAGACTGACAAAAATAAAATGTCAATGTGTTTAATAAACGAAGGTAGTCCAAGGCAGGTACTGATGACAGGGAGCTGGCTGGCCGTAGTAAGTCCAAAAACAAAGCTGAGGGAAAACGTTCCCGACAAAAACTCAAAAGAAAACTCCTTAACAAACTGTGAAGTGAACAAAAACAGACTCCAGGCTGCAGAAAGGCACTCCGGACCGCGGAACAGCATGTAATTCTCTGGCAGAGAAGTGAGGTGAGGGCCAGGCTCTTAAAGAGCAGGTTGATCATGTGAGTGGGGACAGGTGTGCCTCATCTGCAGCCAGGAGTCTACCAGCCATGCCCCCTGTCACACACCAGCCCTGCAGAGACGGAGAGACAGAGTAGTGAGGGATAAAAGGAGCAAACAATAAGTAAAACACAACAACAAAAACCCCATGCAAAACATAACAGTACCCCCCCCCCCCTCAAAGGACTATCCGGGTAACGGACATAAAAGTCTCTCAAGAGATCAGGGTCCAAAATGAGCGAGCGAGAAACCCATTGTCGCTCCTCTGGCCCATACCCCTCCCAATCCACTAAGTACTGGTATCCACGTCCCCGCCTTCGAACGTTCAGCAACCTCCGTACAGTGAAGGCCGGGTGGTTGTCGATGAGTCGGGGGGGTGGAGGGGGTTCGGTCGGAGGGCAAAGAGGACTGCAGGAAACTCTCTTGAGGAGTGACACATGAAAAGTGGGGTGCACCTTCAAGGCAAGAGGCAACTTGAGCCTAACCACGCTAGGATTGATGACACGTTCAATCTCATAAGGTCCAATGTACCTGGGAGTGAGTTTCCGAGATTCAGTTTGTAGAGGGAGGTCACGGGAGGAAAGCCAAACCTTCTGGCCCGGTTGGTAATCCGGAGCTGGTCGTCGGTGACGATCCGCCAGCCTCTGGTTCCGGGCGGAGGTGCGGTTAAGAGCTGCCCAGGCTTCACGCCAGACTCTGCGGGCTCGCCGGAGATGCCCCTGTACCGAGGGAACCGCCACCTCTCTCTCTTGAACCGGGAAAAGGGGGGGTTGGAAGCCGTTAGAAGCCATAAAGGGTGACATACCTGTGGCAGAGCACACCAGGGAGTTGTGGGCGTACTCAACCCATGGCAGATGAAGAGACCATGAGGCCGGGTTTCAAGAGGCAACACAACGAAGAGCCGTTCCCAGGTCCTGATTTGCCCGCTCCGTCTGGCCATTGGTCTGGGGATGGTACCCAGAGGACAAACTGGCCGACGCCCCCAATGCCCGGCAAAAGGCACTCCATACTTGGGAGGAAAACTGCGGACCCCTGTCTGAAACAATATCTTGAGGGATACCATGCAGCCTAAAAACATGCTGGGTGAGAAGAGTGGCAGTCTCGAGGGCAGAAGGTAGTTTAGGCAGAGGGACAAAGTGCACAGACTTAGAGAAACGGTCAACGATGGTCAGAATAGTATCATTCCCATCAGATGGTGGGAGACCAGTCACAAAATCCACCGCAATGTGGGACCAGGGCCGGTGGGGAATGGGAAGGGGGCGAAGAAGACCAGTGGGGGTCTGATGTGAAGCCTTGCTGCGGGCACAGACGGGACAGGCTGAGGCGGACATAGTGGGCCACCAGAATCGTTGTTGAAGTAGGGCCAGGGTCCGATGAAAACCTGGATGGCAGGCAACTTTGGACGCATGTCCCCACTGGAGCACTGGAGATCTAGCATCGGGGGGAACGAACAGCCGGTCTGGTGGACAATCCTGAGCCGCTGGATGGTCCTCCTGGGCCTCCTGGACCACCCTTTCAATCTCCCATCTAGCTGCTCCCACGACACAGGAAGATGGCAGAATGGTCACATCTGTTGAATCCTCCACTGGGGAGGCGAACTGCCGGGACAAGGCGTCGGCCTTCACATTCCTGGAGCCAGGCCGGTAGGTCAAGGTAAAGTTGAACTGTCCCAGGAAGAGAGCCCACCGAGCCTGGCGCGAGTTGAGCCTGCAGAGCAGAGCGAAGGTAAGACAAATTCTTATGGTCAGTCCATACTATAAAAGGATGGGTGGCTCCCTCCAGCCAGTGCCTCCATTCTTGAAGGGCCAGAACCACTGCCAGCAACTCCCGATTACCAACGTCGTAATTCCTCTCAGCAGGGGTCAGCCGGCGAGAGAAGAACGCACAAGGGTGGAGCTTCTGGTCTGAGGGGGAACGCTGGGATAATACTGCCCCCACTCCAGAATCAGAGGCATCCACCTCCACCACAAACTGGACCCCTGGATCAGAATGAGAGAGCACAGGAGCAGTGAAAAACAAACATTTCAATCTTACAAAAGCTGCCTCAGCTGCAGGAGACCACTCAAAAGGCAACTTGACAGAGGTTAGTTTAGTCAGAGGTACTGCTACCCTACTATAGTCCCGAGTAAACCTCCTATAAAAGTTGGCAAAGCCCAGAAACTTTTGCAACTGCTTCCTGTTAGAGGGAGTGGGCCACTCGGTCACTGCTTGGACCTTGGCGGGGTCAGTCCTTAATTGTCCCTTGTCGACAATAAAACCCAGGAAACTCACAGAAGAGGCATGAAACTCGCACTTCTCAGCCTTAACATACAGTCTGTTCTCAAGAAATCTCTGTAGTACCAGCCTTACATGCTGGACATGCTCCTGAAGAGTGCGAGAGAAGATTAGGATGTCATCAAGGTACACAAAAACAAACCTGTTTAACATGTCACGCAAGACATCATTAATCATAGCTTGAAAAACACCTGGTGCATTCGTTAACCCAAAAGGCATTACTAAATACTCAAAATGTCCCCGGGGAGTATTGAATGCAGTCTTCCACTCATCCCCCTCCTTTATTCTCACCAAGTGGTATGCATTGCAAAGATCCAACTTTTTGAAGATGGTGGCTTCATGGAGGGGGACAAAGGCTGAGTCTATGAGTGGAAAGGGGTACTTGTTCTTGACTGTGATCTAATTTAGACCTCTGTAGTCTATGCAAGGGCGTAGGGTCTTATCCTTCTTGTCCACAAAAAAGAAACCTGCGCCCATAGGTGATGAAGAGGGGTGAATGAGTCCAGCAGTGAGTGAGTCAGAGATGTAACTCTCCATGGCCTCCTTCTCTGGCCTGGAGATATTGTACAGTTTACTAGACGGAAAGGGGGTGCCAGGGAGCAAATCTATGGCACAATCGTAAGGCCGGTGAGGCGGCAAGGATAGTGCGTGGTCCTTGCTGAAAACCTCCTTGACGCTGTGATATTCAGGGGGAACAGAGGTGAGATCAATGGGTTTGGGGGGTCTGGTGCTCTAGTAACTGTGGGGGGTATAGCAGAGTGTAAGCAATGTGAGTGACAGAATAGACTCCAGTTAACGATAGATGAGTTGGCCCAATCTATGTGGGGGTTATGGAGCTTCAACCACGGAAAACCTAAAACGAGTGGCGACATGGGTGAGGGGCTAAGGTACAGGGAGATTATCTCGTGATGGTTACCAGAGAGCTTGAGGGAAACTGGAGCAGTACGGTGGGTGACTTGGGCTAGGAGTCTCCCATCTAAGGCTAACACATCCTTAGGTTCTGGAAGAGGCTCAAAAGGGAGTTTAGACTGCATCACAAAGTCAGAGTCAATGAAATTGTCATCCGCACCAGAATCTATCAAGACCTGAAGCGGAACAGAGTTCTGAGACCAAGAAATAGTACCTTTGACTGGCATGCGGTTGGAGGAGGCTGAGTTGATAGATGTATGGCTCATCAGTGCTCCCCCTGTCGCTGATTAGCCAGGTCTTTTGGCTGAGAGGGACAACCGGCGCTGACGTTCTGATGGAGTAAGCGTCACCCTTCCCAGCTGCATGGGTTCCTCCATAAGGAAGGGAGAGACCTGGGTAGCTGGAGAAGCTCTGAAAGGCCAGGAGTCAGGAGGATGGCGAGAAGGTCCAGTGAATGCAGGCCGACTAGGAAACTTGGACGGAGGGGGAAGGGAGGTGGCGCTATGCTTTCCTGATCTCTCCCTGCGCCTCTCGCGGAGGCGGTTATCTAGTCGTGTCGCTAGAGAAATAAACTCCTCTAAGGAGGAGGTTTCATCCCTAGCAGCTAGTTCATCCTTTAACTCATCATTAAGCCCCTTACAACAAATTCCCAGCAAAGTCATGTCATCCCAACCGCTCTCAGCTGCAAGAATGCGGAAATCAATAGCAAAATTAGCAACAGAGCCTGAACCCTGGTGTAGTGAAAGGAGTCTTTTACCAGCCTCCTTTCCCCTCACTGGATGATTAAAAAACGTACGCATCTCTGCAGTAAAAGACGACAGAGACTGACTGATAGGCGAGTTGCTGTTAGATATGGCAAGGGCCCATGCTGCTGCTTTATCACTCAGTAGGCTCATAATGAAAGCAACCCTAGTTCTATCAGTGGAATAAGTGAATGGTTGTTGCTCAAAAACAAGACTACACTGGTGTAAGAACTGACTACAAGACCCTAAATCTCCTGAATACCTGACGGGTGTGGGGATAAAGGGCTCACGAGGATTGCCGGGCTGTCGTTCCGGATCAGCTTGAGGTGGAGGAGCAGGGTCTGTAGCTTGAGCATCGGCAGTCAACGGGAGCGTGGAGAGATGTGCTGCGACCTGATCCATACGGCCTCCGAGGTTGGTCACACCGGAGGTTAAATCCCGAATCGCTTCCATAAGTTTCTGCAGAGCTCTGTCATGTTGCCCTATCATTACCCCTTGAGCAGCAAGCGCTTCCCTTAGTCTCTCATTCTCTGCGGGGTCCATTTGGCCAGAGAATTCTGTGACGTTTGGATATTACTTGGACCCCAAAGCAGAGACTGACAAAAATAAAGTTTCAATGTGTTTAATAAACGAAGGTAGTCCAAGGCAGGTACTGACGACAGGGAGCTGGCTGGCCGTAGTAAGTCCAAAAACAAAGCTGCGGGAAAACGTTCCCGACAAAAACTCAAAAGAAAACTCCTTAACAAACTGTGAAGTGAACAAAAACAGACTCCAGGCTGCAGAAAGGCACTCCGGACCGCGGAACAGCATGTAATTATCTGGCAGAGAAGTGAGGTGAGGGCCAGGCTCTTAAAGAGCAGGTTGATCATGTGAGTGGGGACAGGTGTGCCTCATCTGCAGCAGGAGTCTACCAGCCACGCCCCCTGTCACACACCAGCCCTGCAGAGACGGAGAGACAGAGTAGTGAGGGATAAAAGGAGCAAACAACAAGTAAAACACAACAACAAAAACCCCATGCAAAACATAACAGACTATATGAAATAATTCCAGTCTGCTACCTAAACTCACCATCTATTCCGTCCTCCTCCCTAAGCCTAATTACTTTAGACTTTATTCTGTGCATTTTGCAAGAGGTGGACCAGAAGATTTTCTCAGCCTCTAAACGCAGCTTCCCATAAACACTTACAGTGTTTACTCTTCCAAGGCCACCAGGAATAACTCCTAAGGCCAATTTTGAGCGGAAGTTAATGCAGGCAGACCTGGGCAAAATAAGTGTCAGTCCCAGAGGATGCTGACCATAATTGGAGGAAATAAAAGGTTATGCTTTATATAAGTGTGTGGTCGCGTTCTAGTCACTTTACCTACTCAGCGCTACTGCTTGTTACATGTCTCTTCTGCCTGGGGCCCCCAGAATGTCTTGCAGCGTCACTGGGTATAAAACCAACCCAAATTTCCAATATTACGTCATATCGGACACAAATCTGGATCAGTTCTGTTGTACCCCCGTTTTCAGAGATGTGGGTACGGAGGAAAAGAGAGTGTTTTGTTTTCTGACACTTTGTGAGTTCCCTGACACACCGGGGACTAGGGATGGGTATCGTTAAGGTTTTAACGGTACTACTACTTTTATCGATACCGCTTATCGGCATAGGCGGCGCGTGAGGCTCAGGTTTGGGAAGGCTAAATCACTTTTTTTACCTGACGCTGCCCGTCTCCGGCGTCTATAGAAAAGAGATCAACTCAGAGTGCGGAGTTTAAATCTCTCAAGTCATATTATAGGATAAAGGAAATACAGTTTAAACTGCCGTATGCAGAGAAGACGCCGACGTGTCGAACTTATCATTCATATCACATCATCAATCTGATCATCGATGATCATATAATATCATAATATATCATATATTTCCTTATCTGAGTCAGCTTCTCGAGCCGTATCAGGCCGTGCAACACTCACAGTGTCACATACTGTATGCAGACGTATTATTTTAAGCAACACATTAGGTTGACGAAACACTCAACTCAAATGTAATTAAAGTCAGATCCACTCGTGTCTTAGACGGGGCAGTGATATCATAAAACTGTTGTACGCTTTCAAACACTCGGTAGTTTATTTATTTTTTAACCAGTTGTTCTATATTCACCTTGCGGGTGCAACTATGTGGCTTGTATCCTGGATTATATGTTTAAGTCATGGATGTTTAAAGCTCATATTTGTCTAATATTAGTTTACTTTTCATTAATGGAGTATGAAGCTGCGCTGTCAGTACACTTGTCCCTGTTTTTGATTGGTCAAATGTTGCTAACCCCGCCCCTTTCACGTGAATGCGCTCTCAGCTGGAGAGAGAATCCCTGGCTTGATTTACTGAGTTGATAACCAGTGTCGCAGGACTGCATAGCAAGATCTTGTTTGTTAGTTTGTTGTTATTAGTTTGTTTGTTACTCAAACATATCCGGGGTCTGTTGAACTGGCTTCGTAGTACAGGGCACAGGTGGCTGCATAGCAGCGCTAATGTCAAAGACACAGACATTATACATTATATTTTTATTTTACCAGGATGCAGTGACACAAATATTTGGGAAGGCTTAGCCTTCCCTAGCCTACAGTACCCGCCGCCCCTGCTTATCGGTCCGGTCTTTTAACAGTACTTTTATCGGTTCTTTTGGAGAAAAAAATAAGGTAAACTAACTAAACAAATTGTGAACAAAACTAACATTGCTTTTTATTTAAATTAAATACATAATATTATTTCACATCAAAAGAAACAACAATGTTTTAACAAATCGTATTAAATAATCTGATGACAGAACTGTAAACAGAATAGCTGAAACTTTAACAAAATAAATAACTCAGTTACCTCTAATCATTAACCCATGTTTGTATAATTGAGTTAACTCTGTGTGTTGCTGCTAGCATACATAATACCTGACGTGGAAACGTTGCTCGTGGATGGGGCTACAGAGCTACTAGAAAGACAGTCGAACCCAGTCCATTTCTCCGTCTGAATGTGGAGCACTTTTGCTAAATGTTTAGACAAATTGCTCGTGTTACCGCCCTTACATGCTAAACTCTTAGTGCAATTTAGGCAACGAGCATCGAGACGGGTAAAGTTTAACCAAACCTCGGAGCGCGTTCTCTCTGCCATCTCCTCCATGTGTGTGTTGCTGCATGTAGCAGCTGTGTGTGTGTAAACTGCCTCGCCCCCTCGCAAGCAGGCGGGGGAGAGAGATCGAAAATACTAAAAATAATCATGGACGCATTTTGCAGTCTTTTTGCGTATTAGAAACGGAGTTGGCGACACTAAAACTGCAATATAATGTTTGTGTAGCAATAATACACATGACATATATTTTTTACATGTCTCCAGTACCGATAAAAAGACAGATAACGTCGGAGCTTAACGGTACCACGGTCTTTAATAATTCAGCACCAGGGCCCGTTTAATACCGGGCTCGGTACCCATCCCTACCGGGGACACATATTTATGTATGAAAGACATCAAAATGTGCATTTTGCATAATAGGACACCTTTAACCTGTTAAGCCCCAAAGACCCAGCCGGCGGGGCTTTTTTTTCACAATACTGTGTCTCAGGGCTTCTTAATATTAAATAAACTATGAATGTGTCATACCCTCCTAACGGGAAGAAACTCAGCTAACTGATGATACGAATTTTTACCGAAACAAAACACAAGTCTCACAAGAAGGGTCTAAATGAGCCCTGAGCGAAAACATGCTAACGCACTTAGCACAAAACTCTAGGTATAAATCGATCGATATACTTATCGGATACTTAACATGCTGAGATTCCACAGATTATAGAAATATAAGGATCATCACTGAGCGATAAGAACTCGCAACAGGGGAAGCAAATACAGACAACACACAACGTAGCTTTAGGTAGCAAAACACGGAGATATGCTCACCTTTAGCTGTTATTCTGATCAAAAGTTGTGTTCAATGGCATTAAAACGAGAAAAACGAGGCTGAAGGTTAATCCATAGGTTAATCCAATGTGTTTTGATTTTTTTTTTGATAATCCATAATTCAATTTTTATGTCAAAAACTGAGTTTTAATATTAGCTGCTAATGATAGCTTCCAGAGTTTATGACAGCTTCCTGTTTTGGCTACACGGCACTCTCACTCCTTATTTGGTAACGCGTGTGTATATGGAACATTCCATTGGCTCTAACGGTTCAAAAGAGATGTCAATCATCAAAATTGACCAAGGGGGGCCAGAGATAGGTCAAATCCACCCAAATGACCCCAGAAGTGGGTTTTATTTGCTAAATCGCTCTAAAAAGGTCAACTTTAACTTGTTTTCCATCAATCTTGAAACAGGGTACTTATTATATGTTATAGTTTGGATTCCTAAAGCTTTTAGTCTACTATCCCATCATTCAAGGGTGGTTTTCACTGTAAGTAATGTTTTTTTTTTTGGACGGACACTATAATTTACATTTTTTTTACTATGTTCAATTCTGACTCTTCTACATCCAACTCACAGGTTTATCATTGCTTTGAGAAAAAAGATTATTAATTTTCCCCTTTTAGAAGTGAAGTTATGGTCATTTGTTCTGGGAATGTCATTTTTTTCTCCAAACTTCCTGTTTCCTGTATATCAAACCATGTTCCATCCGTTCTCCCTCTTCCTCTCTGGGTAGAACAGAGAGACAGAGGAGGAAGAGGACAGGATTGTGGGGGGGGCCCTCTTCCCCAATCAACTGTGCAATCAGACGCCTACTCAGATTCTGACAGTGACAAATATGGCTTTTAATGTCCCGCTGCTTCATGTTAATTGCATTTCTCTACAATTTAGATGAGCATCACGCAGAGCAACCGTTGGCGTAACAATTAACACCAAACAGAACTTGTAGTGTGCAGCTCACACAACTCACTTCACTGGGGGTCTGCGGAGGGCGATCGGCCTTATCGAAGTGCAATTGTAAGTGACGCCATTGGCCCAAATGTTTTGAAAAAAAATGACACTTTGACCCACTGACCTACATAACCACGGACCATTTACATATTGACATAATGGCAATGAGGATATTAGCTTCCTCATGTGGTCAAAGTGTGATGTGAACACCTTCATGTTGTTGTCAATCAATCAGTTTATATAGTTATAAATATACTAGGTCTATTTTCACCAAATGTATTAAGAAGTGAGCACCTTGCATTTAATTGATAGCATTACTGTTTTCTCTCATTATTCATTGTGAAATTTAGTGTGAAAGTGAAAGTCATTTTATGCATCACAATGGCTTCATACTTGTTGATGAGCATATATGTTACGATTATTGTGTTATGTCACGTTTTGTATGTCTTGTTTTGGGTGTTTTGCGGTTCTCCCTGTCATGTTTTCCTCTTGGTATATTGTCTGGTCCTTTTCCCTGTGTTTTTCCTCCTGTCGTTAGTTTCCCTGGTGTGTCTTGTTGTCTGATTGTGTTCACCTGTGGCCCTTGTGTTTCTCCTCCCCTGCACGGCTGTTTCTCGTCTTGTGATTATACCTACCCTGTATTTAGTCTTGTCTCTTCCTGTGTTCAGTGTTGGTTCGTCTTTTGTTGGTGACTGTGTTCCCCGGGGAGTGTTCCGTTTGTCTATATTATCCTTGAAATAAAGGCATTTTCAGCGTTATCTGCATTTGGGTCCTGCTTGCTTCACTCACCGTAACAATATATGTGTGAAATTGTACATTTAAAATGTGCTATATTTATTATGATATAATGCTGCTATAACAACACAATATCAACTATTCTTTTTAAAATTATATAATTGTTGTGCTTTATTCCCATTACTGTAGTGTTTTTTTTCAATCAGATGTGAGAATTCTTTCTTCTCCCTAATGACATTTATTTACATGTCTCTGCTATCTTTATAAAGGCACAGACTTTTGTATTATATGTATCTATTCCATATGTGTGTATTTGTATAAATAAGTTCTTGTTAGAGTTTATTGAAGGATAAATAATGTATTTTCAAAATGTGTTTTGATAAATATGTTGACATCATGTGTTCTCATAGATGTGGTACAGGAGACTCGTGGTCAGAGAAGAGGAACAGACTATAGTCTGTTCCTTGGACCATACACACACACACACATCCATATGACTGCGAGTCACAAGATTCCCATATGACAACTAAGGCGTTGGTCATAGCCACTTCCTCATGCATGTGATGTACATTGTATTTCTGAATAAAAAGGCTGCACGGAGAGAAGGCAGTAGGATTTGGTTAGGAGTGGACATTGCATGTCACTCGCCGATCCTCCTTGCTGCAAGTAAACTTAAATCTCGAGTCCTGTCATCTCTGTTCACTGGATCTGGTATATTGAACCGAGCGGGGGTTTTACCCTTACAAAGTAATATAGATACCTCACATTAATTGGTCCTTCGAGCCGGATTCCAACACATCGTGACGGGAAGGAGGAAGGGGACGACACGCCGCAGTCTGTCGACAGCCGGGATCATCAGCCGACCCCGAGAAAGACCCGGGACGCAGAATTCGTGGCCGGGCCGGTGCTTATATGTCCAACCTCCCTCATCCTAGGCACGATTGACGGAATCCAACCGGACCAGTGACCACAGATAAACGGGTAAGACACGGTTTCTCCACCGTAAAGGAGGTTGATAAAACGTTTATAGACGGTTTCTCCACCGATTAAGGAGGGTGCTAAAAGTTTTTAGACACGGTTTCTCCACCGTTAAGGAGTTTGATAAAACGTTAATACACGGTTTCTCCACCGATTAAGGAGGGTGCTAAAAGCTTTTAGACACGGTTTCTCCACCGTTAAGGAGGGTGATACAACGTTGATAGAGAAAGGCTACTCCGCCTAAAAGGAGGATTGACGTGTACACTTGTGAATGATTGAGTGAAAGCGGTGTGTAAAAGTGTCACCAGTGGAATCAGCGCACAGAGTGGAAACCTAACGGTGCTAACACAAACTCTGTGGTCTGTTGAAGTACACGTAGTGGTGAATTAGGTATTAGGTTCCGACCGGCACGTTGTCCAGTAGGAACACCAAGCTAGAATCATGGGGTCCGACGGGAGTAAGCCTGCCGTTACAGGGGACATGAGATATATGGAAATATATAGTCACGGCAGCACCATTTATTGTAGCAAATGGTATAAACAGTACGGCTTCCAAGGGAAGCTGGAGAAAACAGCAGTAAGAGAATTAAGCGACAAATTGAGAGTAGCAACAGCTGGAACAACACAAGGCAAGAAAAGAAATAAGTTAGAAGCTCAACTACGGGTTGCAGCTATATGGGCTGAACAAGCCCATAAAAGGGCAGGTGGAGCAGAGGAAGGTATGATAGCAGCGGCTGTTTTAGTGAAAGCAGACGAGGAGACGGGGCGCTCAGGGTCTGTTGACGCTGTACGCCGCGAGAAAGAGAGAGCGATAGTGGAAGAACACAAAGCGCAGGAACAAAGAATAAAAAGGAAGCAAGAGAAAGAGAGAAAAGACAGGGAAAGAGAGACACAAAAACGCATCGACAAAGAAATGGCAGATGCATTAAGCCCACTGCACACTAGAAATGATAAAGGGGGAACCAAGTTATATCCTGTTGAAGAATTAAGAGAAGCAGAAAGATCCTTTGACGGAACAGCATGTCAGGGTGACGCTTATCCATTAGTACAAGTGGCCAACCCGCACTATGGAGTTGGCAATGACCAAGAAAGAATGTTAAGAGTGTTCCGCCCATGGACAATGGATGAGTGTAAAAAGGCTTGTGAGGGACTGACTCCATACAAACAGGACCCGGCGCAGTTTGTCCTTGACCATACTGCATTAATAGCGTCATATGGTTTAAATGGACATGAAGTTTTAAGAACCCTTATGACAATCTTTGGCCACGAATGGGCCAGGGTAAAGGGAGATTTCACCGGGTCCCGGCCCGATGGAAACCCCATAGAACCAGGTCACCAGGACCTCCTCAATACACTCGCTCTCGTAAATGCCTCAATCGAGAGGGTTTTTGCACTGAGACGAGACTTTACTAAAGTCTCAGGGTGTAGACAGGGAGAAAAAGAGTCAATACAAGATTTCAGAATCAGAATGGAAGATTGTTTTCGTATCCATAGCGGAATTACACCCAATAATGCTGTTGACTCCCCATATGTGCAGCAGCTTAAACAAAGCCTGATGAATGGATTCCACCCAGGTATTGCTGACTTTATCCGCAAGCATAATGTCAACCATAGGACATGCGACTTACAAGAGTGCCTAAATTATGCAGAACATGCAGCAACCCAGATCAAAGAAAAAAGACATAAGAAAGCGTCAGCATCAGCTTTCTTCATAGGAGAAGAAGGGGAAGAAAATCAGATTTTCTTTGTGGGACCAGGACAGGGGAGAAGCGGGTTTAACAGAGGACGAGGGAATAGTAGAGGAACAGGCAGAGGCAGAGGAGGAGGCAGAAACGCAGAAGGCAAATTCCTCTGCTACAGGTGCGGAAAGGAGGGGCACATGGCGAGAGACTGTGAGGAACCAATACTACAGAACAAAGAAGGGGGACAAAAGGGACATTACAAAGACGAAAGATATGACCCCCCCCCTTCACATAACCCACATAGTTATGATAACTGACTAGACGTAGAAAAGAAAGAAGAGGACGTCCACACACATCACATTGACCTTTCTGAAGTATTACTGAATCTATCAGACAACAGTATTAAACCTACCAGGACAATCGAAATCAATGGGGAAAAATTAGAATTCTTATGTGACAGCGGTGCAGACTCATCAGTAGTGAACAAAGAGGTCCAAAGAATGTGGCCACCAACTGGCACTATGTTTGTAAAATCAGCAAATGGACACATAAATCAGAGGTCGATTTCAAAGCCACTTTTTATGGAAGATAGAAGGTCAAGCCTCCAGGCATCCCTCAAATTTGTGTTCATCTCAAACTGCCCTGTCAATTTGCTAGGGAGAGACGGCATGGAAATATTAAAAATCAGTGTAGTACCAGTCAAAGGGGGAATGCGAGCAGTAGGGCCCGGAGAAAAGGTGGAAGACCAGGTCTTCCTTCAAAAATCCATAAACACCCCCAACTACTACTGGTCACTAGACATGCCACATCCTGACGTGACAAACACAGGTGAACACCTGTTAACGCTATTCACCCCACAACATGGCCAAGAAGTAATGAAACCTAACGCATTGCACGTTACACTAAAGTACAAGAACACCCCTGGCCCAGATAAAGACTATGATGTGCTCGTGCATCGACTGACACCACAGAGGGTAGTGTTCCACTCGATGTATGCAAACCAACACGGGGATGTTGTAATTGACGCTAGGGTCCCATCAACCACTGCCTTGATAATGGAACCAGGTTCCACGCCACACATATCAGTAGCTAGGGGCCCAGGGACTTCATGGAGAGACTTAGGTTTATTAGTGGCTAGTAGGGGTGTAACGGTTCACAAACATTTCGGTTCGGTACGTACCTCGGTTTTTAGGTCACGGTTCGGTTCGGTACGTTTTCGGTACAGCAGAAAAAATTATCACAAAACATAACATATTTTTTTTTAATTAAACTGTGAATAATGTATTCACTCAAATAAATACAAAATATAATATAATAAACATTAAGGTGCAGCATTTCGATGAACTAAAATAATCTGTATTTGAACTTTACTGTACTAGTACTCACAAAACATAAACTATTAGTTTTGGGTTTTTAATTATTATTAAACTATGAATATTCACTCAAATAAATATAAAATATAATAAAATAAACATTAAGGTGCAGCTTTTCGATGAACTGAAATAATCTGTATTTGAACTGTACTAGTACCTAAGCAGCCAGTTTGACGTTATGACTTGCTTGTCATTGTATTTTCATGTTGTTTAAAGAAAGATGAACTTGTCCACATTGCTTGCCGAAAGGGCAGATCTGCTGGCACTAACCATGTCTCCTGCTGTGGAAAACACCCTCTCGCTAGGGACAGAGGTAGCAGATACAGCCAGGTAGCGCTTTGCTAACATGGCAGCATAAGGATATTTGGCGTTTGTAATAGCTTTGGCTTGGTCTGAACTTTTTGCGAGTGGTGGAGACTTGAATGCTAGTGGGAGTTGGGTTTGCACTTCAGTCTTTTTTCTTTTGATACCGGTGATATTCACGTTCGGGTGATGCCTTTTCAAATGAGTGTGCAAGTTTGATGTATTGCCAGCCGCGTAACCAATTTTAGTTGAACAATGCCGACAAACAGCTTTGGTTCGGTCCACCTGTCTTTGTCCGTCATCCTTGTACGTAACTGCGAAACCAAAATGTTCTCAAACCGGAGACTTCAATGATGCTGGAGGATTTTCGAGCTCAACTTTATCTGCGTTCGCCATTTCGACAGTTCCTCAAATTACGGACTACATTTGAACGCATCCCTCTGACCAGCTCGTCCAATGAAATGACTTGCTCGCTCTATGACGCGTTGAACACAATGGGAGCAAATTACTCTGAATGCTGCGACGCAGCACCTGAGATTACTTCCAAGAAGTTGTTCACGTTCTCAATTTTTTACGTTTAACGTTATATTCGTTCGGTACACTTCGGTACACACGTGTACCGAACCGAAGGGCCCGTACCGAATAATTTCGGTACGGGTACGTGTACCGTTACACCCCTAGTGGCTAGAGGTAACAGGATAACAAAATGGACAGATGACAAAAACGGTTGGCAAACTGGAGGCGGGTTAAAGCGCAAAACTCTAGGGTTTACCCTAGTGATGACACCACGCACCCACCTAGACGACCCTGAACAACAATGATGTATGCTAAGTGAAGAGGCCTTAGAGGTCCTGAAAACGGTGCCGCCATGCGTATGGTCACAAGGAAAATGTGATGTAGGTCGCATGGTGAACGCAAAACCTATACACGTTAGACCAAAAACTAACTACAGACCTAACATAAGACAATACCCCATTGAAAGAGGATGCAAAAGTTGGCATCAAACCTGTAATTGAAGAAATGCTAAAAGCAGGAATCCTGTGTGAGTGCCCTGATGCATCATGCAATACCCCCATCTTCCCAGTAAAAAAGGCTGATGGGCAGTCATGGAGAATGATCCAAGACTTAAGAGCAGTAAATGACGCTGTACAAAGCACAGCCCCAACAGTACCAGATCCACACACGTTAATGAACGGCCTTAAGCCAAATATGGCGTGGTTCTCAGTGATAGACTTAAGCAATGCCTTTTTCTCCATTCCTGTAGAAAAGACTCACAAGGATGGTTCGGGTTCACACATGAAGGAACAAAGTACACATACACCAGATTACCTCAGGGGTATGTGGATAGCCCAACAATCTTTTCACGAGAAATAGCAAATTGTTTGGCTATATTACAGATACCTGACACATCGCAGATTTTGGATATGTCGATGATATCTTGTTAGCGTCACCCACACAGGAAGAAAGCACAAAAGTCACACTACAAGTATTGACACATTTGGCAAAAACAGGAAACAAGGTTTCAAGACAGAAACTTCAGTTTGTGAAAGAGGAAGTTATCTTTTTAGGCACAGTTTAAACGAGAAGGGAAGGACGCATACACTCAGAGAGGAAACAAACGGTGTTTAAACGCACCAAAACCAACAACAAAAAAACAAATGATGCAATTCTTGGGCTGACTAACTATTGCAGAGCATGGGTTCCAGACTATGCAGGAATGACTCAGCCCTACTAGATTGCATATACTCAGACAATGACATGAAAATGTCCGGCAAGATAGAATGGACACAAGAGGCAGAAGCTGCATTTGAAAGGACTAAACAGTGTCTCGTAGGGTCATCAGTGTTAGCATTACCAGACTATGAAAAACCATTTGTACAAAACAGTTGACTGCAAAAAGGGTTTATGACATCAGTATTAGCCCAAAAAACACGGCACAAAACTAAGGCGTCGTTACTTTTTTTTCTTACTACAAAAAGGTTAGACCCAGTAGCACAAGCATTACCAGTATGCGTACAAGCAGTATGCGCTGCAGCAATGGCGGTACATTGTACAGCAGAAATAGTTTTGTTCCACCCACTCACACTGATGGTTCCACACGCAGTCACCATGTTGTTACATGACACCAAAATGGCTTTCTTATCACCTGCACGTTATTTGGCACTGACAGCTACACTAATGTCACAACCACACATTGTGATAAAAAGATGTAATATCTTAAATCCAGCCACATTAATACCTACAGCAGAAGATGGAGAACCACACTGTTGTAAAGAAGAGACTGACAGAACATGCAAACCAAGACCAGATTTGAAAGATGTTCAACTGCCAAGTGGAGAAACATGGTTTGTGGATGGGTCCTGTTCTAAATCTATAACAGGCCAAAATCAAACAGGGTTTGCAGTTGTATCACACACACAGGTCATAAAAGCAGGCCGACTCCCACACACATATTCTGCACAAGCAGCGGAATTAGTAGCTCTTACAGAAGCATGCAAAGCGGGGGTTGGAAAAGATGTGACTATGTGGACAGACAGCCAGTATGCACACTCAACAGTACATGTATTTGCAGCCCAATGGGCCCGCAGGGGCATGAAAACGTCAACAGGAAAACCAGTCACTCACGCACAACTGCTGACAGACCTTTTAAAAGCGGTGTTGTTGCCGAAAAGCATCGCTATATGCAAATGTGCTGCGCACACTAGTGGAGAGGATGCAGTAACACTTGGCAATGCACACGCGGATAAGGTAGCTAAACTAGCAGCTGTGGGCGAATATGGGTTTCATATCCTCTTGCAGAAGGGGGAAAGTGTTTCACAACCAATACCTCTTGTGATATTAAAGGATATGCAGAACAGCGCACCCGACAGAGAAAAGAAGAAATGGTTGACAGATGGTGCAACCACAGACCCTGAGGGAACATTCAGAATAAACAACAAGATAGTACTCCCTGTTAGTCTCTACAAAACAGCAGCTAATTTGAGTCATGGGCCGTGCCATGTCTCAACAGGGGGAATGATAACATAATAAATGAACACTTCCATACATACAACTACATTAAATTTTCTAAAAACTTTTGTAGAGCCTGTATAGTATGTTGCAGACACAATGCTCAAGGCAATGAGCGACCACAGAGAGGAAAGTTCCCTCCACCAACATACCCGTTTCAACACATGCATATGGACTTCATCGAACTAACACCATGCCAAGGGTACAAATACTGTTTGGTAATGATATGTCCGTTTTCAAAGTGGGTTGAAATATTCCCAGCAAAACATGCAGACGCTATTACCGTAGCAAAAGCCATATGCAAGACAATAATACCAAACAGAGGTATTCCAGAGAAACTGTACAGTGATAATGGTTCCCATTTTGTAAATCAGGTTATTACCAAACTGTCCGAACATATGGGGATAACATTAAAAAACCATTGTGCATATCATCCACAGAGTGCAGGCTTAGTGGAAAGAACAAACGGAACAGTAAAGTTAAGACTAAGGAAAACAATGGAGGAAACAGGAAGACCGTGGGTGGAATGTGTGTCTCTAGTAGAAACATGCATGAGAATCACGCCCACGGCAAAAGGGTTGTCTCCCTTTGAGATCATAACAGGAAGGCAATTCAGACTACCAATCACAGACGAGGTGAGGGAGGAGGATGATGCTGAGGCAGAGACTACATTAGCTGAATGGATGAGCAGACTCTTCAGAAGCAATGAGATAGCTCGAACAAATAACCTGCCAGACATTTTACTCCCTTACAGGATACTCGAGTGCAGACTGGTGACCAGGTCCTCGTGAAGGTGATTAAGAGGAAGCATTGGCACTGTCCACGGTGGGACGGTCCCTACACGGTACTGCTGACAACACCGACTGCACTAAAAATCGCTGAAAGAACTACGTGGATACATCAGAGCCACTGCAAAAAGGTAATACCTCTCCAACTTAACGACGGATAAGTGGTGGAAGTCCGGCTACAAAGGGCGGTGTTTCATTAGGAAATACTGGTCTCAACCCCGGTGAAGAAAACAACAGAACCACTATCACAAATAGACTATGTTGGGAGAGGTGTTGTTCGTAGTGGCCCTGCTGGGTCTGACGCTAATGACTATAAGACAATTGAGTGAGGAATCCTCAACAAAAGAAGAAGTCCATCGAGAGAAAAAATGGTCACTACTCAACGATGACCCATGGAATTACAACGACAAAACTGCACGCTCCCCTAGGATGACAAATGCCTGGAATGCCTATGTCCATCAACTTGTTACAAAGACTTAAAGCTAGGTTACTGTCTGTCATATGACGAATGGTTCGAAAATGTCAAAAACAAGTGAATTAATTCTGAAAGTAATAAAGACACTGTAACCAGCTAGTAATTATGAAAAACAGGAGGGAATGTTAGAGTTTATTGAAGGATAAATAATGTATTTTCATAATGTGTTTTGATAAATATGTTGACATCATGTGTTCTCATAGATGTGGTACAGGAGACTCGTGGTCAGAGAAGAGGAACAGACTATAGTCTGTTCCTTGGACCATACACACACACACACATCCATATGACTGCGAGTCACAAGATTCCCATATGACAACTAAGGCGTTGGTCATAGCCACTTCCTCATGCATGTGATGTACATTGTATTTCTGAATAAAAAGGCTGCACGGAGAGAAGGCAGTAGGATTTGGTTAGGAGTGGACATTGCATGTCACTCGCCGATCCTCCTTGCTGCAAGTAAACTTAAATCTCGAGTCCTGTCATCTCTGTTCACTGGATCTGGTATATTGAACCGAGCGGGGGTTTTACCCTTACAAAGTAATATAGATACCTCACAGTTCTACATAATTAATGATATTTATTCATTAATGTACTTATTGTTTCCATTGAAATAAAGCTTATTTCAAATAAATGTGTCTTTTCTTCAGTGAGATATCTTTATGGATTTCCTTATGACTGTTGAGAGTCAGATTTTAAAAGTGGTTTAATAGTTCTGAGTCTGACTCAAGCAACTTAAATGTTAGCTTTTGGGCAAAGTCATCTGAACATTGTGTACTGTGTCCTTTCATGCAAGTAATGTGGCACTCTATCCATGTCCCCCATATTTAAATGAATCCCCATTATTGCATTTAATAATTCATATTTCACGACTCACTGTTACTGTAGCACTGACCCCTTTATTGTATTCCTAAAGTGTGACCTTTCTGGCAAAATATTGAATTGATTCAGTATAAATGATGACAACATAAACTAAGGTAAACACAGGTCAAAAAGTGGATACAAATCAGATGCATGGAACACATTCACTTTTGTAGATCCCAGGATTTATTTGTTATCGACAGGTATGAATCAAATGTTAGGGTATCAATTACTTCTTGTAAACGTACATTTATTGTTATACAAGTCGACAACAACAACAACAACGAGATCACACTCAACTCTCACTCAACTGCAGAAGAAGAACAGGTAGCTGCAAGCCAGGAAGGCAAGTAAGACAGAGTTAATAAATGAAAACATGTTAAATAATAATGTCTTAAATGTTACATTTTTAGATATGTTCAAGAAACATCCCAAAGCAACTGCTTATCAACCTGTACCCACTGCTGTCCATCCTGCCCATGTGTCTTTCCAGCCTGTAGCGGCTGCTGCTACGTTTGTTCGGCCTGAAGCTGCTGAAGTGCTGTTTTATGTACATAAAACTATTTACACTTTTTACATTAATGACGTACATATGAATGAAAACTATTTACAATATACATAAAATATAAAACTCAACATGAAAAATAAAAATGATAACAACACAGCAAGTTGAAAAACATTTAAATGACTATTTGCAACAGGTCATTGCTCCAACGCCTCAACAACAGATGTCAAATGTTGGTAGCTGTTGTACACTGTGTTCTCCAGACCCTTTGACGGAGACATCATCTTCACAGGGCAGAAGACTTTCCGCTTGTGCTTTTTGTGCCCCTGGGTGGGTTGGCCACAGCATGTGCATGACGGCAGCTTTTGAATCCGGGACACTTTGGCTCCTACTCCAGAGGGCTCGTCCATCACCTTGCGCTTGTACAGCGTAGACCTTACCCAGGATGAAGGACTGCACTCAAGAGTAGGCATTGTTGGGGGGACAGACACATCCAGACCAGCAACAGACAGGGTTGCCTGAATGGCAGGCAGTAAGGGCATTGAGGAGGGGACAGCAATGGCTGGGGTTGTCTGGCTGGCAGGCAGGATGGGGCCAGGGAAAAGGGAGGGGACAGGTCTGGTGATGGTACTGTTGGCAGGCAGTATGGGACGTCCAGCAATCCCTGGGACTGACTGGCAGGCATGATGGGCCTTGTGGAGGGGCCAGCAATCACCCGGGTTGCTGTGGATGGAGAGGGGGAGGGCAAAGGTCTGGGGGCTGGGGTCGGTCTTACTGACTGTAGCCGTGGCAGTGACACAGGTGGCAGTGATGTCTGAGGGTGTGAGAGAGGCATGATCATGTCCCTCCTTCCCTTCAACAACTTAGTCCCTGCTGTGCTGGGTGGTGTGGGGCTGGAGGCAAGTCAGCAGAGGAAACGGAAGTGGTCTTGGAGAGCATCACTGGGTGATTGGTTGCACGCAGGTTGAGGAGGCGCTCTTGAGCACGGATGACGTCACGCACCGTCTTGATGTTAATTTTTGGCAGAGGAAAGCCTGCTTTACACAAGACTGGATCGTCCACCAAAACCCGGTGCTCGATCTTCTGGTAAGCCTTTAAGATGGTGGTCTTCCCTGGGCTTGTGCGAGAACCCTGTGGTGACTTCAACCACAGCAGTTTCACCAGTGTATTCATGAGCCTGTTGTTCTGAGCACTAATGTCTTGTTGTGCTGGTGCGTAGCGAATGGCCATCTTTACAAGCTGTATCACAGCAGCATCAACTAGGTTGTGTCTTTTAGTGTGGCAGTACAGGGTGTTGCCCCAGTGCGTTCTGTATAACTCATTAGTGCGAATGCTGTTTACAGCATTCCACTATAGTTCTTCAAATCTTTATTCTTCCCCTTATTATTATTTCAGCCAATACTTTGGCTCTCCATAACTTCAGCTTACTTTCAGCTACAGAAACCATTCAAATATTAAACTACTACAGGAATCGATGGGAAACCTTCAACATTTATAAAATATTTTATACTTTTTGAAATATTCAGCTTTTTAAACTGTTTTTTTAACATTGAAGTCAATGGGAGATGCCTTCAAATCCTCTTTTCCTACACCTTGCACCAAATGATACTCCTTCCACATACTTTCAGCTAGACACTTCATTCCAACTTTCAAATGATCACAAGACCTTCAGCTATTCAAACTTGACTTTTCTCTTTGATATCTTTTACACTTTTTGAGATATTTAACTTAGTTTGGAGCTTGGTAATGAGGCTTTCTTCAGATTTTAACATTAGTGTGGATGGAGCAGCTTGTTAAGTCTAGAGTGTTTTGATCTCAAAACAGAGTGCTTGAAATTCGCCCCAAAAAAAATATTTTAAACTTGCCATAATTCCCAAACCCTACACTCCTCAGACATATCTTTTCATGAAAAACGTAGGAAAACCTCTCCTACAGATGTAGCGCTTCAGTTCAGACAGTTTGAAACGCGAGGGCCGTGATTGGTACGTGATCTGCCCTCGCTCAAGGAAAACCTCCAGCTTGACTTGAGACCTCCCCCGTGATAAATAAATGTAATTATAATGAAGCCAGCTGCAATGGATCATT
This sequence comes from Pogonophryne albipinna, assembly GCA_028583405.1. Lineage (NCBI taxonomy): Eukaryota > Metazoa > Chordata > Actinopteri > Perciformes > Artedidraconidae > Pogonophryne > Pogonophryne albipinna. The sequence continues at coordinate 28,617,686 of CM053256.1, forward strand.
GATCCACCAGGGGGTGCAGTGGGGTTCCACACTGGAGCTCATGTGAAATAAAGTCAGATACAGTACGCTGGATGTACAGGGGAACTTTGTTAAGACATATATGTCACGGATATCATACTCTGTGCTAAATAAGAGGCATGTAATCATTTACAAAACATCACCATGTTGTTATTTAACAAAATAATGTTGTTTAGTCGAAAAAAACGAACGGGAGGAAATGCAGCCCGGCTCTCAATTTTTTATCCTAATTTAATCATCATCTTCACCACGATCATTTATGTTTATGTTCGCCGAATTGACATGAAATCACTGACAAATATGAATATACTGCATTCAACTTCTTTAAAACGTTATTAACCTGCCTAAACTCAGTAATTCACTAAAAATGTTTATATTTTAATGGCGCCTCGTCGGCAGATCAGGATCCCAACGCGTAGTGGAGGGATCTTGATCTGGATGAAGGGTGTTATTTTCCCCATAAGGAACAAGTCGCTGCAAATTATCCCGCTTTATTACATGGCCACATTCTCAACAAAGTAACGACATGACTCCCAATATTAATTGAAATGCTTTTATGGATTTATAAAATGTTTTTATTGATTTAAAAAATATTTGTATGTATTGATTTAAATTGACATGCATCCGCTAAGAAAAATAGTCCGTTGTTACCGTTTTTTAAACAGTCTGAATGAAACGGCAGCTCTCAGCTGTGTATTTACACAACTAATGGCCCATCAACCACAGCTCTCTCCCCCCCTCCCCCCCTGATATTTCTTCTCCACCAGCTAAATTAACTGTAGGTTACTCTGAGTGACAAGCTTACAGTTAGACACAACACTGTCATTGCAAGTGACCCTCAGTTAGTTGACTTTTATGTTCAACTGCTAAATTCGTTACTGATAAAAAAAAAGGGCTTCTACTGTACCTAATTACCTTAACACTAGAACCGCCAGAGGTTTTTGTATAGGCCTACCTAAAACCGTCAAATCCCGCTATTAGAATGCAATTTGTAACAACATAGGGTGCTACATAACACACTTTCAGGAAAAGTCACGGACTGGGAGACTTTAATATTTTATTGAAAAAAAGTTACATTGCACACACACAACACACATCACACAAATTGACCCGATTGGCGGTTCTAGTGTTAAATAAAATCACTAATGAATGAAACCAGTTCAATACGCATTATTCTTATCATTCTTTATGAGCGCAGAAATAGTCTTAAAATCAGACCTGTTTTTTAAATGAAATCTGACGGCAGGCAGTTAGCTCTGATCACCTATGATAAATGCGCCACACCTAATCGCTGGCCATTCAGCCACAGAGCTCCCTCTATACAAATCAAACTGTAGACGGTGTGAAAGCACCTATTGTTTTAAATAATGGTCGGAATGTGACCTGTGAGCCTTCTGAATTACCGTGGGACAGCACATTCTAAACTAAAATGTTCAATCAATAAAGTAACATCTTATCTTATCTTATCTTAATAATATCTTCATATTAATAATAATAATAAATCATACAGTATGTGTCCGAAAGGGAGCAGGAGGAAGCAAACACAAAAATATACAAAAAATATACTGCATATTAAAGCAAACGATTGTAAAGGTAAAAGTATGAGCATAACAAATAAAGAAGTGTAATGTTAACATTATTATTATTATGAATACTATATATTATTGAATTACAAGATTAGATATACTTTAGTTGATCTAAAATATTGATGTGTTCAAATGCTCTTCAAAACACAACTGCAAGTCCATGAAACTTGTCTTTCTGTATTTGTGAATGAAGCGCCATCTCCTGGTTAAAACCTGAAATTGAAAATCTGGCAACGCCCTCTTGGAAAATAGTGGGAGGGCTTAACATTCCTCGATACTGGTCTTAGGCAGGTCGTAGGCAGGAAGCTGTAAGCTGGAGTCTGAAATGAGGTGCTACATCTGTAGGTTGAAAAATAAAAAAAAACTAGAAAATGCATTTCCTGCAAAAAATGCGTGAGAATGCTGTAAACTGTGAACATTTATGGCTGAATTTAGCTGAAAATGCAGAAAAAGCTGAATATGTTATTGTGGCTGAATGGTAGCTGCTTTTAGCTACAAAAATAGCTTAATATTTAAAATAAATGGTTTAAACAACATGTCTAGCCTTGATGTCCTGAAATAGCTGAATAATGTAATAGTTGAATGGTTTCTGCAGCTGAAAATAGGCTGAAGGAGTTAAATATCAGATGTACAGATGTAGCGCTTCATTTCAGACGCCTACCCATGCGGGTCCGTGATCGGCACGGGGTGGGCCCCTGCTGAAAAGGAAAACCCCCCCGCAGGACTTGAAACGCCCCCTTGATAAATAAATGTAATTTTAATGAAACCAGCTGCAATGGATCATGGATCCACCAGGGGGAGCCGTGAAAAGCTGCCACACTGGAACTCATGTGAAATAAACAGCTGATAGATCTACAGGTATCTGATCGGATATTTGTTAAGATCCATATGTCACGGATAGGATCATATTCTGTGCTAAATAAGAGACATGTAATCATTTACAAAACATCACCATGTTTTTATTTAACAAAATAATGTTGTTTAATTCACGTAGGTGTAAGTACAAAACCATCGCTATGTTTTTTCATCAGAAAATGCAGCCCGGCTCAAACAAACGATTTTCAATCATCATCCTCACGATCATTTAATGTATCATATGTTCGCGAATTGAAATGAATGCACTAATACATTTAGTTTAATCCACGTGAGTTTACAACAACAAAAATAACCGCTTTGTTTTTATATCACATCCGACCGGAGGAAAATGCAGCGCTCTCACTACCGATCATCCTAATCCCACGGGCAAACAATAATATGTACAGTGTTAATAGTTTACTGTATTATTAGTGTCTAATATTATGGGTGCGTTACTGCGTTACATTATGTGATGGAACTGAACCGAATCTCCCTGCGGATGTAGTTTACAGGCGAATACAGCGATGTCCTCTCACAGCACCATGGAAAAGTGAAAGTAACCAGAGAGGAGTGATGATTGGTTAACGCGGGGTAACATTTCAAGGTAAGCCAATCAGAGACAGAGTTGGGCGGGTCTTGCCTTATGGGTAAAATACACAGACACACAAACACTTGCTAACACACACACATACACGGCAACGCTCACCACCAGCACACAAACACACACACACACACTATGGCAGATGCAAGTATCAGCGAGAGCAGCAGCGCATTTACAACTTGGAGATATAACCACTATTTTCAATTTGTGGGGATAAAGGACGCACAAAATATTATGGTCAAATGTAAACTGTGTGCAGGACAAAAAGCATTGTCCACATCGAATAACAGCAATGCCAATCTCCTGAAGCACCTAACTAATGTACATGAGGCTATAAAACTAGTCGCCAAAGACCCCACCGTCTCAACCACCGGCAGTGACCCAGATGGAGCAACACCATCTAAACAGCCAAAAAACGATTTTTTTAAATCGCCACATGTCACCCAGAGTCAACTACAGATTGATTGCTGAAAATAGTTTGTTTGTCTTCAGTGTCAGGCTGACAGTTTATTATTTATCTAATTGTTACTGCCAAAAGAGTGTAGTTCTTGTTTAATTGTTGCACTGCCAAAATAGTGTAGTTGTTGTTGTTAATGTGTACACTGTGGTGATTGACATTATTCACCCACGGATCTATGGGTTGGGGTATTGTTCTGCACGGACATTTTAGTGAACCGGACTTCCTGTTTCCGCCGGTCTTCGCTTCCTGGGAATGAAGTTGTTCACAATGGTTTTCAGATGCTAATAAAAGTCTAGCTTGTACCTTTGATACCCCGCCTCCGACTCCCATCTCTCGGCACCACAACACTGCCAAAAGAGTGTAGTTGTTTTTATTTCATATTGCACTACTTAGAACTTGATTGTTGAGGCTACAATAAAGATGCCTGCTTTATTGTTATTGCACAGATTACAGGTACTGAGACAACGAAATGCAGTTTAGCTTCTAACGGTGCAACAAGCAGTAAAGTGAAAAGTAATGTACACAATCTACAGAATAAAATATAGAATGAATTGAATGATGAATAAACAGTGAGCTTGGGTATGAATCTAGCAGCCTGTGAGCAGTATTAACAGTTAAAAATTCATTCGCAGAAATGTAAAGTGATCTAACTAAGTTCTATTCATACAGTATTCTTGACGGGAAGAGCAGTGTAAATGGGTGGCCACATGCATTTGAAAAGCAATATAAATCACAGTTATTATGCAATAGGCTTTAAAAGCACCATCGATTACCTTTCTCCAATTCAAACTCTTGACGGGAAAAAAGGAAGGTGTAAATGGTTGGGCTGTACTGTATACATACAAAGGCCATTCAATAGACGTTCAATATATAGTATTCGTTTATTAGTCCCCGAGGGGAAAATGGGTAGCAGCACATCACAGAGGCATTTAAAAAGTTAAGACAATACATTCTGGAAATGTTCACATCAGGCACCTTCAAGTTAAACAATACTACAGTAAACAATTAACACAGTAAATTATGTGGATTAAATCACATTTATTTCGTTAAAAATAAACGAAATATGATTTCCTCCGGAGTCGGCTTGACTCGGTTTGCATTCATAAAGAATGCACAAATGTGTTTAATCGTTAATGTCAGATATGTACTAAGTAAATAGCCTACATTAGTTCCTGCTCAAGATTAGATTCAACTTTATTGTTATTGCACATATTACAGGTACTGAGACAACGAAATGCAGTTTAGCTTCTAACCAGGTGCAACAAGCAGTAAAGTGAAAAGTAATGTGCACAATCTACAGAATAAAATATAGAATGAATTGAATGATGAATAAACAGTGAGGGGTATGAATACACTAGATATCAGCCTGTGAGCAGTATGAACAGTGTGTATGAATATGCTAAGATATATAAAGTATGAAAACAGTAAGCAGTGCAAGTATAGTATAAAATATATAGATAGTTTGATTAGGACCATACAGTTCACCAGCCCCAACCCCCCATGTTTCCTATGTTTTATGTTGGGAACTCTTTGTTTAAAACTAATTGGCCATCGGAATGTGTGGAGTCACATTCCACAGCTCCCCCCCCCCCCCCCCTGTGATCCCCCGCACACAGAGAGACACAGGGAGATCGCTCTTCTGGAGTGAAGAGAGCGGAAATAATGATATTGCAAGTTAGAAACGTAAAATGCATTTTGACAGACAAGATGGACACTTGGGGGAAATATGCTGCATCTTGAATGTCCGATAGTCCACCATTAACACCTTAGTCCGTCTCGTCTCATCAACGAACACTAAATATACATTTCGTCATAGTTTTCGTTATCAAGAATCTATTTTTAGCTCGTCATCGTCTCGTTTAGTCATGTAAAAAAGGTCGTTGACGAACATTTTTGTCATAGTTTTCGTTGACGAAATTAACACTGGCATATTTAAACTGTCGCACTTTATGTTGCTTCTATCGCGCATTGCCGGTATGAAAGGGTCTGTGCCGGAAATATCAAACATTTAATAAAAGTGAAAACAATGAACAAGACTTAACGTATTCATCATAATTAATTATATTTATTTCGTTTGGATGTAGGATTTTTGACTTTGTTTAGAGCAGTGATCTTCTCTGCAGCAGAGAGCTAAGCGCTGTCAGACCGGTCCTAACCCTGAAAAGTATTATCATCTGAAAGTAATCATTATGTTATTAACCCTTTGGAGTCCAGGGCTAATTTGGCCGTTTTCACATACTTTTGATTTGTCTTACTAAACCCCATTAAGAAATGTTTGGCATGTCAATGTTTGGTATCTTTTTTAAGGACAACCTCACCTATATAACCTGATAGTTATTTCTTTCATTTTGAGATACTATATGAACATTTTGGACCCAAAATCACAAAAAAACGTAAAAACAGATTTTGAAAATGATATTATTTTTCATATAGGTAACACAAACATACACAACGAAACCATTTAAAAGCTGGAAATATATACATGGGATGTCACTATGATAATGTGAAAGTTTGATTGAGGTAGCATGGGATTTCATTCTGATAAGGCAAAAGTGTTATTATAAATATAATACAAATATATATATATACACATTATGTACAAAAATCAGTTTTTTCTGTCTTTATCTGTGCCACGCTTCAAAGCGGTTTCTGTCAACTACGACACAGAGGGCAACATCACAGGTTCCTCCTCCTCCATGTCAAAAAACAATCTTAAAGCTTGACTCACGTTCAGAGTTCTCTTCATCATAGTTGAATCTTCAAAACTCAAAATCTATCTAACTATATCTAAATTCTCAATGTTTGTCTGTCACTTTACTTCAATCGCAGTCTCCCGCCGTCTCTCTTCGTCTCCCGCCGCCTGTCTTCGTATATATCTTCGTCTCTCTCCATTTCCCGCCGTCCCTCTTCGTCTCTTTTCGTCTCGTTTCGTATCACTCCGTTTACCTGATTACCTCACCCCCTCCCTGGTAAATACATCCTGTTGAGCAGAATCTACAGTTTCCAGTATTTTCCGTTTCGTAAAATAATCAAATACGGTGAAGATATTAAAATATGTGCTTCCATTATTCATACTTCTGAAATATATCTGTATTAACTTTATATCATCGTATGTCCGTGTTTATTGGGTATTTTTGCATGAAACAAAGACTGGCATATAGTTTCAAGCCAGTACTTTCGACAGAAATACACATATACATCCTGTTGAGCAGGATCTACAGTTTCCAGTATTTTCCGTTTCGTAAAATGATCAAATACGGCGAAGATATTCAAATATGTGCTTCCATTTTTCATACTTTTGAAATGTATTAACTTTATATCATCGTATCTCCGTGTTTACTGGGTCTTTTTGCATGAAACAAAGACTGGGATATAGTTTCAAGCCAGTACTTCCGACAGAAACACACGGCAATGTTGTCCGGACTGTTGTTTTTATGCGGCACCGGCTTGAACAGGTCATGTGATCTGATCACGCCGGCGTGACGGTCGACTCCAAAGGGTTAATATTAAATACATATAAGTATTTTTACAACTTGTATTTAGAAATACTCTGTTGTAATTATTGATGCATAAATGTGTTCATCCATTCAATGTGGCATCTGCTATAATGGAGTTAATGTATGATATTACTTAATAATACAATACATTATAATATATGATATGATAATTACATTCTAGTTTTATTCATTTCTTATTTCATAGTTTCTCATTATTATTATTTTATCGTTCATCTTATTTTTGATTTTATTAATCTGTGTGAATCTGTGCTGTCCTGTTTTTCACTCTCACCCTGTTGCTGTTTGAACTACTGAATTTCCCCACGGGATTAATAAAGGTCCATCTTATCTTATCTTATCTTAATGTATAAGTTGATTTACTTCAATCTACTGTACTGTGTAAAAACACCCCAACAATATTACAAGAAATATACTGCATAAAGCAAACTATATACATTATTTGATCTAAAATATTGATGTTTTTTCATTATAGTATCCTGTGAAAACCATAACAAATAAGTGATTAAATGCTACAGTATTCAGCAAACACAACTGCAGAGCTGCAAACATTGCAAACAGACTAAGTTCTACAACACCCAGTTGTCTTTGTGTATTTTGTGAATGAAGCGCCATCTCATGGTTAAATCCTGTAATTGAACAAATGGGGAAATTGGGCAACGCCCTCTAGCAATTTGGCAACACCCCCAGCCACTGGGATCCGCTGGGCTTTTGACTGGGACACACCCATGTGAGTCTGATCTGGAGTGCTACATCTGTAAGTAGTAGTGAATTAATTTGTATAAAGATGAGAAAATAAAGTAAAAAGGCTTGGGAAAGCAGCAGAATATTTGAACTGCAAACTTTTGAACTAACTTGATGGTGAATTATCTGTCGCTATGGCAACGGCATTTGATGACACCCCATAATACGCTTAGATGTGTTAATGGCTGCATTGTTACCAAACCTGTGAAGTTTTGGGCCATTTCAAGCATTTTCACTGAAGTTATGAGAAAACCGTGTTTCATGGTGAGCATTGTGTTGCCATGGCAATGGCATTTGAAGAAATCTCAAAACTGTCCCGTAGATGTCTTCACGGCTGGACTGTTAGCACACATGTGAAGTTTGAGCACTTTTTGAACATTTTCATAGGAGTTAGACATTACATTAGGAAGTTACATTACTCTCTCTCTTCTCTTGATCGCCCTCTCTCTCTTCTCTCTCCTCTTGCTCACCCTCTCTCTCTTCTCTTGATCACCCTCTCTCTTCTCTTGATTGCCCTCTCTCTATTCTCTTGATCGCCCTCTCTCTCTTCTCTTGATCACCCTCTCACTCTTCCATCACCCTCTCTTCTCTTGATCGCCCACTCTCTCTTTTCTTGATCACCCTCTCACTCTTCTATCACCCTCTCTCTCTTCTCTTGATCACCCTCTCTCTCCTCTTTATCGCCCTCTCTCTCTTCTCTTGATCACCCCTCACTCTTCTCTTGATCGCCCTCTCTCTCTCTTCTCTTGATCGCCCTCTCTCTTCTCTTGATTATTCGTCATCATCATCATCGGTGTGTGTCTGTGTGAGAGAGAGAGTGTGTGTCTGTGAGAGAGAGTGTGTGTCTGTGTGTGTGTGTGTGTGTGAGAGAGAGAGTGTCTGTGTGTGAGAGAGGCCAGTAGGAGCAGGCTGCAGAAGGGAGCAATTTATATAGACCCCCATCTTAAACTGCCAAACTTTACAGCAGAAATAAACATGTTTACATCATGGTTCAAAAAACCATATTCTCTGTATAGTTAGATCCCCCCTTCATGAATATGGATTGGGGGGGTGAATTTTTTCTCAACTAATCTGTTTAATTAATATTAAGCCTTAAAGTTATGCATATATTAGGGCGTGGTCACATTGAGTGACAGCTCTGTCAAGTGACTGCTGCTGCTAGCTTCTTGTCTCTCTGCTAGCTGCTCCGTGAAGCTAGCTACAGGGACTCTGCCTGGTCAGTTCATCCAGGGAACACAACTTGAAGCCGGCCGTGGTTGTTTGTTCTTCATGCTTATATATCGGACTATTGTGACTCGCTCTGCGGTTAAAACAGACGGTGAATGAATGCGGTTTTGCGGTAAGTGAAATTCGAGTACTTTATTTATGTGTTAATGATTCTAATCAGCTACGTAATGAATGTTAAGGCTTAGGTTAGCGTGTAAGCCTGTGGTAGCTACATCGGTACTAACAATGCAAATAGTAGCCTCCAAGTTAAAATCATAGACTATATATATAAAGGTTAAAACGAAATAGACAAGTGTTAAGCGTTAAGTGGGATAATACTGTACAACAAACGGCTTCTGTTTGAGATTGATAAAATAAGGTCATCCTTGTAACTTAGAGAGATATTTTATTATGTAGGTAGGAACTGTATGCATCGCTAAGGTTAATTTAAACTGGCTATGCTCAAGTATGTAGACAAGCTAACGTCGAAGTAGTGTATATGAAATCAACCTCACAATAAGATGTGTGTATATTACAAATAATAATGTCATATATCAAGATGATTAGTTAGATATTACAATATGGTTGGTTGAGCTGGAGTTCATTATTGAGCTTACACGTTAACGTCACAGTCATCTGAAGAACGAACCCAAACCTTGTTGTTTTTATTAATTGCATTACCAGATGGGTATCAAATAAACAGTAAGCATTGGTAACACAACTTCCAAAGTTACAGTAAAATAAAAAGGACCCTGACTCGGACAATACACAACCCAACATGTTCAACAGAAGATAATCAGTTATATTGTTTGTACACAGGGTACTTTACATATATATATATCTGTTTGTTTAAGGCAGGGGTGGGGAACCTCCGGCCCCCGGGCCGTATACGGCCCGCGAGACCATTTGGTTTGGCCCTCGAGGTAATTTATAAACACACCCAAAAAAGAAAAAAATTAAAGAAATCTAGACCGCAAAATAATTAAACAAGCGAGTGCCTGTTTTTCCTGGCAACGGTCATGGTCCTTGAACACAACATGAGCCTAACGTGTCATCACGTGGTATATGTCTCGTCTGACAGGGGTGCAGTGCTGACGGAGAACACCAGAACGCCACTCCGGGACTTCAAAAAATGGCAGTACCCATAAGTCTGTAGGCTACACATGCTGCAGTTTTTGCGTGGCTGTGTCTTAGTTGTAAGCCCAGTGGCGATCTGTTCATCTGTCATTCTGATCATACAGTCAATAACTTTGTTGTTATTAGCATCTGGTTAGCTAGCTATGCTAACGAATATAAGAAGCTTTTTCTCCAACCAGTGAGGTAAAGGCACATCTTTATATGATCATTATAGTTATCAAAAAACAAGAGAATAAAGTAAACAGGTATAAAATACTATATGACAGTAAAAAAAAGTTGTTATTAATAAACAAGAATACAGTTTGAAAGGAGAGTGATTTGTAAAATATACATAAAGAAAAAGTAAATCTGCTTACAGTTCTGTTTCATATGGGTGTTGAGAGATGTATCCATAGATCTCCTAATGTTGCTCTCAAAGTGCACCAGATTGATGCTTTTAACTTCAACATTTATAAAATAATCTTCCCGGGGGAGCATGCCCCCCGGACCCCCCTAGAAGAGGTTAGGTCACCCCCACTTAAATCATGTTCACATGGATAGGAAACTAAATACATTTGCACACATCTTGTGTCCATATCTTTCTGTTTGGTGGTCATGCCACAACCGTGCACGTGAATGCATGCGTGAGTCATGGCAAGATATCTGGATTAAGAGGTTGCTTTTTCTTTGCACAGCATGAAAGAAAGGCCAAATGAATGTGCTGTGATTTTTAAGCAGAGGTCAATAATTTGTACGGCCCTCGGAGGATGGTGAAAAAATTGAAATGGCCCTTGAGAGGAAAAAGGTTCCCCACCCCTGGTTTAAGGTGTCCAGGTGATGCAGACAGGCTGGACCAGAGAGTGAGAGACAGAACTGGATTCCTCACAGCAGTGAACTTCGGCACAGGTACAAAGACTCTTTTTTTCATACTGTACAAAGAATCAAGAAAGATATTGGTTTAAATAAATGAAGTATTGACTTGAATACACTGATATACATTCCATTAAACAATAGTAAATACTAGATCACCTACACATCAGTTAAGTTGAGGGTTTTTTCCATGCAAAAGGTTACATTTAGATGTTAACAAGCAATATGATTTTGTCAGCTTTCTAATTTAATGTATTGAAGGCAAAGATATTTAACACGTAGTGAGAACTGCTACTATTTATCTCTCAATATTGTCTGTAAAAAACGTGGTAAAAGTTATTCTTTCAGTGAGACAACAGAGCAAGCTTCTACAGTTGCACTACGTTTTGATAACAGTTAAATATTATTTTGATAATAACATATATTTCAATGTTGATGAACTTCATACTGTTCATTCATAATCTGATTGTCTTTGTAGCTCTGTTGAAATAAAAAAAAACATTACAATTACAAAATAATTATATCTACAGCCCCTAAACACACAAACACACCGCTTTCATAAATAACACACTTGTTCTGCAATCATATGTTTTATGTTTCCTGTCATTTTTGTTAGGAAAGGACATGCCTGAAAGACACGACTCAACATTTTCTCCTTCTCTGAGAGTCAAGAAGAACATCCAAGAGGAAAATTAAAGGCTGATGTTATGAGATTTTAAGACCAGTACAGGACATTCACTAAGAAACTACTTTTATTGTGAAAACACAGTCAGCTGATCGAATGCACCTATTTCCACATATACACTCCATCAGCTGATTATTTCTATTTGCCTCACTTTATGAGCTTCACATCGCTTGTGCATTGTACCGCAGAGTTTGCAACGTCACAAATAAATGGGGCCAATCTTCAGTCAGATGTGAATGTGTAATCTATTTTCAGTAAGAATAATGGACGAAAGCAGTGCAAATACAAAGGACGGTTAAAACCTATCCAAGCATAGCTTTCAGAGAGGAAAGCAGGTGACATTTGTGTGGGGGGCTGCATAATGAAATTAGTGTGCGTTCTCTATATATGTTTATGTAGAGTTCTACTATTTCACTGCTTGAGAGCAGAGGTAATGTTTTCCTCGTTATTATTGATATTAAGGTAATTTACATGTATTGCTTGTATTGGCCAACTATAAACAACTATATTTTAGACATATCTAAAAGAGGCCAAGAGTATGTGAAACTGTGTGTGGGTTAAACTGATGGGCGAGGGGGAGCAGAGAGGGAAGTCTATGCAGAAAATGTGTGTGTGTAGGAATGTTAGACAACGGACACCAGATGTGTTTGTTTTGCCACAAACGTAAGAGACTCTTGTTTCCGGGCCTCCTGGCTGGCTCGCGCTGATTCGCTACGACAGCCCATCGTTTTTATATCGCCCAATAGATGACCTGTATGGGATGAGCATTCAAATCAAATCAAATCTTATTTATAAACGATTTTTGGTCGAGCCAAAGTGCTGTACATATAATAAAAAATAGCCTACAGTAGAGACACTTTACAGCAAATACAACAGCACAGATTGTTCAGAATATCAGTATGAGAAAAACGACACCCTCTATCCTTAGACCCTCACATCGTACAAGGAAAACCTTCCAGAGAAAAAAACACAGTTTAAAGGGAAAAAATGGGAGAAACCTCAGGGAGAGCAACAGAGGAGGGATCCCTCCAAGGATGGACAGACGTGCAATAGATGCCGTGTGTAAATGGAAGAGATCATTTTACAGCATATAGACCGAATGATAGGAAATGCATGTGTCTGTAATAAGAAGATGAATCCACGAGGATGTCAGCTACAATCCTGTGGAAGCCATCAGGGAAGCAGCATGACGAGACCCAAGGCAGGACCGCAGAGACAGGTTCAGCCACGACCCGAAGTCCACGACTTAATCCAGAACTCAGGATAGAGGATCCAAGACACAGGACTACAGCAAGAGGATCAGCCTCGACTCCGGATCCCGGCGTAGATATAGATACAAAACAAGAAAAAATTTGGCTGGGTTAATCGAAACAAGAGAATACACAGACACAGACAGAGAGGGAAAAGGTCATTGGATAAAAGTTATTCTTGATAACCCTCTAAAAAGATCTCATGAACTTCCCCACTCAATCTATCAAGACCCGAGCAGTTCTATTAGATATAGGATAAGAAACAGAGATAGGGAGCACAACAACCTATCTCTTCGTCAGATGCACTCCCCCGCTTATCTAAGCGACTCTGTACCCCGTTACCCTCTACAAGGCCATATACCAGCAGAGGGAAAATGGGGGGTGTGTAAGGGTAAGGATTTTTAAGAATAACCGCAAGGGTCCTAAAGGGAAAAAATATGAAATATAAGGTACTATATTTTAAGTAATCCTATCTACTATTCCTATATTTGAATAATGTATAAACTATTTTAAAAATACTTTATGAAATCCTATGTTATGTTATAAATATTAAAATAAATAAATAAATAAATAGATAATTAAACAAAAGCCAAAGAGAAAAAGTGAGTTTTAAGTGTTGATTTAAAAAAAAAAACAGGGTCTGGGCCGACCTCACATGGAGGGGCAAAGTATTCCAGAGCCTAGGGCCAGCCGCTGCAAAAGCTCGATGCCCTTGGGTTTTAAGCCTGGTCTTAGGCACTATCAACAACAGCTGATCAGCCGACCTTAAGGCTCTGCCTGGGGTGTAGCTATGGAGGAGTTCGGCTATATAGGCAGGAGCCAGCCTATTTAGGGCTTTGAAAACAAATAAAAGGAGTTTAAAATCTATTCTGAACCGAACTGGAAGCCAATGCAATGAAGCCAGAATTGGGATGATATGGTCGCACTTTTTATGGCCAGTGAGAAGACGTGCAGCTGCATTCTGAACTAGCTGGAGGCCTCTAATTGAGGCCTGGTCCATACCCACATACAGAGCATTGCAGTAATCCAGTCTCGAGATAACAAAGGCGTTAATAACCCTTTCTAGGTCTTTAAAAGATAAAAACGACTTGGTCTTAGCCAATAGCCGTATTTTGAAAAAGCAGGTCTTGACTACAGTGCTAACCTGCTTATCAAATTTAAAGGTGCTGTTGAAGGTCACTCCAAGGTTCATACCAGAGGGGAAGATATTTTTATTGAGGGAGCGCAGAATATCAACCGGGGAGACTATTGGTTGGGGTCCAAAAAAGATGACCTCGGTCTTACTCTCATTAAGGGTGAGGAAGTTTTGGCTCAGCCAGGATTTAATCTATATTAAGCAGTCCTTCAACTGCTGTAATGAGTTGGCATTTTGATTGAGAGGCAGATAAATCTGTACATCATCAGCATAACAATGGAAGGGGATATTGTGTTTTGTAAGAATTGAACCTAGGGGCAGTATGTACAATAGAAAAAGGATGGGGCCCAGAATCGAGCCTTGGGGAACCCCACAGGTAAGAGGGGCTTTTGCAGAGGAGAAAACACCTAACTGCACTGAGAAGCTACGGTCCGTCAAATAAGACCTAAACCATGCAAGAGCAGAGCCTGTAATGCCTGCGGACTGTTCAAGCCGTGACAACAGGATACTATGATCCACAGTGTCAAAGGCAGCAGTTAAATCTAACAGCACCAAAACAGCTGGGCTGCCTGAATCGGCGGCTAAGAGCAGATCATTAAAAACTCTTAAAAGGGTTGTTTCAGTACTATGCATAGGTTTAAAGCCAGAATGAAATTTTTCATGGATACCATGCATGGTTAAAAATGACTGCAACTGGGCGTAGACTACTTGCTCCAGGGCTTTAGATAAAAAGGGTAGCTGGGAGATGGGCCTGAAATTTGCGAGAATGGAGGGATCAAGATTTTTCTTTTTAAGTAGTGGCTTAACCACGGCATGTTTGAAGGCAGCTGGGACACATCCTGAGCTAAGAGAAGTGTTTACAAGCAATAAAACACTTGCTCCAACTGATTCAAAAACATCTCTAAGGAAGCGAGAGGGAATGCTGTCTAAGGTGCAGTTTGTCGGCCGCAAGTGCTTAACTACTTCCGAAAGAGAAGAGAGGGATACAGGCTCAAAATGGTCGAGGACAGCAGGGCACAGAAAGGCAGCAGGATCTGGGGTAGCACTAGTATAGGCTAGCCTAAGAGCAGATACTTTTTCGATAAAAAATGTAAGAAATGTATCGCAGAGAGTAGTTGATGGCACAATTGGAGAAGCATCACAAGGATTAATGATCGAATTGAGGACATTAAAAAGAACTTGAGGTTTATGGCTGTTTTTGGAGATTAACAGAGAAATATACTCTGTTTTGGCTGCTTTGACTGCCGTCTGATAATCGGAAAGGCAAGCACGAAGAATTTCTAAGGAGACATGAAGTTTATCCTTTTTCCATTTTCTCTCTGCACGCCTACAAGCGCGAGTACAATCATTGAGCCACGGCTCTCAGAGAACTTTATTGCATCTAAGCATAAAAGGAGCAACGGAATCCAGTATTAGTGTGCATGTCGAATAGGGGTGCAACAACTAATCGACTTAATCGATTAAAATCGATTACCAAATTAGTTGCCAACTAATTCAGTCGTTGATTCGTCGGTGACGTCATCACGTGTGTTTTACGCGCCGTTAAGCTCCAACGTTATCGGTATTTTTATCGGTACTGGAGACATTTAAAAAATATATGTCATGTATTGTTGCTACATAAGCATTATATCGCAGTCTTAGTGTCGCCAACTCGTTTCTAAAATGCAAAAATACAAACAAATGCGTCTATGATGTATTTTCGATCTTTCCAATTCAGAAGAGATCTCTCTCCCCCGTCTGTGTGCGAGGGGGCGGGGCAGTTTACACACACGCAGCTGCTACATGCAGCAACACACTGCCGATATGGCGGAGAGAACGCGCTCCAAGGTGTGGTTAAACTTTACCCGTCTCGATGCTCGTTGCCTAAAGTGCAATAAGAGCTAAGCATGTAAGGGCGGTAACACGAGCAATTTGTCTAAACATTTAGCAAAAGTGCACCACATCCAGACGGAGGAATGCACCGGGTTCCACTGTCTTTCTAGTAGCTCTGTAGCCCCTCCATCCACGAGCAACGTTTCCACGTCAGGTGTTATGTATGCTAGCAGCAACACACAGAGTTAACTACATTATACAAACACGGGTTAATGATTAGAGGTAACTGAGTTATTTATTTTGTTAAAGTTTCAGCTATTCTGTTTACAGTTCTGTCATCAGATTATTTAATACGATTTGTTAAAACATTGTTGTTTCTTTTGATGTGAAATATTATTTATTTAATTTAAATAAAAAGCAATGTTATATGTATTTTTGAATCAAGTATTCATCTTTATTGTCTTCATTGTTAGTTTCCACATGCCTAAAACAAGATACATCTAAAAGTTGATGGCTAAATAAGAGCGTTTGAGAAAGTGTGCAAGGCATAATAGTCCGAATAGTCGATTAATCGTTTCATTAATCGATAGATTAATCGATTATCAAATTAATTGTTTGTTGCAGCCCTAATGTCGAATCAAACAAAAAGATAAGCTCATCCGCACTAAAAGCACAGTTCACCTCTAATTTACAAATCGGATAAGTATTAAAAGCATCTGAAAACTGTGAGGCAGTCAAGGGGTTAATTGAACGCAGACAACGCGCAGGAGCACATGATTCGACTCCTACAGAAGGGATCAAGGTTGTAAACAGAACCGGTAAATGGTCTGAGATACGTGTTCCTGCACAGATTTCATCCACAGAGATAGACAATCCAAACGATAATACTAAGTCTAAGGTGTGTCCTTTATCATGTGTTGGGCCAGCCACGGACTGAATGAGACCGAAAGAGTCGAGGAGGTTTAAAAAATCCCTAACCAGAGGTTTAGGCTCGCAGCACACATGGACATTAAAGTCTCCGCAGATCAAAACACGATCATATTTCACCATGATCCCGGACAGAAAGTCAGAAAAGTCAGTTATAAAATCATTATTGTACTTTGGCAGACGATACACGACTGCGCAGAGTATAGGCGAGGCTAGGTTCAATTCAAAAAGCTGCAACTCGAAGCTAGCATAGCTAGTTACTGGGTGAAGCAAACGGCATTGGAGATTAGCTCTAAACACTGAAGCTATACCCCCACCACGGCCGGTGGTACGGGGGGAGCTGAAGAAAGTACAGTCGGGAGGAAGAAGTTCAGAAAACGGTACATACTCGCCGGTGTGGACCCAGGTCTCCATCAGGAACATTACATCCAGATCATGAGAGGTGAATAAGTCGTTTAACAGGAACGTCTTGTTTGCTATTGACCTAGCATTTAGCAAAGCCATGCAGAGTTTTCTCTCCGGGTCGGCCGAAGGTGTAGTGCGTCTCAGCTGACGAAGATGTGCGTGTTGAACGCCGCGCGGACCGGGAGCAGTCAGTCGGGCAGGAGGAGCTGCCAGCGGGCCCAGCAGAGGCCGCAGCTCCGGAAAGACAGGGCGAATCCACCGAACCCTCGGATGGCGTGCAGCGGGAGGGCCATGACATCTGATGCGTGGATAAGTCACTCGAAGAAGCCGTCAGGTGTGCTTTTTGATGGACAAGCGCGCCACCACGCTTTCCCCGTCGCCTAAAGCGCTTTCGGTGAGGCAGGATGCAGGGCAACCGGCGCAGGTAGGTGAGAATATCTGACAGTAGAGGGGGGGGGGAGCCGATTTACGGTTGCCAGATATAGGTTTGGGCAGCAGTATAAACTCCAGTGAGGGTCTTAGGTGGAGGAGAGCTTGGCGATCAGGATAGCTAAAGTCAGAGAGCTGAGGGAGCGGCATGCCGACACAGGCGGCATCTTGAAATCCTTCTCAACTCCTCCTGTTGTTTTTGCATATAAGCCTGTTGAATCCTTAGTCCGGCCTCTTTTTTCCTTCAGGCGGTCCAGATAGTAAGATCTCAGAGAGGGGAAGAAGAGCAGGAGTACTCCTTTGTATTGTTACCTTTTATCATTAAAACAGATTATTGTTTAATCCTTATCCTGGTGTTTTTGAATTCCTTCCTTTTATGATTTTACCCAAGCTCACCAAACGACACGCGGAGCCGAGGTGGGTTTTAGACCACTCAGACGCCAACAGTCTTTAAATACATTTTGTCTTTTGAATTGTTTGTCTAAAGTCAAGGATCTAGAACTGGTACTTAGTTTTAATGATGCAGTCTGGTTATGATGCTGTTTGGAGGAGGCATCACAGGTAAGAGCACTAACTAGCTACCATCACATGTACCTTAGCTTGACTTAAATGTATTAAACGTGTAATTAAGTGATATCAAAATATAAATAACTAATGTCATGCAAACATTCATATTTGCTTGATTCCAGTGTTGAATTTAGCACAGTTGCATACAAACGTTAAGGGATTTTAAGATTCTGAAGTATTATGTTAAAAACTCAATTACTTATGATTATTATTTATAGTTTTGCTGAATAGTTTTATGTCCGATTACCTTAGAAACGTAAAATGCCACGGCAGTGTGCAGATGGGGAGCATGTTAGCTTGGTAGCTTCAGCTAGCTCTGGAACTTCCAGCTCGGTGGCAGGAGGTCCCGCCTCTTTGCCCTTATTTGGAGCAGGCAGGAGTTGAACTCTGACGTCACTGTCGAGCCGTTAGTGGCCGACTCTGGCTTCTCGGCAACTCTGCAGAATCCTATGGGTGACGTCACGGACCCTACGTCAATTTATATATACAGTCTATGGTGTAAACCCAGAGATCAAAGGTTTCCATGGTGTCTGCTCTGATTGGATGATGTCACTCGTGTGTGTGTGTGTGTGTGTGTGTGTGTGTGTGTGTGTGTGTGTGTGTGTGTGTGTGTGTGTGTGTGTGTGTGTGTGTGTGTGTGTGTGTGTGTGTGTGTGTGTGTGTGTGTGTGTGTGTGTGTGTGGCTCCAATCTGCCCAGCAACACCATGACAACCAACTGCAGCACTGAGTCCCATAAGAATGCATTGAGGAGTATATCTGACAATTTTGCCACCTGTTCAAAAACTATGGCTCCTATAAAAAAATTACCAGACCGTGAGCATCAGGGAACCCTAATGAACTGATATATGTTGTTTTGTTGGGTTTTGTGTGGTAAATGTGAAGATGAGAGCAGTTTGTCTAAAGTGTACTTCTCTCTGTTCTGAAGAAAGTTCCAGATTTTTTTTACATAGGAGTCTAATGGGAGCTAGGTGGACGTTTTGTCTCTTCATGCCCTCAAGAGGCATTTTGTTTAGAATTATAAAAAAAATTCAACCTAGGAGAGGTTTTTCTATGTTTTTCATGAACAATTATGTCTGAGGAGTGTAGGGTTTGGGAATTATGGCAGGTTTAAAAAAATGTTGGGGAGAATTTCAAGCTGTCCTCCACTCTGTTTTGAGATCAAAGCACTCCAAGCCTTAACGAGCTGCTCAATCCACACTGATGTGAAAATCTGAAGAAAGCCTCTTTACCAAGCTCCAAACAAAGTTAAATATCTCAAAAATTGTCAAAGATATCAACAATCTGAATAACAAGTTTTATAGCTGAAGGTCTTGTGATCATTTTAAAGTTGGAATGAAAGTAGCTGAAAGTATGTGGAAGGAGAAGCATTTGACGTAAGGTGTAGTTAAAGAGGATTTGACGAGTCGTCCCATTGACTTCCATGTTAAAAAAAGAGTTTAAAAAGCTGAATATTTCAAAAAGTATAACATATTTAAAAAAAGCTGAAGGTTTTCCATCGATTCCTGAAAAGGCTGAATAGTTTAATATTTGAATGGTTTCTGTAGCTGAAAGTAGGCTGAAGTTATGGAGAGCCAAAGTATTGGCTGAAATAAGGGGAAGAATAAAGAATCGAAGAACTATAGTGGAATGCTGTAAACAGCATTCACACTAATAAAGAAATCGAAGAACTATAGTGGAATGCTGTAAAAAGAATTTGCACTAATAAAGAATCTAAGAACTATAGTGGAATGCTGTGGCACAGCATTCACACTAATAAATGAATTATTATTATTTAAAGGAAGCACAATGTGGTAGATTGTAATTATATGTAACATCATAATTTGTATCAACTTAAAGCAAAACTTTACTGATTTGCATCATACAGTAATGAATTATGTTTCGATTTACATACTTTCGTAACGTTATAGCAGGGCTTCTCAAACTCCGGACCGAACTGCAAACCAATCCGGACCGAACCCTGTGTCCCATTATAAAAAAATAATACAAAATTAAAAAATAAAAACTTTCGGATTCTGATGTAAATTAATGTATATTTTCTTGTGTCTGACGCGTTGTTAGAATGAACGTGCATATATTTACTCGTGTGCGCGAGCGTGACACGCATTGCAGACCGCAAGTTAACCGCAAGTTTACCTTGACTTTCTAATGCCTTTTTTGCCGAGGTTCAAGACAAGACAAACAGTGCCATTTCTCCCACTAGTTCAAGCCACCATACTGTATGTATATATGTATTGAATGTGTGTGTGTGTATACAGGGGCGCCGTTTGCAGACAGGCAAGAAAGGCAAGTGTTTGGACCAGAAGGGGGCCCTCAAAGAAGGTAGATTAAGAAGGTCCACAGCAACGACAACATGAAACACCCTTTAATTTACTGCAACAACATGTCGGGATACCCCCTCAAGGGGGCCCCATGCATAGCGCGGAATGACATGATATACTGTACACAAGATAACACGGATAATGACAGAAAGTGTGCCTTAAACTGTAGTGGGTAACGTTATAGCATATATAACTAGAGTTTGATAGATATTTCACTGAAAGACGCTGTCCCCTAACTAGCGGCCGTTAGCAGTAACATGGCCGTGGCCCGTCGGGTCATTGCCAAGGTATATACGGTAATGAAAAACACAAGATAACAGAAATGTTGCCGAAGTATGTGTCGTGTAAAGTATACTTTAAATACGTTTTCAAACAGAAAAAGACAAGTACAAAACGTAACCTACCTGTCAACCCAAATCTTCGATAGCGATTTTCGCAGCAAACGAGCGACGAAGTGGTGGGGTAAAGACTCAGTTGTTGACAGTGAGAAACACAAGAATAAATACTATCAGGCAGTAATAATAGACACATTCTCTAAGAAAAATTCAAAAAAAGTCACCCAGACAGAGGTACTGTAAGTCACCCAGCGACCAGGGCTGGGAGGGTTACTTTAAAAATGTAACCAGTTACAATAACTAGTTACATTTTAAAAAATGTAATCAGTAACCTAATCTTAGTATCCAAATATAAAAATTACTTTCTGTTACTTTTGGGTGACCTCAATATAAAATTCAATGCAAATTAAAAAAAGAGAAAATAAATGATGATCATGATCTTTAGTTTAAGTGTATGTAACAATGTAACCTTAGAAAAGAAGAAACCAAGATGTTTCATATAAAAAATGTAGTAATAGTTTACAAATGCTGTTCCATTAATCAAAAGCACTGACTATTTTTATTTTCACTAAAACAGGTTTCCACATACTGCATAACAAAATAAATGTATTTATTATAAAGAATAATTAAAGTAGCCTAAGTGTAAATCATAAAGAAAATTCAAGTAATGTTTCCCATACATTGAAATAAAAAATGTAATAATTTATTTTGGTGGTCTAATCTGAATAGTGAGGTGGGCTGATGATCGGAAGGTTGCGATTCAAATCCCGCCTGGAACACCACCACTAGTGTGCCCTTGAGTAAGGCACTTAGCCCTCAGTTACTTCAGGGAGAATGTCTCTGTAATTGGTCATTGTAAATCGCTTTGGAATAAGGCGTCTACTAAATGCCTAAATTGAAAATTGTAAATTATATTTTTGGGAGAATAAACCCTACAGATCCTCAACTCCGGTGTGTCTCACTCATTAACAACGCAACACAGAGCAACAAGAACGTTGTCTGCTACAGTAGCCATGAACTCGCATGTATTTTGTTATTTGATGGGGGGTGGACGCGTGGGCCACCCAAATAGGTTAAGGGGCCTTTGGCTTTTCTTGCCGGGGGGGGTGCCCCCACAAATAGAATCAAATTATGTGGGAAACACTGAATCTGATTACTTTTTTAAGTGCAATTGTATTAGAATACAGTTACCCTTTTATGTATCATGATTACGTAATTTTGTTACATATAACGACTTTTTTTACTCACCTAGCCTACCTGCGCCACAGCTCTGAGATCAGGGCTCAAAGCATCTTTGGGTTCAAGAAAAGCGCTATAGAAATAAAATGTATTATTATTATTATAGGGGTAACTCTGACGGGTGCTTGAAGATTTTTCCGGTGTTGTTGAGAATGAATCTCATCGACACAGGTGAATGAACTGCTGGTGCTTTTATTTTCAGATTTAGTTTAAAGATTTATTTGAGATCACAAAAAGAGTCTGACCCCAACTATGCCAGGGCGTACATGTCTCATCTACTCATTTGGACCTGGACAGGAAACTTTAAAGATGTGACAACACCTTAAGAGATCAACCCAAGACAACTTCCGGAACTTCAGTCAGTGGCAGTTCTCCTGGCCTCATTAGCACATTTCTCAAAGGTCTGTTCGTTATTCTGACTGTGGTCTCACATATTGTGGTAGGAATTGATGATTATTCTCACTCTTATATGGGCCAATAAATACTAAAGCTCTGGGGTACCAATTAATTCAATGTTTTGCGCCTTCGTGTGGCATCGGTTGTGCAAAGCTTTTGTCTATAAAACAGTCAAACGGAGCAGCGTACTGTGTTTTATACATGATAAATGTTGTTGGACCATTCGTTACCTAACTATTCAATGCCAACATTTACAGCCAACACATGAGGTATTGTGTATGGCAAGCCGATTTAGATTTTATTCATTTCTGGAGGATATCAAAAAATATCTCTTACTAGTAAGAATGCGAGTTCTTGATATCAAAAATGCTATTCTTACTAGTAATAATGTTTATTTCTGATATCAAAAATTGAATTTTAACTAGTTAGAATGCAAATTCTTGATATCACAAATTCAATTGTAACTAGTTGTAATGTGTATTTCTGATATCAGAAATGCGATTTTAACTAGAGAGATTTGCAACGTTTCTCTCATTCATTTCAATGGGAGTTGGCATTTGAACTAGTTCAAATGCCAATTTCTGATATATGCATTCTAACTAGCTAAAATTCAATTTTTTATATCAAAAATAAACAGTATTACTAGTAAGAATTGAATATTTGATATCAAGAATTTGCATTCTTACTAGTAAGAATAGATTTTTTGATATTCTCCAGAAATGAATAAAAGCTAAATCGGCTTGCCATAATTGTGTCTCAATGTAACAAGCTGGGAAAATGGGTGTGAAGGTCAGGGTGGTGAATGGGCAGGTAGCTTGTCAAACTTTTAGAAAGCCTTTTTGTTTTTGTGACAGGGATCATCCCTAAAACATAACCGTACATTTTAGTCGCTTAAACTATTCCCATGCCAGCTGTTAGGTATCATAAACTGGGTGACTTCATTATATCCATCATCCAAGGCTCCAGACAGTCCAAAAAATAACTTTTAACCGTGCCAAATTCAGTGTAAACCTTGAACTCGATGTATTATGCTATGTTAGTAAATATTTGCTTTGATTTAAAAAATAAATATATATTATTATTATAATATTTGGTATAAGTAGTTTATATTGTGTATTATAAGCTGCCTAAAGCTACTGTTAGGAAGTTAAATAGATCATAACTCACTTCTATTATATACTCTCATCTTATATTACGTTGACATGATCTCCTGCAAACAATTGTATTTATTCAAGTTTCTTGCCAAAAACTAAATTTGTCCAAGAATACATTGGAATAGATCATGATACCATTATAATTTACCTCGACCAAATACAAATTTTAGACTCTTTATTTGTCTGCCTTATATCTTTAAAAGTGTTCTCTCTTATTGAATGCTGCAGGCCAGTCCTAAACCAACATGAAGTCTTCAGAATGAGCTATGATAGATCTAAATTACATTAAACCCTTTGAATTTTGAATTAAATGGAGTTACTGTAAATGTCCTTGCCAGTCAGTATTCTTTACAGTTTGCATTTCTTTCTTCATTGTGACATTGAAACGCTGAAACTTTGTTTGGTCTTAGAGGCTCCAGGCTCATACTGTGTTTGAAGACTAGAAGTGTCACCAAAGCACTCTGATGTTGTTAATTCTGTTTGCAGGTAGGAATACTGAGACGTTTTTAATCATAATCTGTCTCTGTGATGCAGGTATTGGTACCAGTATTAACCATGTTTCTCATCCAGATCTTGCCCTGGATCAGACAGGCGGGTGGCCGTACTCCCCTCTCCCCCTCCACCTGCCTGAGGCTCGCTCCGAGGCATTCATGCTGCCTTAACCCCGCTGTTTGCCACTGGGATGCAGGACTCTCAAACTGGGTCAGCAGATCAATCAATATTACACGACGTGGAGCCTATTAGAAAATAAATTCTTCTTACCCTCAAAAAAAGGAGTTTTACCTTTTCCGAACTGCCACGGGGGGTTAGGCCTTTTCACAAACACTGTTCACATTCTGACAGCTGTAGCTGTAGAACTGTCTGTTCCACCTAATACCAAAAACACAGTGACCAGCGCAGTGAGCGCTGAATGACAGCATTCTGGATGTCAGAATACTTGATATTTATATATTCAGGCATGGTAAATATATGATAACATTTAAACATTTTTTTAAACTGCCTATGTTGAAGGAAAATCGACCAATAGAATGTTTTAACTTAGAAACATGGATACCCGGACATGCAGAGACTAGATGGAAAATATATTGTTAGTTTTCCTTTTTGTCAACAAATCACATGAGAAGACCAAAATCAACAATGTTTCAGTCCGTCTTGCCTTTTTTCGATTTCATGTGATTTGGTCTTTTCATGTTATTAACTATTCCCTATGCGTCATGTAACCTATGTATAGTTTCTTTAAAAAAAAGGTTGATGCAATAACTAAGGAATTAATAAGATGGCGAGAGTCACAAATGTAATTTTACCTGTGATTCACTAACAAGAGCACTGAAAAGAAGTCTTCTACCCTTTATTATATATATAACATTTCAGAAACACACACAATCAAGAATGAAATCCTTATCCTACTTAACCATAAACGTTATCCTTTACTTTCTCCATCTTTATGTGTAGATATTACTTTTCTTCGTTAATCTCCGCTCCTTTTCTCCTTCACGTTGTTTCCATAGCAACAACAACTTCCTGTCAACAGCATAAACTCGCCTTCAAAATAAAAGCATCTAAATAAAACAGGAAGTTAACCTAAATTACATTTAAGACATATATACAACTGCAACGAAAGTAACAAAAACAATGTGATATCCTTTTCAGTTTCACAGAACACAAATTGGGCCCTGGTGACTGAACATCTCCTTCATAAAAATAGTAATAGGGGGAATCGGGCAGTTCAATGTTGAAGAATTAAAATAACGTGTTATCGCAGGAAGTTTAATACAGTGTAATTCTGGTATATTCATTTTTATGTCACCTGACATAGGATGTTAAGTGTTAGTTAATGAGAGAAATGTATGTGCGTTCATTTCCTGCAAGACTCCTAAAGAGCATGAGACGATTGGGTCACACACAATTAGAGAGACAATGGTCCTTCTGATTCTGGGTGAGCTGACTTCGGGTGGAAGGAAGTTCAGAGATGGCCTGAGGGTATGAGGACAGTTAATCTTTGTTGGTTAGCTAGTCCTGGGGAGGTCATGAGATGATGACTGTTAAACCCCAACAAGTATGGCTTTCATAAAGAAAAGCATGTGATATTTGTGTAGTGAGCTGGAGGATAAGATGTGTGTGCGTCAAACATGCATAGGGAGGATGTGTGTGTTTATTGTAGTAGCTATGTATAATTACTGCTCAAGTATGTGTTTGTGTTTTATTGATTTCTATCTGTTTTTTCATGTTATAAGCACTAAATTGCCACCACATTTTGGAATAGTTGTTTTAAACAGATGTGTGTGTTGAAGATGTTTAGGGGGAATGTGTGTGCGTTCTGTTAAAGAGTCCTCGGTCTGTGAAATTATATGACTCCAAAGCATGACAAGGGGGACTGCCTGAGGGTAAACACACACACACACACACACACACACACACACACACACACACACACACACACACACACACACACACACACACACACACACACACACACTGTAAGGAGATGGAATCAACAAACTGCTGACTCATTACCTAGGGTTCGCCCAGAAGTGAAACTGGCCAATGGAGAACTACCAGCTCACTGTCTTGGGCTCGCCCAGAAGTGAAACCGGCCAATGGAGAACTGCCAACTCACTGGCGAGCTCGCCCAGAATGAACTCGCCAATAACAAACAGCTAGGGAGGATGAACCGACACAACTCCTCCCCGCTTATGTGTATAAATACTGTAACATTCTTATGCTCTGTGCTCTCTTCCTGACTGGCTGTCGTGGTACGTATATCACACGGTGGTAGGAATTGAGCCCGGAGTACTGTTGCAGAGTGCTCTGTATGGTGTATTGTTATTTTCTACCATTAAAACAGATTATTGTTGAAAATTGTATCCTGGTGCTTTTAAATTCCTTCCTTTTATGATTTAAAACCAACTCATCAAAAGGACACGCGGAGCCAAGGTGGGATTCAGACCACTCGCATCTCCAACAATGTGTGTTTTTGTGTGTGGTTAAAACGTAGCAGCCTCGATCTCTATTCAGCTGTTCTAATGAAGGTAAACACAGTGAAGGCGGTGCGTAAAATACACAGCTCTCTGCGCGCAGATAATAATGCACGGGCTTGAACGCATCAAAGCTTTGTGATTGGCCGGCGTGACCCCATGTGTCGCAATTATGGCAGAAGCAAAAAAGCCCAACATATATAACTTTCACTCCGAGTGGGAGGATGATTATTTTCGTATCTATTCCAATTCAAAGTCCATCTGTCTCATCTGCAATGCGAGCGTGGCTTTATCGAAGAAGGGTAATTTAGGAGCGGCATTTCAAAACAGCGCACAAACGCTACGAGACGGAATTCCCTCCTAATTCTGCCCTACGCTCCCAAAAGGTGAGGGGCCTGAAAGGACAGCTAAATGCACAGCAGTCCATTCACGTTAACAGACTAACATTGATTTCCTCAATTTATAAATGGACAGGCTCTGTAATTATACCATAACCTTTTCTCCTCTATCCCTTAACTCGTCTTCCTATACAGATTTACTTACCTCTAGTCATGTCAGGATTAAAGACAAATTAATCTGGTTGATTTTTTATTTTCAGGATTGAATGTTCAAACCAAGGCCTAAAACCTGGCATTTCATAAGAAAGTGACTAATATATAAACCAAATGTAATATTGGATCAAATACTACACCAAATGGACAGACACAGATTAAAAATCCGTCACTAGATGTCGCTCATTGTACCAATACGGTTTATATAATAATAACATATTATTATTATAGTAAAAGGGCTCGCTTTGGCAAAAACCTGATTCATACAGGCAGCCCTAAATAATAACAGGTAACCATCATGTGTGGTGCTATCTGTAGTTGTCTTATTTTTTGTCGATTTCATCTTGTTTTCACAGAGCTGTGGAAATGAATTTCCCCCTGGGGACAATAAATCTAATCTAAACTAATTTAATATTCAATCCCACACTTGGCGATTGAGAACATACATTCGTAATTTACCTCGTTTAAATCACTTTTGTTCTAATACTATGGATTTAGTTGACACTACTAGCCGACTTTCTTTTGTCCAATATTTTGCGGGAAGGTACATTGAATTAGAAGCTTCTTATTATACATCCATGGGTAGAAGAAGAAGAAGTAGAGGTAGAAGAAGTAAAGGTAGAGGTAGAAGAAGTAGAGGTAGAAGAAGAAGAAGAAGAAGAAGAAGTATTAGAAAAAGAAATACACTAACGCTACAAACAGGCAAAACACTGTTACTCTGTTTTTACTGACATGTAACATTTTATTTCACCTTGCTCTATGTTTTTTAACGCACATTCCGAAAATGGGGACTTTGCCCGGAAAACAGGGACGTTTTGGTCCCCCATCCGACTGTGTTTACAGCTAAGCACACATGCTAACATTAATTAAGACTACAAGCTTACTTGGGGTTGAGGCTTGTTTACACGTTGCTTGACTGCCTGCCCACATATCTGATCTAAATATAGTAACGTGTCTTGGGGAAAATAATTATTTAAAGTTATTTAATAATTGTGACATTTATTTAACTTTTCGATGGCTGAATGATGCTCAAAGTGAGGGGGCAAATAAAACAACTTAGGGGGCAATGCCCCCTTTTGCCCCCTCGTGGCGCCAGGCCCGAGTCTTTCAAAGACGGCGAAGTTGTGAAAGAAGCATTCCTGGAGGCTGCCGACGCGCTTTTTGGGGACAGTAAAAATAACAGTAGCATTTCAACAGGTTTTTGATATAATAAAAACTCAAGTTAGATACCGTTATTAATCAGCTGTAAGTTTTTGTTTGTTTGAACTTATTCATTATAATTATTGTACAAAATGGTATAAGATAAAGGTTATAGTCTATTATCAATTCAGGTTAAGTTAAGAAACTAGTGTTGCTTGCATCCTATTTTAAAAGACATTTATTTTTATACTCTACTAAATGCAACAAAAAAAGGGTTTGATTCTATTAATTTTGTCTTTTTTATTGCACTTTGGCAGCAGATTCCTGTGTAGCTTCAGATCTGAGTTGTCTTATTAGTAAGCCTAATTTATACTTTTGTAGCAACACTACTCAGTTTTACACAAGTAGAAGTGTGTATTTACCTGGTAGTAGGCTGTCAGTAATGGCTACGCCTCTCTATTTGGACTGGTAGATCTCGGCAGACTGGCAACTTTAAAAGTAGCTCTCGGTTCAAAAAAGGTTGGGCACCCCTGGCGTATAGTAATCATATATAACACGGCAGGGTCCGTTACAGTTTGTTTTCATCTGATTTCAAATAAACAAAGTCTTGGCTTTCAGAATATTAAACTTGTTTCGGCAAATTCAGATGATAAATACAACTTTGAAGCTTGTAACGGCATAATTACAAGCGGAGAACGGAGTAACTTGACGTCACAGCAGGCATAACAACAGCCGGTGTTTCTCGTGAGTGGTTTTCCCGGGAAACAAACACAATACACACAAACGCAAAAATACACAAACACACACACGCATACACACACACACACTCGTGAGCTTCCCCCAGACCAGTAATCCAAACGAAAATATCTTCCCTCCATACTATTTTTATCATTTGCTCCCCTAATCAATCAGATCGATGGATTCCAGAGATGTTTCTCAAAAATGATGACTCTGTAACAGTCAGTGCGAATCAGGTGCTTAAATAAATAGCTCTACACCTCTGGCCGAAATGTCCCTAAAATGAAGTCCGACTTTGAAATATCTCAAACAATGTATGCACTGCCATTTCCCCACATAAACATAACAGTCTGCAATGAAACGGTCACCTGTGCGCTCCACTTCCTACTTGGCGCACCGGTAACTTTCTCGTGCGAACGACAAAGTATCTCGTGCGCACGACAAAGTATCTTGTGCGAACAAGATATTTTATTTTTTTCATGAACCTTTAGGGGCTCCGTATGATTGTACCATTTGTTTAATAAATAAAAAATGAGATCACAAAGAAAAAAAGCTATTAAAGTATTATTATTACTTTCATTTAAACCCCTTTCTACGGAGCCCTGGAGGGTTCATAGAGAAAAATAAATAAAACGTGGCCACGTTTTACTTTCTCGTGCGCACGCTTTAGTAACTCGTGCGCACGCTTTGGTAACTCGTGCGCACGAGTTACTAAAGCGTGCGCACGAGTTATTAAAGCGTGCGCACAAGTTACTAAAGCGTGCGCACGAGTTATTAAAGCGTGCGCACGAGTTACTAAAGCGTGCGCACAAGTTACTAAAGCGTGCGCACGAGTTACTAAAGCATGGCCTAGTTTTGTGTGTGTGTGTGTGTGGGCATGGGCATGGGCATTTGTTTATGATAGTATCGTTCGTTCCGGTGCACTCCGGCAGGACTATAGCACATCCAGATTAAGATTAAACAAATTTCTTTCACTTGGGAATACACATATAACTATGGAGAACCAGATTTGTGTAAATTACTGTTCGTGGTCATTTTAAAACAAATGCCGGTGGTGTCGGACACACACAAACACACCGGACACGCACACACATCATGCGCCCCGGTGACAGGACATCTCCTTCATAAAACGAGGGGGAATACTCTGGTAGTTCGATGTGTGTAGAGGTGTGTGTGGTTAAACGTAGCAGCCTCGATCTCTATTCAGCGGTTCTAATGAAGGGAAACGCAGTGAAGTAAACAGTAAAAGGCACAGCTCTTTGCAGCTGGTGCTGCTCTTCTCAGATTCTGCTGGGTTACACGTTACTGCCTCCAGTGCCCTGTACGACGAAGCCAGTTCAACAGACCCTGGATATGTTTGATTTACCCGGCTTAACTAACCCTAACAAACGCGATGTCGCTAAGCGGTCCTACGAAGCTGGTTATCAACTCAGTAAATCAACCAGGGTTTCTCTGTCCGGCTGAGAGCGCGTTCACGTGAAAGGGACGGGGTTACCAACATTTGACCAATCACAAACATGGAGACGCGTGCTGACAGCGCAGCGTCATACTTCATGAATGAATAGTGTAAATAGCAAATCCTGCTTCGTAGTACAGGCCACTGGTGCCACAGAGATTTCATAAAGTGAAGGAGGTTTTCCTTCTATAAAACAGCTGTGGGCAGCAGATACTGTGAGTCATGGACAGGAATCCCTCAATTTAAATACAACGAGGCCACGCTTTAGTAACTCGTGCGCACGCTTTAGTAACTCGTGCGCACGCTTTAGTAACTCGTGCGCACGCTTTAGTAACTCGTGCGCACGCTTTAATAACTCGTGCGCACGCTTTAGTAACTCGTGCGCACGAGTTACTAAAGCGTGCGCACGAGAAAGTAAAACGTGGCCACGTTTTATTTATTTTTCTCTCAATGAACCCTCCAGGGCTCCGTACCTTTCATTCATAAATGAAAAGGTAAAACTTATTTTCACCCCAATATATATGTGCTTAAATTGGCTAGCGCTCCAACACATACGTGATAGGCTAAGGGGCGGGACATCTTTTAGCGGTGGACCAATTACAGAAATGTTTCTTATACTGTGTAAAGTAGAGAATACAAAGACGAAGTTAGCAGTTTAAAGTAAAAGGTACATTGCGTTTAAAAAATGTTTTGTTGTAATATGTTGTCTTTCTGCCTTTATTAAGGACGTATACAGTATGACACAGATATACCCATCAATATGAGAAAAGGAAGCTTAGGGATTGGACCTGGTGCAGCAGACCATTAGATGATCCTCAAACACGGCAACCTCTGCCCACCAGATTTAAATAAAAAAGGTGTCAAAACTTGTGTTTACCTTAAAGAGCCTGTGACAGCATCCCAACAACTGTTGTGCAATGAAATATTGGGCTACTAGTCATCTCGAACCGTCAGTTTAAAAAAGAAGATGCGATACCGTTCCGATAAATATCAATAATTTCGAACATCGCGGGGAAATTCCTTCGAGTCATTTTGAAGTTTTGGGGGAAGCCGGAAGTGACGTCAATGCGGGAACGCTTCACTGTGCGGTGAGAGAGCCAAACACGGACAAAGTGTGTTGTCATGCGTAGAAATGGTGAATTACTGAGTTTAGGCACGTTAATAACGTTGTAATGAAGATGACTACAGTATATTCATATTTGTCAGTGCTTTCATGTCAATTCGGCGAACATAAACCTAAATGATCGTGGTGAAGATGATGATTAAATTAGGATTACAAATCGGTAGTGAGAGCTGCTGAATTTCCTCCCGTAGGATGTGATATAAAAACAAATCGATTATTTTTGTAGTTGTAAACTCAAGTGGATTAAACTACATTTATTAGTGCTTTCATGTCAATTCGGCGAACATATGATACATTAAATGATCGTGAGAATGATGATTAAAAATCGTTTGTTTGAGCCGGTCTGCATTTCCTGATGAGAAAACAAACCGATGCTTTTTGTAGTTGTAGTACACCAACATGGATTAAACGTGTGTTTTTTTTACCACAATGTTGGGGAAATTAATGGATAAAATGCACGGATTATTATTATTATTATTATTCCCACTCCGATCGGGACACTAGGTCCACCGTTTCCCCGCAGCGAGGCTCCCCCCGTTGACAGTTTACTTGGACTGGGTGCAGTGGCGGACTGGCCATCGGGACGAATCCCGATGGGCCGGTACCGAAGTGGGCCGGTCAGATAAGTCACTAGCACATCCCCATAGGCAGCGCGTGAGGCTCAGGTTTGGGAAGGCTAAATAACTTTTTTTTACCTGACGCTGCCCGCCTCCGGCGTGTATAGAAAAGAGATCAACTCAGTGTGCGGAGTTTAAATCTCTCAAGTCATATTACAGGATAAAGGAAATACAGTTTAAACTGCCGTATGCAGAGAAGACGCCGACGTGTCGCACTTATCTTTCATATCACATCATCAATCAGATCATCGATCATATAATATCATAATATATCATATATCTCCTTATCCGAGTCAGCTTCTCCAGCCGTATCTGGCCGTGCAACACTTACAGTGTCACATACTGTATGCAGAAGTATTATTTTAAGCAACACATTATGTTGACGAAACACTCAAGTCAAATGTAATTAAAGTCAGATCCACTCGTGTCTTAGACGTGAACGCGCTCTCAGCTGGTGAGAGAAACCCTGGCTTGATTTACCGAGTTAATAACCAGCGTCGTAGGACCGCTTAGCGAGATCTCGTTTGTTAGTTTGTTGTTGTTTGTTTGTTACTCAAACATATCCAGGGTATGTTGAACTGGCTTCGTAGTACAGGGCACAGGTGGCTCGCAGCGCTAATGTCAAAGACACAGACATTATACATTATATTTGTATTTTACCAGGATGCAGTGACACAAATATTTGGGAAGGCTTAGCCTTCCCCAGCCTACAGCACCCGCCGCCCCCGACATCCCCCACTCCCCCCGTTGACAATTTACTAGCGGTACCGAAGTGGGCCGGTCGAGAGTCCCGGGATGATTTTTAGTCCCAGTCTACCACTGGCTACATGACCGTATGATCGCCCATATTGACGCACCTAATTCCTAAACTTCTAACAGATACAACATAAACCGGTCCTTCAGCCTCATATGAGCTCTCAGACACGTTCAAAATTAAACTGTCATCGCTGTCTGAGCTTGCTGCTGTGTGCACCATCGTGCGTTTACATGCAGATGCTGGGATCCTGAACGGTGCAGCTGGAGCGCTGTGCCCGCAATGACGTCACCCATAATTTGGCGGGACTTGAAGAATCCCCGAGAAGATCCAGAAAATGTTCAACATTGAAGGGCAGATTAATGGTTATCAAAGTACAAATATCCAAAATCAGTTCAGTAACGGTTTTCAAGGGGACAATATTTACTCAAATTGATGGGTTTGGATGATGGGGGAAACTCGTGTCACAGGCTCTTTAAGGCTCCATTTCATCTTGAATATGGGTTTTAAGCACAGCCTGGCCTTTGTAGTGATAGAACACACAAAATGACTGGGCTGCTACTTTTTAAAAACATTTTGAGCAAGCTCATCTGAGCTTATCTAAACTAAACTGAGATGAATGCTAGAGACACCCTCCCCCCCACACACACAGACACACACACACACACACACACACACACACACACACACACACACACACACACACACACACACACACACACACACACACACACACACACACACACACACACACACACACACACACACAGCTTCTCGGTCGGCCCATCCGTAACTAATACGGGATCAGCTGGCTGAGCACACTAACAGCTCGACGCTCAGAGAAAAGTTGCTAATGATGACAGACAAGCTCACTTTAACAAGAGCAGTGGAGGTAGCTTTCTAGCTTGAGTCAGCTGCAGCCTTAGCATCCCAGCTAGCTCCCTCCTCCAGTTATTTTCCCCACAGACCCATGGTACTAACTCAAACGGTGGCGCTACCCATGGAGCTTCCCGGGGAGGTTTTCCCTGAGGACAACTTTGATGTGAACTTTGCAGTATGCCAGGGTACGGCAGCACGCCGGGCCTGTGGTAATTGTGGCTCATCATCGCACCAGAGTCGAGCTCCAAACTGCCCTGCCAAGGGACAGAGGTGTCAACGCTGTGGCAGACAGAACCATTTCGCACGGGTCTGTCGCTCTGTTCCTGCAACCGACAGCCCACCTCCACGTACGCCTGGGCCACACGCACCGACGACCATCCACTCAGTGGCCGCCATCTCCCGACCGCTGAAGTGCTGCACGGTGGAGCTGGATGGGGTCTGCCTCCCGCTGCTGCTGGATACGGGGGCCTCCAAGTCGCTCCTGAATCTTTCCACGGTCCGGCATCTCTTTCCGCTCCGAACACTCACTGCCGACGCCGAGGATCTTTACGGGTATGGACACCAGAGTTCCCGTTAGAATATTTTTTCGCCGGTCAACATGTCCGTTAAAGTTTAAATCTTCCGGACAACATTTGAAAGGTGCCGGTCAAAGGTCTTCTTTGTTATTTATTGAGCATTAAAACAAATTGATATGATTCGATATTAAACAAACTAATTATAGTAGATTAACTATTCAAAAGTGTACAGTAATTTACAATAACACGGGAATAATAAACGGAGCGCTCTCTCCCTCTCCTGACAGCCCGTCATGCAGCAGGCGGAACAGTGATGAGTAACCCGACAGTAAAACTAAACATATCTATAACTAGTTACGGTAGTCATTAAAATAGCTACGTGTGATATTCTAACCTGAAGTGTGTGTTTTGTTCCGCTCACCGCTGCATGTGGTTATGCAGAGCTGCTTACTCCGTTCTCCGCTTGTAATTATGCCGTTACAAGCTTCAAAGTTGTATTTATCATCTGAATTTGCCGAAACAAGTTTAATATTCTGAAAGCCAAGACTTTGTTTATTTGAAATCAGATGAAAACAAACTGTAACGGACCCTGCCGTGTTATCTATGATTACTATACGCCAGGGGTACTCAAATACAAATCTTAAAGGTCCAAAGAAAATGTTCAATAAGACAACCGTTTATTACGGTCATTCAAACTTTTAAACAATTACAACAAGATTAACACGAGGTTGCAAAAACAAAAAGTATCTGTATGCAGCAGTTGTCATTATTATTGTGTGTGTGCTTGATCCCTCAGAGTCACAGTGTAAGAGCTGCACAGTTATGAATAAAGGCAGCTGCACCCTCTTTCATTCAGCATTCCCATTATTGCTTTATAAATGTCTTCCCCCCCCCCCCTTGTGTGTCCACTGAGGTTTGTCAGGGCCAACACATCTTCAACAAACTCCCCCTTTGCCTCATCATAAAAACTCACAAAAAAAATGCATAATTTTATTATTTCTGCATCAGAGAATGGCTTCAACACCCACTGAGTGAGGACTCAGTGGCCTTTTCTCGTTGTGACATAGATGTAACAAGGATCCTGCTTGCAGCTTGATATGATGATTTCATCCCATTCATTTTTTTGGTTCTTACCGCTGAATTTTGAGTAAAGGTCGCTTCAAAATAATTGTGTTTTGTTTCATAGTTCCGTTTCAAATTGCCACTCTTCACAAGAGCTACCGTTTCTTGGCATATTAGGCACATTGGTTTGGTGCTCGCTGGAGGGAGGACTGAAGTATTCAAAAGTAAAAATGACATGTTTAATATAAATGTTGGCCAATTGTTTTCATTGCATTCACAGACCCTTGTAACTCTCTGATACCACCCAATGAATGCACTGACTTGCTAGTAGAACCACGCTACACAAAGCACATAGCAACACCTATAAAGAATTAAGCACAGACATTTTAAAAAAGGGGCTACTGTATCTACATTTTAAAATTGTATTTAAAGAAAAAGCCCTAACAAAACAGCAGGGCTCTATTTCAGTATTAACTAAAAAATAAATAACATAGTGAAAATAAATATATTGCAATGCTCCAAACAGCAGCATCCAACCGTCTCTAATCCTTGGATATTACATGTCACTGCATGCATGCACGGAGCACCCATAGCACGTAGATCATCATATCATTCTGTCTTGTATTACTTAACAACAACAAACTATAGGTTACTTACGTAACCCCAGTTCTCAGAGTAACATGAAGTGAGATGTCTCACTATGGGATGCGCCTCAACGCGTATGCAAACAAAAGCATAAATCTCATTATGCCAATCCTGATTGGCTGGTGATCTTGACGTCTACGTCAGGGAATCCACCCACCCTTTAAGTAGCTTGCGCTACGTCGCAGCGTCATTCAAAATAAGCACCTCTTCTCGCTTCGCCTTAGCAAGAAGGGCCGTCTGGTGAGACATCTCACTTCATGTTACTCTGAGAACTGGGGTTACGTAAGTAACCTATAGTTCTCATTCATAACACTCCGTTCGATGTCTCACTATGGGATATTGAAACTCCCGTATTGCTTAGACATGCTTAACTCGAAAATCACCAAAACAACCAGAACAGGTAGAACCCTGTCTCAACACGGGGCCCAGCCCTGCACGGGCCACACTTGGAGCAGAGACATCTAGCCTGTAAAAGCAGACAAAAGTGAGCGGTGAGGACCAGCTCGCTGCTGCACAAATGTCTTGGATGGAAACACCCTTGAACAAAGTCCACGAGTAGAATGAGCACGCAGGCCCGTTGGTGCCTGCAAACCCTGACTCGTATAAGCCAGAGCAATCGCTTCCACAATCCAGTGGGAGAGCCGTTGCCTGGTAACGGGCTTGCCCTTATCAGGGTTAGCCCAGGATACAAAGAGTTGGTCATTGCATTGAAACTCTTTTGACCTGTCCATATAGGTGCGTAAAGCACGGACTGGGCACAGCAAATTTGGCCGCTGTTCCTCAGAGGAACACAGTGGCGGAGGAAATGCCTCAATGTCAATGGGGGTACATGTGCGAGCCCCTTTCATAAAACGGCAGACCAAGGGATGTTGGCTAGCCGTCTTTCCCTCAAAGCCCACATGGCATGCAGCAATAGCAGCCAGGTACACTTTGATCGTAGAGAAAGCTCTGTGTTTATCAATCAGGTCCTGTAAAAATGATAGAATCACCCCGACAGGACATTGAAAAGAGATGTGTCCTTTTTGAAGGGACCACTCCTCAAACACCCTCCACTTACAGTCATAGAGAGACCTGGTGGAGGAAGCTCTTGCACTCTGAATAGTGTTTATCACCTTCTGAGGGAGTCCCACTGTATTCAGGTTATACCACTCACGGGCCAGGCCCATAGTGCCAAGCGCTCTGGGTGTGGGTGAAAAATCCCCCCCCCCCCGACTGAGACAGTATGTCCCTGCGTAGCAGGAGCTGCCACGGCTGCCCGCACAGCAGCTGATATATCTCCGCAAGCCAGTACATTGCAGGCCAGTGTGGAGCTATTAGGATCAGTGTGTGGCGTTGTTCTCTCACTCTGGCCAGTTGGGGGTATCAAAGCCAGGGGTGGGAACGCGTACAGAAGGACCGGAGGCCAAACGTGCGCGAGCGCGTCCACGCCTAACGGTGCGTTTAAATCGCGCATTGAAAAGAACAGCTGACATTGAGCGTTTTCTTTTGATGCGAACAGATCCACCGCGGCTCGGCCGTAACGCACCCACAGCTGACTCACAATTATTGGATGTAGAGTCCAGTCTGCATATAGTGGTGCACCTCTGGACAGCAGATCTGCCCCGAGGTTCATCACTCCTGGCTCTCAGAGAGAGGAGATGTCCGCAGCTCCATAAGATCAGTTTGCGTGCCAGCATGTGTAACTGGAGAGAACGCAAACCCCCTTGGCGGTTTATATATACGATATTGAGGTTGTGTTGTCTGTCCTCACGAGGACATGATGTCCTCTGAAAAAAGGCAGAAAGCGTTTCAGGGTGAGGAACACCGCTAAAAGCTCCAGATAATTTATGTGTGACCGTTGGAGGTCTCCTTCGTATATACCCCCCCAGCCCGTCAGACATGCGTTTGTGGTGACCACCTTCCGCGATAGGACAGCACCCATAGGCACGCCCCGTACTAGAAAAGTCGGGTGCAGCCAGTGGCGCAGTGCCAATACGCATTTCAAAGTGACCATCACTCTCCGCGCGCCATGACGCACAGGGTCCAGTCTGAGGGCAGCTACCCAGCGCTGAAACTCCCTCATGTGTAAGCGTCCCAGTCATACCACCAGGATGGCTGACGCCATGAGCCCCAGTAACCGCAGACATGATCTGAAGAGAACATATTTGCGTGGCTGGAAATGAGCGAGGCAAGCCCTGAAGGCTTTCGCTCTCTCTGCTGAAAGGCGGGCTGTAAAGGGCACCGAATGCAGGCGTAGGCCCAGGAAGAGTACAGTCTGGGCTGGGGACAACATGCTCTTTTCTGTGTTTATTACGAAACCCAGGTCGAGCAGGTGTTTTACGAGGACATTCGTCTGCGTAATAGCCTCTTGCTCCGACTGTGCGAGAAGGAGCCAATCGTCCAGATAAGTTGCCAGGCGAATACCCTGTTGTCTTAACGGGGCTATCGCGGCTTTCGTACACCGTACAAACACTCGTGGGCTGAGAGACAGACCGAAGGGAAGTACTCTGTACTCGTAACAGACACCCTGAAAGGCGAACATCAGATATTTCCTGTGTGGGTAATATACTGGGATGTGGAAATACGCGTCTTTCAGGTCGACTGATGTGAACCAATCGTTTTGGCGCACGAGACGCAACAGAGATGTGTGAGTGAGCATTCTGAATTTGTATCTTTTGAGATATTTGTTCAGAGCCCTCAAATCTAGTATAGGCCGAATCCCGTTCCCTCCCCGTTTGGGAACGAGGAAATACTTGGAATAAAAGCCGCTCTGACTCTGTTCGGAGGGTATTATAGATATATGGGCCGACTCTCCCCGGGCTTGCGAATACAGAATGCCCGAAAAGTGAGGGGGGGTGACAGCGAATTGGAGTCTGTAACCCTGTGTTATTGTCTTGAAAACCCAAGCAGAATCTGTGAGCATCCTCCACTTTTCGCTTCTCAAAGCGAGTGGAGATGTCACATCCCTGCCGTCTGCCCTCTGTGTCTTTATTTGTTGTGTTATGGGGCCCTCTAGTGTCTGAACACGGTGGTACCCCACGTTGACAACCCCGGTCGACACTGCGCATGCGCTTGGCGGTGATGCCTTCACAGCCCCGTCCATCGTCCGCCTTCTGAGAGAGGTAGCAGCCACTCTTAGAAGGGGGGTAGACGTCAGACTGTTTATTGTTTTTATTGTCTTTCTTTTCATTTTTATTGACTGCGCCCTTGAGACAATATTGATGACATGTGTTTGTGTGACTTAAACGAGCAGCGGAGCTTGCTGTCGTTGATGTTAAGTCCATTTCCCTCATGGCGCGAACTTGAGGATGACGTTCCGACATCACTCGAGGCGGCGGGAAGATGGGGGAAACACATGAGCATCTAACACTGGAACGTGTTCTGGAGCTGGAGAACAGGGAACTTCCAGCTCTTTTATCGAGGAGAGGAGAGGAGGCTGTCAGGCCGCCCTCTTCTTCTTCTTCGTCTGGTGGCTGAAAGTCTGGGTCGGCTGTGCCTGAGCGGCTGCTGCCGGAACCGGAGACTTTCTTGGCCAGCCCGTCCTCGCCTCGTGTCTGGGCTGGAGACCCGGGGCGGGCTGTGGCCTCTGCTGTTTCGGGATCTTGAAACGGGCAGGACGTGAGGCAGCCTGAGCGAAGGACTGCCGCGGGGCCGTTGAAGGCGGCGGCTGGACCCTTCGGGGAAGACAAAGCTGGAGAGCCTTGTCCTCCTTCTTTTTGGATTCACACCGCTGCTGTATCGAAGCTAGAGCGGAGCCAAATATGCCCTCGGGAACAATAGGCATGTCCAAGACGTCCTCTTTTTCCCGGTCTGGAAGGTTCATCAGGGTAAGCCACCTGGCTCTCTCCTGTACCACCATTATCCCCAGTGCTTTGCCCGTGGCTTGGACTGCACAGCGCTGCACACGGAGGCAAATGTCCGTGATCGCTGCGATTTCGTCCCACACGCCAGGCTCAGGTTTGACCGTCATGTCCTCGCAGAGCTCCGCCTGGTAGGCGGTCAGCAGCGAGGAGACGTTGAGCGCCCTGGCGGAGAAAGCTGCGGCTTTATAGGCTCGTTCGGTCATTGCTGACTGGAAGCGGTCTGCCTTTGCCGGTAGCGTGGGGTTCCTGCTTGGTGCCGAAGCCAGCCGCGGTTGGAGATGGGCTGCCACCAGCGGCTCCATGGGCGGCATGCGGAGCAGGCCGAGCTTCTCCATGCTTCTCCATGCCACAGTCCAAAGAGGAGGCACCCTGGATTTGGGCCTTGTTGCTGAAAGGGCGGTCTCTCCACGAGACCGACACCTCGTCCAGCATCTCTGGAAAGACTGGGAGAAGCTGCTTCCTCATCCTCGCTGCTTGGGGCAAGTTCTTCCCCTCATAGCGAGATCTGGAGGTCTCCTTCAGGCCAGGGGATGTCCAGCCTGGACGCAGCACGTTGGCACACGGCCTGCAAGTCCATACTGAGGCAGGGCGAAGCTGGTGTGCTTTCGCCTGGGGGAGCGGACATCGCCTCCGGCTTGGCAGTCTGGGCAGATGAAACGAAGATGTCATCTTCGTGCTCATCTGAGTCGGATAAGAGGAACTCAGAGGCATCCTCTTCATCCTCCTTCATATAATCCAGCTGTAGGACATCCTCCGCGAGTGGAACCACGGTGAGGTCCAGTTGGGTGCCCCAGCTTGACACAGCGCGGGGCTCCGCTCTTGCGGCTCTTGCCGCCACCGGGCCCCAGCCTGACACGGCGCGGGGCTCCGACTTCGCGGCTACCACCGTTGTTGAGCCCCAGCCTGACACAGCGCGGGGCTCAATCTCCACGGCGGTCGCCACCATGTCCCGATTGCCGGCCGGCGAATCAACGGACATGAAGGGGTCCTGTCCCGACAGGCTAGCTTGGCGTCGGCGGAGGCTCTTGATGGTGAAGCGGGCACAATGCCCGCACGAACCGGGGGTATCGATAGCTTCCTGGGCGTGTTCCAGCCCAAGG
The DNA here is from genome assembly GCA_028583405.1 of Pogonophryne albipinna. Taxonomy (NCBI): domain Eukaryota; kingdom Metazoa; phylum Chordata; class Actinopteri; order Perciformes; family Artedidraconidae; genus Pogonophryne; species Pogonophryne albipinna. Next base: position 28,658,707 of record CM053256.1, read on the forward strand.
CAGGACGAGCAGACCTGGTGTGAGTCCGTGCTCGAGATCTTAAACCCGCAGCCTCCGAGCCGAGCCTCCGACTCCTCTGGTGTGAGGGAGAGAAGGGTCCATCCTCGTTTGCCAGGGTGTCGGCGCGGAGGGACAAGCTAGTAACAGGTATGTTACCGAGAAAAGAAATCCAACCTTATCGTTATTCCGAAAGGAAAAAACGACGGGGTAGATTTTTCTCCAAAAAATATTAACTGGTGTGTTAATATCTTTCTTATCTCCGTCTCCTCTGGTGTGAGGGAGAGAAGAGTCCGTCCTCGCTCCCCGTGGTGGAATAAACTAGCAACAGGTATGTTACTGTTTGAAGAAAAAATCAAACCTTACCGTTATTTCGAAAGAAAAAACGGCGGGGCAGATTACAATATTAACTGGTGTGTTAATATTTGTTCAATTATTCTGCAAAGCAAAAAAAGTAACCGTCAAGCGCCCGTCGACCGAATGTTAGCTTGGGTTCAGTCTGTGGACCGTTAAGCTAGCCCGGCTACTGATATTCGAGATGTGCTCTGAAGCGAGAAGAGGTGTTTAAATGACGCTACTTAAAGGGTGGGTGGATTCCCTGACGTAGACGTCAAGATCACCAGCCAATGAGGATTGGCGTAATGAGATTGATGCTTCTGTTTGCATACGCGTTGAGGCGCATCCCATAGTGAGACATCGATCGGAGTGTTATGAATGAGAACAACGGTTTGTTCGTTCTCATCTGGAACTCCCCTGGGCACCCCTATGCTGTCAATGTACACTGTGGAGCTAAAACTCCCTCCTGGGACTGACCTCTTGGCCCTGCTGGATTTGGGGTGGTTTGCCAGTTTGGTTAGTTGATCAGCTGTCATTGGTACTGCATAAAAAGGCATCACCAGTTGTACCAGAGCACAGGTCCCAGTCCAATCCTGTGGCAAGACTGGGTACAAAGTATTAGTTCCACAATACCACCAAACATCTGCTCTGGGATACAGCATAATTTGGACATAGTTATTCTGGTTGGTTAAAGTAGTTGTAGAATTGTACCACAGTTCCTACTTCATTACCTTTTGGCTGTTTTTTTATAATGCAGTCATAAAGTCCCTCATAAGGTGTGAAAGCCGGTGGAATATCATTAACTTTTATGACTGGGTACATCAGTGCAATGTCAACACAATCTGCTGGGGATTTTTGTTCATAGAGTTTATACATACACAGCTGTCCTCGTGGGTCATTGTGGGCATTAAGGGGAAAAGGCACAGTGCCCAGACTTGGTCGTGCAGCTGCACACGCTAAGCAGTCAGACATCTTGCTCTGTTTAACAGAATATATAACCCAATCTAACCAGGAATTGGTGTCTTCGTACCCTGTTTCACCAGGTATTCACTCTCTATCCTAAACGGCTTGCTGGAGCATCTGCCCCCCCCCCTCCCTGTGAGCCCAGTGTGCTCTGATTGGTCGGGACGTTGCGAGGCTCGTTGCTGCGAGAAGCGGACAGGTTTCCGGGTCGGCGATAGAGCAAGAACAAGCGAAACAAATCCTGAGCACACACAAACACTCACAGCCGAAGTAAGAAAAAGGTATATAACGCTGTGAGAATGGGTCTGCGGAGAGCATTTCTCCGCAATCCCAACTCGTCTATTACCAGCGTTCAGGGAGCTCTATGCAAGTCAATGGGGACTCCCTGTTAGTTAGCCAAGGGATCCTGGTGTGTGAGGTGCTTCGCGGATTGGTCCATTTGAGCCAATCCGGTCATTTGTTGTTGATTTGGGTGTTCACACGTCACAGAGCCCAGGAAGCAAACAATGGAAAATGAGAAATCTCCAACGAGGCGTTCTGGGGCAGCATACAGTAGACAGGTCTTTTCTGTGTTAGAGTTTTACTCGCTACAGGGTGTACTTTGAGGGTTTTTGCAGACCGTTTACATGCATAAAAACCTTCATAACACACAAGGGGACGGGTAATAACCGGAAAAGCATGACATGGGCCCTTTAACCTGTTAAGCACTGAGCCTGTTTTTCAGGTCTCAGACTCGAAAATGACATTTCCATTAATACTCTTTTTTCTCAAAGTAATGATAAACCTGTGAGTTGGATGTAGAAAAGTCAGAATCAATATAGATGTTTTTTAAAGAAAATTCAGATTGAACAAAGTAAAAAACTGTAAATTATAGTGTCCATTCAAAAAGTATTTTTTACTTATAGTGAAAACTACCCTTGGATGATGGTAAGGTAGACTAAAAGCTTTAGGAATCCAAAGTACAACATATAATAAGTACCCTGTATCCAGATTGATGCAAAACAAGTGACATTTGACCTTTTTAGAGAGGTTTAGCAAAAACAACTCCATCTCTGAGGTGATTCAACCCAGTCTCACGGCATTTCGTGTTATAGTCACGACATTTAATCTATTGATTCGTGTTCACCAACATGATTTTCCCCTTTTTTTCGTGTCACACAGAACGATTTTAAAAGCAATGTATTTCTATTGGTAGTATGTTTCGTGCCTGCAGCACGTCTTTTTGTCCGTTCGGGTCTTGGAAGACCGGAAGCTGTGGGGTTCATAAAAACATGTTCTTACTCAATATCAAGCCACAATTATTGTTTTTATTTTAAATCGTATAATGTCGGACTTTTTTTGTCGTCTGTGAGGAAAAGAAATGGGGCTCAGAGCCTCAGAATACTGAAATCTGTATTTTTTTAAATCTTTTTTTCCTTCTAATTTGTTATTATTTTCTAAATACCACACTGTTATTTACTCACGAATAACACACAATTATCCTTGTTTTTATTTATTTATTTGTTTAATTCCATAATCTTGGGCTTTTTTGGCGGGAACTGAATTTCAAAATAAAAATAACCGGAAACAGACGTAGGCCTATAAGGGACATTTCGAGCATCATTGCGATACACAGCCACTGAACTGATTACCCAAGATCCTCAGCTATGGTTTAAGCTCGCTGATTGGATGTTTTAGCCGCAATGCATGTAGGGATATGGTGTTCATGCCATATCAAATCCGAAAAACATTTCTGAGTTTAGGATGGCCGAAGACACTACACTACCCATAATCCCCAGCTATCGTTTAGGACTACTGTCCCTGTGATTAATCGTCATGCTCTGGGATTGGATGTTGGAGTGGCAGTGCGCCAAGGTTACAAGCGTCAAACAGCTGTTTGAAATGGAACGAAACCACGCCAGACTATCCAAAACTGGAATCGAACGCCACCCCATAACTACATGCTGGCTATTGTGTTTTGCAAAATGTTCTATGGGACGTCTCCACTGAACGTTTTCGTTTTTCCCACAATTAGAAGTTGCCAGTATTAAACACATTGGTGTTATCAAATGTAAAACATATAATTAATAAATGGGTGAAAATCGCTTGTGTCCATAATGCGCAGCATTAAACTATGAATTTTTTTTATGCTGTGTATGTAATTTATTATATGTAATGCCTTGTCTTTTATCTGGACCCTGAGTCTGTATCAAGTTTTCATTCATTCATTAATATATACCCACATGACAGCTCATTGTTACTTTGTAATTCTACTCCACTACAATTCAGAGGTTAACCTGGTATTTTTACTCCATTACATTTATTTGAGTTACTTTGCAGATTCTGATTAATGATGTGAAATATAAACAACCCTTAAATCAGACTTTATTTACACCTGAGTAAAATTCAGGTAAGGTGATTGTCAAGTGCCAACAATCAGGAGAGATATTTGATAGTTGGTGCTTGAGAAGACTAAACATTTATCTGCAATTGACATGAATGGAAACGAGTAATAAAGTATATTCATTACTCGTTATTCTCTACTAATACTTAATTAAAGACTGTATAATGGCTATTTTGCACGTCCCTTTCAAGATTTTCTAAGGTTTATTGACATATCATATACACAACTATAGTGTAGTTATGCAATGAATGAAAAACTTGGGTCGCAGCTGAGGTTCCTCAACAGTGCATTACAAGACATCTATCAATATGTGTGTATACCTCCACCATTAAACTGTCATATTCTGCACATTTCTTATACTATCTACATACATAAGAGTATAATTCATGTGTATAATATCAGTTCAAATAAGTGCTTCAACATAGTTAACATTGCAGGAAAGCAATATATTAGACGTTAAGTACTTTGTCAGGCTTAATATTTATCTTTTGATACCCCCAAAGCTTTTTTCTTATTTAAAAGAAGACTTTAATCTAAAGTATTATTTAATATTTAAATAAAGGTTAATTCGTTTTTCTGTTTTGCACCTCCTATTAATATCTTTGTACATCCTGCACTAAACTGTTTTATTGTAGAGATCACTTATAGTATCTTCTTGATTTTTTATATTCTATATTTCTATCATTGACCTTCTACTTTATCCATGTATTTTTTCTTTTAATGACTGATTTTAAATGCCATTTACTTAATGTCTTTCATTTTTTGTAAAGCACTTTGAATTGCCTTGTGTTGAAAAGTGCTACATAAATAAACTTGCCTTGCCTTACTTTCCCCCTATGAAAGTATGTACTCTTAATATTTTTTTCATCAAATATAACACATAAAAACAATAATTCAATAACGTGCTTTAACCACTAGGTGGTGCACACAAGGTACACACAGCCATAATAACTTTGTATTATTAGTGTAGGACACTTATGTATGTACAACATTTGAAGATGTGGAGTTTTATTCATGTTTTCACATAATTTGACAGCATATTGCAAAACTATTTCAGACTCAGTATTTACATTCTTATATTCAAAGAAAATCAGTAATATCTTTAAAAACTACAAGTCCTTATATCAGCTGTGCAGCGTTAAGGTGTAAATATAACCTATCTACGAATTAGATCAAATGTAAAAGTCAGCCGAATTAGTGTTGATACTGCAAGGAGACGTATTGTGTGAAGAGAAATCGAAGATGTTGTTTAATTGTTGATATATTTATGATCCACGTCAAGTATTCAGTTTCGGCGGCATTTCTTCCAGTTTTTCCAAAGGTCTTCTCATCAGGGCTCTATAAATAAAGAACTACGGCAGATCTGTAATATATAATGCAGCCGAACCATGTATTACAATGCCGTTATGTGATGACTGATACGAGGAATGAAGCAGGTAGGACCCAAACGCAGATAACACTGATAATACCTTTATTTCAAGGGCTCTTATCTAATATATCACATGGACAAACAAAACACTCCACGGTGAACTCGGTCACAAACAAAAGAAGCACCAACACTGAACACAGGAAGAGACAAGACTAAATACAGGGCGGGGTAATCACGGGACAAGAAACAGCCGGGCAGGGGAGGAGAAACACAAGGGCCACAGGTGAACACAATCAGATAACAAGACACACCAGGGAACTAACGACGGGAGGAAAAACACAGGGAAAAGGACCAGACAATAACCCAGGAGGAAAACATGACAGAGAGAACCGTGACAGAACCCCCTCCTCAAGGGACGGATTCAAGACGTCCCTAAACACCAAAACAAAAATCCAACAACGTCCAGCAGGGTGGGTGGAGGGGGTCTGGAGGACGGGTCTCGGGCGGACGGCCCGGGGGCAAGGCAGAGACCAAGGAGGGGGTCTCGGGCGGACGGCCCGGGGGCAAGGCTGAGACCAAAGAGGGGGTCTCGGGCGGACGGCCCGGGGGCAAGGCAGAGACCAAGGAGGGGGTCTCGGGCGGACGGCCCGGGGGCAAGGCAGAGACCAAGGAGGGGGTCTCGGGCGGACGGCCCGGGGGCAAGGCAGAGACCAAGGAGGGGGTCTCGGGCGGACGGCCCGGGGGAAAGTCAGGGGGCCGGGCTCGAGGGCGAAGACCAGACAGCTCCGGAGGCCGGACAGGAGCCGGTGTCGACCGGACAGGATCCGGAGCCGGTGGGACAGGTGTCGGCAAGATTCCCCACGGAAGAGGACACAGGGACGGCAGGACCCCCGGCAGGAGAGCAGTCGGCGGAACCTCCAACGGCACAGGACATGGGGCTGGCAGGAACCCCGGCAGAAGAGTAGTCGGCGGGGCCTCCAACGACACAGGACACGGGGTTGGCAGGACCCCCGGCAGATGAGTAGTCGGCGGGGCCTCCAACGGGACAGGACACAGGATTGGCAGGACCCCCGGCAGAAGAGTAGTCGGCGGGGCCTCCAACGGGACAGGACACAGGGTTGGCAGGACCCCCGGCAGGAGAGTAGTCGGCGGGGCCTCCAACGGCACAGGACATAGGATTGGCAGGACCCCCGGCAGGAGAGTAGACGGCGGGACCTTCAACGAGACAGGACAAAGGGTTGGCAGGACCCCCGGCAGAAAAGTAGTCGGCGGGGCCTCCAACGACACAGGACACGGGGTTGGCAGGACCCCCGGCAGAGGAGTAGTCGGCGGGGCCTCCAACGGCACAGGACACAGGGTTGGCAGGACCCCCGGCAGAAGAGTAGTCGGCGGGGCCTCCAACGGGACAGGACACAGGGTTGGCAGGACCCCCGGCAGGAGAGTAGTCGGCGGGGCCTCCAACGGCACAGGACATAGAGTTGGCAGGACCCCCGGCAGAAGAGTAGTCGGCGGGGCCTCCAACGGGACAGGACACAGGGTTGGCAGGACCCCCGGCAGGAGAGTAGTCGGCGGGGCCTCCAACGGCACAGGACATAGAGTTGGCAGGACCCCCAGCGGAACCTCCAACGACACTTGGGTAGGGACTTGAGTGGGAACTCGATCAGAGACTCGAGAGGTGACTCGAGAGGGAACTCGAGAGGTGACTTGAGAGGGGACTCGAGAGGTGACTTGAGAGGGGACTCGAGAAGAGATTTGAGAGGGGACCTGAGAGGGAACTCGAGAGGTAACTCGAGAGGGGACTTGAGAGGGGACTCGAGAAGAGACTCGAGAGGGGACCTGAGAGGGAACTCGAGAGGAGACTTGAGAGGGGACTCGATAGGGAACTCGAGAGAGGGCTTGAGAGGGAACTCGAGAGGAGACTCGAGAGGTGACTTGAGAGGGGACTCGAGAGGAAACTTGAGAGTTGACTGGAGAGGGGACTCCAGAGGGGACTCCAGAAGAGATTAGAGAGGGGACCTGAGAGGGAACTCGAGAGGAGACTCGAGAGGTGGCTTGAGAGGGGACTCGGGTAGGAACTTGAGAGGAGACTTGAGAGGAGACTTGAGAGGAGACTCGAGAGGTGACTTGAGAGGGGACTCGGGTAGGAACTTGAGAGGAGACTTGAGAGAGGACTTGAGAGGGAACACGGGGGGATACTTGAGAGGGAACTCGATAGGGAACTCGAGAGAGGGCTTGAAAGGGAACTCGAGAGGAGGCTCGAGAGGTGGCTTGAGAGGGGACTCGGGTAGGACCTTGAGAGGAGACTTGGGACGGTTGGTTCGCCAACAGAACACGAGGGAGACGAGGTGCTGGAGTCGGCCGGTACGCCGACAGGACTCTGGGAGCTGGCGTCGGCTGGGGAGCCAGCAGGAGACGAGGTGCTGGAGTCGGCCGGTACGCCGACAGGACTCGGGGAGCTGGCTTTGGCTGGAGAGCCAACAGGAGACGAGGTGCTGGAATCGGCCGGTACGCCGACAGGACTCGGGGAGCTGGCGTCGGCTGGAGAGCCAGCAGGAGACGAGGTGCTGGAGTCGGCCGGTACACCGACAGGCCTCGGGGAGCTGGCGTTGGCCGGTACGCCGACAGGACTCGGGGAGCTGGCGTCGGCTGGAGAGCCAACAGGAGACGAGGTGCTGGAGTCGGGACCATGGCTACTGGGGCCGGTACTGAAGCCGGAACCATGGCTGCTGGGGACGGAACCATGGCTGTGTGGGCCGGTTCCGTAGCCGGAACCATGGTTGCTGGGCACGGAACCGGAACACGGGACCATGGCTGTGTGGGATGGTACTGGAGCACGAAACCATGGCTGTGTGGGCCGATACTGGAGCATGGAGCCATGGCTGCTGGGGCCTGTACTGGGGCTGGAGCCATGGCTCTTGGGGCTCGGGCTGCTAGCTTAGCCTTGCGACTCCTTCTCTTAGCAGCCGCCTGAATACTCCGTGGAACTCCATAAGCCAACCGAGTTCCAGAATACGACTCCTGGACAGGAGCAGGAACTGGGGCAGAAGCATGGGTTGACTTCAGACGGAACCCAGCGAGGCGTATGGTACCAGGTTGGGAATTGGGAGACAGGGAGCTAGCATGCCTGGGGCTAGCAGGCCGGGAATCACACACCGAGAGGAAATTCGAAATCCAGCCAGGTAAGAATCTCACCAAGCCTGGTTTCTCCGTAGCCATCTGGCGCGCCTCTGCCAAAACAGCCTCTCGCTGCTGAACTCCGGACGCTCCCCTCCATTCACCATAGCTGCAAGCCAGCAAGCAGGTGAATGAATACAGCTCCCTTTCAAATGGATCTTCTGCTGGGTCCATTTCTCGGTTGGTGCTTTCTGATACGAGGAATGAAGCAGGTAGGACCCAAACGCAGATAACACTGATAATACCTTTATTTCAAGGGCTCTTATCTAATATATCACATGGACAAACAAAACACTCCACGGTGAACTCGGTCACAAACAAAAGAAGCACCAACACTGAACACAGGAAGAGACAAGACTAAATACAGGGCGGGGTAATCACGGGACGAGAAACAGCCGGGCAGGGGAGGAGAAACACAAGGGCCACAGGTGAACACAATCAGATAACAAGACACACCAGGGAACTAACGACGGGAGGAAAAACACAGGGAAAAGGACCAGACAATAACCCAGGAGGAAAACATGACAGAGAGAACCGTGACAATGACTTTCAAAGAGAAAAGCAAAAACACTCGCAATAAAGTATTATGTTCTTTAAAAAAGTTTTTTCTGATTTGATATGGCATGAACACCATATCCCTACATGCATTGCGGCTAAAACATCCAATCAGCGAGCTTAAACCATAGCTGAGGATCTTGGGTAATCAGTTCAGTGGCTGTGTATCGCAATGATGCTACGTCTGTTTCCGGTTATTTTTATTTTGAAATTCAGTTCCTGACGGACGCCAAAAAAAAACGAGATTATGAAATTAAACAAATAAATAAAAACAAGGATAATTGTGTGTTATTGGTGAGTAAATAACAGTGTGTTATTTAGAAAAGAATAACAAATTAGAAGGAAAAAAAGATTTAAAAAAATACAGATTTCAGTATTCTGAGGCTCTTAGCCCCATTTATTTTCCTCACAGACGACAAAAAAAGTCCGACATTATACGATTTAAAATAAAAACAATAATTGTGGCTTGATATTGAGTAAGAACATGTTTTTATGAACCCCACAGCTTCCGGTCTTCCAAGACCCGAACGGACAAAAAGACGTGCTGCAGGCACGAAACATACTATCAATAGAAATACATTGCTTTTAAAATCATTCTGTGTGACACGAAGAAAAGGGGAAATTCGTGTTGGTGAACACGAATCAATAGATTAAATGTCGTGACTATAACACGAAATGCCGTGAGACTGGGTTGGGTGATTTGGGTGGAAATGGCCGTTTTTACACTTTCTCTCGAACATATTGGTCGATTTTGGTGATTGACATCTCTTTTTGACCGTTAGAGCCAATAGAATCGAAGGGGAATTTCCACATAGACCCACACGTTAACAAAAAAAGGTGGGGGCTTTGCCCATGCAGGTTTGCATGAGTGAACCTATCTCTCGCTCTGATATCTGGAAACGGAAAAGCAGGTTTATTGCTTATGGATTATCATAAATCATTTCAAAGAGACACAGACACATTGGATTAACCTATGGATTAACTTCAGCAGCGTTTTTATCGTTTTAATGCTATTGAAGACCACTTTTGACCAGACAAAGGTGAGCCATTTTGCCGTTTCTAGCTACCTAGCGCCACATGTTTTGATGTCTATTCTTGTTAATATCTTTGCGAGTTCTTATCATGGAGTGATGATGTATGTATCAATCGATTCTGTGTCTTCTCACGATCAGATCGATGGGTTGGACGTGCAGCTACGATAAGTAATAAGGGTGTTATGAGTGAGTTTATGTGCAGTAATGCGTTAGCATTTTTCGGCTCGTGGCTAATTCATAGGCTCAGCGCTTGCTTTGTGGGTTTAAAAAAAAAAAAAAAAAAAGGATCAGTTAGCTGAGTTTCTTCCCATTACATGGATATAAAACATTCATAGTTTATTGAATATTAAGATGCCCTCAGACGCTGTTTCCTGCAGATGACGCGTTTTTCCCCCGGCCGTGTAGAACGGGTTAATTAATGTTTGAAAGCATGGGCTTTTGTTCCTGATCCTAGTGCAGAGCAGTGTCTTGGTATGTTCTGCTTTGCTTGCAATAGGCAATCAGAACCTGTGCGACTTATAGTCCGGAAAATACGGTAAACAATATTTGACCACTCCACTACCAGGACTTTATGATTATAAGTTAATTATACTGGTAAATGAAAATAATTAAAGATTACAAAATATACAATTAATTGTTGCTCCAAGCTCTACAGGGTAGTCGATGTTGAGGGCATAGAACAGGGATAGGCAAGTACGTTTGGCCGTGGGCCAATTTTTTTTCTGGATCAGTCTGTATCAGATCCGTTGCAGCCCCTTTTTAAGGGATTTGGGTATAGAGGAAAATAGAGAGGGTTGTGTTTTCTGACACTTGGTGAGTTCCCTGGAACACCGGGGACACATATTCATGTATAAAAGACGTACAAAAGTGCATTTTGCATGATAGGTCACCTTTAACTTTGAGCGAGAGCACTCAGTTAACTGGAGGATGGAACAGGAACCAACTGTGTGCAGGGAGAGGGGAGCGGAAACACTCTCTTCACTAGCGCTGTAGCAAGTTAACTTTGAGCGAGAGCACTCAGTTAACTGGAGGGTGGAACAGGAACCAACTGTGTGCAGGGAGAGGAGAGCGGAAACACTCTCTTCACTAGCGCTGTAGCAAGTTAACTTTGAGCGAGAGCACTCAGTTAACTGGAGGATGGATGCACTTTATATGTCATTGCCACTCCTTGCATATCATGCATTTTGATTTTTTACCATGTTTGTAAAATGTAATTTTCTTAAATGTTTTATGTGAGGGAATGGAAAGTAGCTCAAAGCTAAATCTGGCACTGTTACGCTTGACATATTTAAATGTCTTAAATGTTCATTACAGTGCATTGATGGAGATTATAAGGGATAACTGGTCCGCTTTTCAAATCTCCGCGCGTCCCTACCAAGCTGGTTATAATACAGGAAGGAATCCAGAGCTACCAAGTAACCGTTAAACAATAATCTACTTTAATGGTAATATGACAATGCAATACAATCAATACAGTACAAATTCAATACAGTTATCTTTGGGATCCCGAATTTACCTGATGATCACTTGCGCCAGCCAGAGAAAAGAGGCTGAACACAGCGTGTGTCTGTGTTTTATACATTCTTACAATGGGAGGGGTTATCTGATACCCTTTTGGACCTCCTTGCCCTTTTGGACCTCCTTGATTGGCAGCCCAAATATCACAAACACCTCAGATCTTAGGTTTCCCCAATCACTGTAGCTCAGCTCCATTATCTCTAGATCTAAGTTGGATGCAAACCAAGACATGCTCTCACCTTCCCCCCATCTCCCTTTGTCCTCAAAAACACATGTCAACAGGCCCCAAATCCAGCTCACAGTTTTACACAGATTATTTCCCATTTAAGCTTATTCATAGTTTGCTAACATGAATACATACAAATATTTCACTTCAAATCCCCCTTTTGGTCTCTCTATAAAGAGACCAACTTACACAAGGCACTTGAAACATAACTACTGTCTGATAGGGAGGGGGAGATGCGGCTTTCCCTTCACCGGTGGAACTGATCAGAGAGAAGTAGACTCCTCTGCTGCCTCGACAAGTCCCCCAGCCCGCTGACAGCCGCTTCCTAGTCGTCCGCTGTAAGGATGTCCTCGAGGTCGTTGTCGTCCACTGATGGCTGCTTCCGAGTCGACCTCCTCTGCGAGGGCCACGTCCGTCCTGATGTCGTCCCCGGTCCTAGCAGGTGGTTTCCCCGCCGCACACTGGCTCCCGTGGTACGAGCTGTCCCCCTTTCCTCCCACGCGGACGGCATGAGAGATCCGCTGGGTCACTCGGTCGGGGCCGGAGAGCCTGGGGTTGAGCCACTTTGTCCTGATGACCTTCAGCCAGACGAACTCCGCTGTGTCCGCCTTCTGGGTCCCCCTTTGGCATCACCAACCTGTGTGGAGAAATCTGATACAAATCCCTCAAGCCTACGCTCAGGGCTGCGGGGCCCTCCGCTGTTTGACCCACCACTGCGTAGGCCGCTTGGAGCCTGTTGGTGGGGTGTCTTAAAACAACAGACGTCTGTGAACAGGTTTTCTAAATTAATTGTAGCCCTCCTATCTGCCAGTGCAGCTTCAGAATCTCAATACTTGGATAAAAATACTAAAAATAAAACCCCCACATCTCTAGGTGAACTAAATAACATATTTCAATAGCTCTGAATTTCTGACAAGCATCTGTGTTTATTTTTAAATGAAATCCCTGAGATCCTATTTAAAATCTAAATATAATATGAACTGCTAATGTTTCTGGTAAAGAAACACACTAATGTTATGGATTCAAAAACAACCAAAATCATGATACTGACAAAGTGAATGATTTCCTGGTGATACTGCTTCTACCGGTCAGTGCTGAGATATTATCAAGCTGAAAAATGAATACAGAATTCCAACAAACTGTCATCAAATGTCTTTCTATTATGAATTTAGATGAAATGTATATCCCGATAATGACCTAAACAATAAAGTCTATGGCTTTTACTTCTTTACCAGGCTAGTTACATGATGCTGTCTAAATTAAATTATATCTCATTACATTACTATGTTTTAGCTTTAACTGTAATATGTTCTTTCTACATTTCAAACCTCAGTTACTTTAATGCCTGTTGAAACATTACTCACCGGTCAACTTACAGTAGCCCCTTGGCCACTGATTCTGCATCTATGTTACCTGTTATAACTCAATCAATATTAGAGACATGTCAACATTCATCAAACAGTATCTTATCCCCAGATATGGAGCAGGTCCACTCTAAAACTGTCAATCAATGGTCAGATTGAACATCCGAGTTGGGGCAGCAGGTTCCTTTCAGTCCCTAAATGAAAAATGTACATTGTGAAGTTTACACTCCCCCTTTTTACACATGAACCTCATGTGTAACCATGGATTATAAGAAAATACCAAACATTTTCCCAAATGTACATCCATCATTTCCACAGTAAACACTTCAGTGAAATGAAGTGTTTCTCTCCATCCTTCAGTCCTAAAAGAAACAGAATCTTCATGTTTTAGTTTGAGTTTCACATTCTGCAAACTGCCACCTCCTGTGGGAGTAAAATATCATCAAGTAGATTAGAAACGGGTAATAATATGTTAGTCCAAAAACATGCTTGGTTAGTTATTGTTTTAGAATCATGCAGTTACACTGATCACATGCCGGCATTCATTCACACTCACACCGTCTGTCAGGTTGTAAAGTCTTGGTCTGGACAGAGTCACCCCAGAGTCAGTCATTGACAGTGCCTTCTCAAGTTACACTGTCGGTCAGGGTCAAAGGTCAGTTGGTCTCAGTCTTTTTGGCCATGTGTGTGCTCTGCAGAGACTTCGATATTTCAGCATAGGCCAGTATCCTTTGTCTACAAAAATCTGTCATATATGGAGCGCCATCATTAATTAATTCACGATTACAACTATATAATTTTCCACATATCTCTAACTTTTCATCGGAACAGCTGTTCCCCACATTCCCTGAAAAGTGTTAGCCAAAAAATGTCACTTCCTCATAGTACTACTACTGCAATTCATTTACACCTAATTAGTATTAAAATGTCTAATAGATCTATTTCAGAAACTTGTGCATATAATTATTATCTTGTGTCAAAACATTACTTGGATCTGTGTAGCTCTGCATTTCATAGCTCATTATACCCATTTATCCTCAATTCTGGTCTACTTAAAAACAATGTTAAATTATTTAGCAGTGTGTGGAACCTTGGGTGTCCGAACATGCAACAATTACTCCCTCCTTTATCAAGGATTTAAAAACAGAAGTCATTTCATATTTCCATCTTAAAGCCCTCCTATGGTAATAACCATGGCACAATGGTGAAATCAATAATTTATAGATTGGAATACTATATATGGCTTGGCACCAGCTCTCCCTCTAACATTATCCATTCAAATAAAGGTTTGTCTTATAGAGCGGTTCCTAAAACTATCCCTTTAATGGTGATCAATATTGTAACAACTAAGATCACTACTTTATTCACAAGTGAATAAAAATCTCTTGAAGAATGATTTGTTAACATGATGAAAAGATTGAAGAATATGGTTATATAATGTCATGTATCCCCCTTTATCCCTCAGTGTGTTTTAGGATGATTCTCATTTTACTTTAATAGTTACCTTTTTACTGCTATTTTTAATTTACCAATTGATTAATTCATGGTTAATACAACTTTTTATCTTCACTTATTTATCAAGTCAATTCAAGTTCTTTAAATGTGCGCTTATAAGTGTGTTTATGTGTAAACTCACTCATTCCCGTTGATTCCCTTCTCCTCTCCTCTGGTTTATCTCAAGCCGTGATCCCTGGCCACCTCACATTCTCGACCAACTCCCCTGATTCTGACTCCTCCCCCTTTGTCCATCAGCTGTCACTCTTTGAGGCAGCCATCTGCCCAGCTACATCTGCAGCCCCCATCATGCCACTGTTCTTGCACTGCTTTGCACTTCATCTCCTCCTTCACAGTCCCTCTGCTGCTTTATGGAGGGCGGATTCTGCTCTCATGTCCCACACTTTGCTCTTGTTTGAGGGACTGATAGATCTCTGCCTGTCAGCAAGCTGTTTGGTTCTGGATGCCACAGGTGGAGATAGTTCTGGATGCAGTTCTTATTGTTGTTGTTGGTTCAGCTCTGGATCTCTGTCTGGTCTATTGAGAAGGAGGAGTCTCCTGTTGGGTTAGGCCTTTGATTGCTCAAGCGGATCGGGGTCTTAGCCGTCTGACATGCAGAGAGAGAGAGTCCAGGTCTCGGGACGCATTACCTATAGAAATCTAGCACACTGAGGTTAAATAAATCCAACCCTTTCCACTCCGTCTCTTTCCAATCACACTATCTGTCTTAGTAGTTAAATGCCATCCAAACAACACAATTAATGTCTACTAATGATATTACATAAACTCCCTCTAATAATCGTTTCATCCATTGTGACATATTTACCCAAACTAAGTTTCTCAACACCCACATGTTTCCAGCATCGCATATTCCACACACTATGAAAGAACCCCTCCACATTCAAAAATCCCACTGCTATCTAGCAACAATTGTAAAGTTGCAGAGCACACTAATGAGATCACAGTAATGTAATTTGACCCAAGTGTAGGCCTATTTCGTTCCTAAAAATGTTACCAAACACCAAACTCCAACTACAACATTTATAGATAAATTGATTTAGCAAAATGAAATCTTATGTAATTCAAAATGTGACAAAAGAACAATGATTTGTCTTACACAAGATTGTGGTCTAACAGAATGACTCTTGACCTCATGTGGCCTGAAGAACAAAAGGAGCTCTCAACATTAACACAGTGGACTCTCAGAGATGAGATCTAGCCATAAGGTGGCTGACTTTAAAATGAACTGTGACAAAGAAACCACATGCGTGTGGGTACATTATAGTTTCAGAAATATAACTCAAAACAACACTACATTAAAATAATAACAATTCAAATGAGCCTTGGTGAAAAGCATGAAAAACAAAACAACTTAATCTACTCTCCTCGTTCGTGTACATCTTTACTCGAACTATTTCACCATTGGTATGCCAACTTGCTGGCCAACCAGCTTAGCAGTATAGCACTGGCCTCATGTGAGTGGGGGAAGGGTGGGGATCACTCAACACATGTGCAGATATAAACCACACTGCTTGGAGACTGAGTTCAATAAAAACTAAACCATACGACTTGTAGTCTGGCTTCAATAAAAATGTAACACCTCATGTCCTATTATTTTATCGTGTAGGAATCGGAGATCAGTACAAGCCTTTTCTTTAGCCCCCTGTTTGATTCCACCTAAAATCAATCTCTTAATCTGTTCCCATTGCTCCCGGTAACTCCCTGGAATTTCAGAATCGTCTTTACCATTCTGACGTTCCATATTCACTTCGCTTTTATTTATCTGACTTAATTAATATGTGTTCACTTGTATTAATATACTGGGCTATTGTCGTTGTTACTATTAACGTGCTTCCCGTCTTCAATACCGGCCAGCAATGTAATGATTAAACTCCAAGCTTGAAGCTAAACCATATACAAATGTCAAAGGGGTGTTACCCCCTTTCAGCCACTAGATGGCAGCAGCAGACCACAAATGAGCTTCACTCAGACAATCGCTCACACAGGTATTTTAGGTAAAAATCACACAGATTTATTCCCCGTACAGTTTGTCCAGCTTTTATAATGTGACGTTTATTTCCTTCATCACACGTTAGCTTTTCAAATTAAATTTACAGACAAAGGGAAACGAGAGCCGGTCCCGTCACAATTTTGGTGAGGTTCGCATTCTCTCCCTCGATTTAACATATAACAGACCTCTGGCTTTTAGCTTTTCAGCCTTGATCCGTTATTTAACCCCAGTTTTAAACGGCGACCCGATCTAAAATATCGAGTTTCCAGGTTTTGTCGTGCAGGAATGAAACCTCGCAACCAACAAACTGCACCGTCTCCACGCCACTCAGGAATAAACTACCTGTAGATCCACGCCAAACTGCTCTATTTACGTTACGCAGGACTTTCCGTCTACCTGGCGATCAACGTTTACGTTTTGTATATAACTTTCCTAACATATTAAAATATGCATTGTATATTCCATTTAAACTTTAAAAACACCGTGAAACGCCTACAGACAATCCTAAAGTTTTAGCGTATCCAATTACAGACAGTTGAATTTCATACCAGGCGTCTGCAATACCTTATTTGTATAGTTGTGCAGGGCCCTGCTGATTGTCTGAGATGTTTGAAAGCGTTTGTTCCCGACCCATTCCGGTCGTCTGGATTCTTCCTCAGCTTAGTTCGAATCAGGCACGTCGAGTCACCATTTGATGGAGATTATAAGGGATAACTGGTCCGCTTTTCAAATCTCCGCGCGTCCCTACCAAGCTGGTTATAATACAGGAAGGAATCCAGAGCTACCAAGTAACCGTTAAACAATAATCTACTTTAATGGTAATATGACAATGCAATACAATCAATACAGTACAAATTCAATACAGTTATCTTTGGGATCCCGAATTTACCTGATGATCACTTGAGCCAGCCAGAGAAAAGAGGCTGAACACAGCGTGTGTCTGTGTTTTATACTTTCTTACAATGGGAGGGGTTATCTGATACCCTTTTGGACCTCCTTGATTGGCAGCCCAAATATCACAAACACCTCAGATCTTAGGTTTCCCCAATCACTGTAGCTCAGCTCCATTATCTCTAGATCTAAGTTGGATGCAAACCAAGACATGCTCTCACCTTCCCCCCATCTCCCTTTGTCCTCAAAAACACATGTCAACAGGCCCCAAATCCAGCTCACAGTTTTACACAGATTATTTCCCATTTAAGCTTATTCATAGTTTGCTAACATGAATACATACAAATATTTCACTTCAGCATGTCCCTGTCAAATAAACGATTAAATAAAATAACCAATTGTGCGCCGTGAGAGGGGAGCGAAGACACTCTCCTCACTAGCGCTGTAGCAAGTTAGCTTTGAGCGAGAGCACTCAGCTAACTGGGGATAGAACAGGAACTAATTGTGAGCTGTGAGAGGGGATCGAAGACACTCTCTTCACTAGCGCTGTAGCAAGTTAGCCTTGAGCGATAGCACTCAGCTAACTGGGGATAGAACAGGAACTAATTGTGAGCTGTGAGAGGGGAGCGGAGACACTCTCTTCACTAGCGCTGTAACAGTTAGCTTGAGCGAGAACACTCAGCTAACTGGACGATAGAACAGGTAAGGAAACAAATGTTTGCGGTGAGAGGGGGGCGGAGACGCTCCCTTCACTAGCGCCGTAACAGTTAGCTTGAACGAAAACACTCAGCTAACTGACAATAGAACAGGCAATGAGCCAAATGTATATAGTGAGAGGGGGGCGGAGACGCTCCCTTCACTAGCGCCGTAACAGTTAGCTTGAACGAAAACACTCAGCTAACTGGATAATAAAACAGGCAAGGAACCAAATGTATGTAGTGAGAGGGGGGCGGAGACGCTCCCTTCACTAGCGCCGTAACAGTTAGCTTGAACGAAAACACTCAGCTAACTGGACGATAGAACAGGCAAGGAACCAAATGTATGTAGTGAGAGGGGGGCGGAGACGCTCCCTTCAGTAGCGCAGTAACAAATTAGCGAGAGCCGCCGGCTAACTTGTACACAGTTATCTCATTAGCTTGAGAATAGATAGCACAATCAGCGATAAATGGTAGCGATCTCACCGGCTGACATGCAGGAGCATCCGCTCTTTACCGGTCCGGAGCTCCTAGGGTCCGAGCGGTGAACACCGCAGTCCCCTCCCTTGGGAGGGCGGACAGCTAGCTCGTCGCAGCCTTTGGAGGGCGAGCGTTTTCCTAGCCCGCAGCTCCGATCGAGACGATCACAAGGCTACAGGTAGCGATGAGCTAGAATCTTAATTTTCAATAAGCTAGCTTGGCTTCTACTCAAAAAGTAGTAACCTGCGCAGCGAGAAGATGAAAAAGGACTGAACTCGTTGACAACACCGGAACTTATGCCTTCCGGGGTCATACGAGGTCACACGTGACTTTGTTGATATAAATATTCGACCTACGCATGCGCGAGACGGAAGATATCCAGTGCTAACGCACCGCCTCTGGCGGTCAGTAAGGATGAAATAGAACTTACACAAAATCTGATTTTTGTAAAAATGTGAGTACATGCATTGTTCCATCTGTCAATCTAAGATATACATATATTTTAGTGCATAAGGCAACATATCTCACTTTTCTGTATGTAACCCTCTGTGAAAATAGTTCAAATGTTCCCCCTAGGCTAGAAGAAATATAATTTTGTCATGATATGTTTGTTCAGCTGCACTCAACAGTGTCAGTCATGCCTCTTGTCCTAGTGCTATTAAACGCATTAGCAACACTAAGGGTGTTGTTTGTTTGTTTGCAGCAACAATGACAAATAATACCACAACAGGAGCCATTACTGAACTAACTATTCTTTGTGCCAATGACAGATTTTAGTGAATATGCATTTTTACCATCGGAAAACGATACATCACACAATATTTGTGTAGCCTTGTGGGCACACAGAGAATTTATGTTTGCTAAATGCAAGGTTATGAGATTTCCATGTCCTATTCATGATAGGATAATCATTGTAATGTTAATTGAGCATTTTATGCTCAAAGGAAGGAATGTAATGATTATCAGATAATTGATTTTGGCGACATTGTAGTTAATAAATAACATTTTGTAGACAATAGGTCTCATAACAACAAAGGTAACTGGTATACCAAAGCCTGGGAATCCTAGACAAGGAGGGAGTGGTCCAGTTTTAGATTTAGACAGATAGAAGTGGATGAATATGTCAGAGCTCTGAGTAATTGTTGCGACCTGGCTCAAAAGGCCACAACAAAAAGGAGACACAACATGTCAACGGGTAGGTAAAGGTGTTTATTTGCACAACACTGTTCAATTCAACTCATGGTTCAAACTCATCAGAGCCGGGTGCCTGCAGGAAAAAGCAGAGAGAGACCAGACAGGAGCAGAGAGGCTTTAAAATAGCTGCAGAGCACCAGACCCAGGTGCCCCGAGTTACTGCAATCAGTGCAATCAATGCAGCCAAGACAGGACAGCCACACCCTCTCCACTGATGAACCCACAGGGGCATCACAGTAATATTATCCAAGTTTTGTCCACACAGGTTCGGAAAAACTGCAGAGATACCAGACGAAACACCAGAAGAGACTCCTGTTCGGCCAGGTGACTGGGTGAGGGTGAAAGTTCACAAAAGTTAGTGGGCTGATCCCTGGTCGGTGGAACCGTGGGAGGTTGTAACGAACTTCACACGCGCTCCAGTTTAAAGGTAAAAAATGAGCAAATTGGCACCACCTGACACATTGTCGCCCTTCACTGGCACCTTCCAGAAATCTCTCGGAAGTTAGGACTGATTTGGCAGAGCTGGAACAAAACAATAAATAAAAATAAGAACAAGAGACATTGAGATAGAAACAGCTCAAAAGACGAATTGTCTTTAGATTTGTATAGATTGTTCACTAAAGTGAAAACCTATTTTTTGTTGTACACCTGTAAAAAGAGTCCAAAGTTTTGTTTGTATTATTTTGGTATATGTTATTTTTTTACTCATCATCTTAAACTCTAACTGACACAACCATGGATAAAATTGATGAAATGCCATTGACAAAACAATTATGGGGCCCCCTAGGGATAAGAGTCATAATAGCACTGTTAATTGTGTTCATTACAATTGGCACCTTTCTGGTTGGGTGGGGATTACAATATCATGAACAACATGAATCCATTCGTGCACTCATAGAAAATGCCAACATCACTAACAAAACTCCAGCTGTGTTTCAGAGAAATTCACTTATCCCCAGAGCCAAAAGATCAGCTGAGCAACAGGAGGAGGGGTTAGAAATACTCATTCCCAGAGGTGAAGCGGTTACGTTCAGTCTTGATGTGTGTGATGTAGTTGTTTGTGGAGAGATGCAAGACGCAACAGGCCATGACGTTTATGGGTGTATTCATGCTTGGGGACGGCCAGATGATAAATCATGGTGTCCTAATTCAGAGAAGGTATAATGGAATGCTAGGGCTGAAGGAAATAATAATCCCCCGAGTTTAGCGTTTAGGTCTCAGCTATCCTTTTCCAAAGGTCACCATTGTGGAGATAAAAGCAGACAATAATTGCTTTCAAAAGCGCACTCAAGGCAAGGCAAGGCAAGTTTATTTATATAGCACCTTTCAACACAAGGCAATTCAAAGTGCTTTACAAAAAACGAAAGACATTAAGAAAATGGCATTTAAAATCAGTCATTAAAAAGAAAAGCTAATAAAATAAACATTAAAAGAAAAAATACATGGATAAAAGTTACAGTGCAGTTTAAGATGTGAATAGTTCAATTAAAAGCAGCATCAAAAAGAAAAGTCTTCAGCCTGGATTTAAAAGTAGTAAGAGTTGCAGCGGACCTGCAGGTTTCTGGGAGTTTGTTCCAGATATTTGGAGCATAATAACTAAACGCTGCTTCTCCATGTTTAGTTCTGACTCTGGGGACAGAAAGCTGACCAGTCCCTGAAGACCTGAGAGATCTGGATGGTTCATAATTTAGCAGGAGGTCAGAAATGTATTTTGGGCCTAAACCATTCAAAGCTTTATAAACCAGCAGCAGTATTTTGAAATCTATTCTTTGACACACAGGAAGCCAGTGTAAAGACTTCAGAACAGGAGTGATGTGATCCACTTTCTTAGTGTTAGTGAGGACTCGAGCAGCGGCGTTCTGAATCAGCTGCAGCTTTCTAATAGATTTTTTAGTGAGACCTGTGAAGACACCATTACAGTAGTCCAGTCTACTGAAGATAAAAGCATGGACAAGTTTTTCCAAATCCTGCTGTGACATTAGTCTTTTAATCCTAGATATATTCTTTAGGTGATAGTAGGCTGATTTAGTAACTGTTTTAATGTGACTGTTGAAACTCAGGTCAGAGTCCATGACTACACCTAGATTTCTGGCTTCATCTGTTGTTTTGAACATTGCAGACAGAAGCTCAGCGCTAACTTTTATACGTTCTGCCTTGGCTCCAAAAACCATTACCTCAGTTTTATCTTTGTTTAATTGGAGAAAGTTCTGACACATCCAGTCATTGATTTGTTCAATGCACTTACTCAGTGTTTGAATTGGAGCATAGTCTCCTGGTGAAATTGTTACGTAAATTTGTTTGTCATCCGCATAGCTATGGTAACTTATTTTGTTGTTTTTCATTATCTGAGCCAGTGGTAGCATGTAGATGTTAAAGAGAAGAGGCCCCAAGATGGAGCATTGAGGTACCCCACATGTCATATTTGTCAACTCAGATGTGTATTTACCTATAGAAACAACGTTTTTTCTGTCCTTTAAGTAGGATTCAAACCAATTTAGAACTGTTTCCGAAAGTCCCACCCAGTTTTCTAGTCGGTGGAGTAATATGTTGTGGTCAACAGTGTCAAACGCAGCACTGAGATCTAATAATACTAACACTGAAGTTCTGCCACTGTCTGTGTTTAAGTGGCTCTCACTCATTCTTTTGAGAAAAAGGGAAAAGTAACTGCATTTCACTTAATAATAGGAATAGAAGTTCCTGGTAAAGACCCATTGGGATCAATTTTGGTACAAATAATCGACCCCCAGCTGATGTAATCCCTGATTTTGCTCCAAAATACACTGATTCCATGTTTCAGCCAGTACCAGAAATACCCCCTGCTAAACAGGGTACGAAGACACACATTCCTAGTTAGAATGGGTTGTGTATTCCGTTAGACAGAGCAAAATGTCTGACTGCCTAGCCTGCGCAGCAGCTCGACCAAGTCTGGGAACTGTGCCATTTCCTTTTAACGCCCACAATAACCCACGAGGACAGCTGTGTATGTACAAACTCTATGGAAAAAATCCCCAGCAGACTGTGTTGACATTGCTCAAATGTACCCAGTTGTAAAAATTAATGGCATTCCACCGGCCTTCACGCCTTATCAGGGACTCTATGACTGCATTATAAAAGACCACCCAAAAGGTACTGAAGTAGGAACTCTTGGGTGGTGCAATTCTATATCTGCTGTAACCGACCAGGATTTTCTCCCAGGAATAACTATGCCCAATATGCAGTATCCCAGAGCAGATGTTTGGTGGTATTGTGGTACTAAAACCTTGTGCCCAGTCTTGCCACAGGATTGGACTGGGACCTGTGCTCTAGTACAGCTAGTGATGCCTTTTTATGACAGCCGATCAACTAATTAAAATGGCAGACCACCCCAAATCCAGCAGGGCCAAGAGGTCAGTCCCGGGAGGGAGTTTTGGCTCCACAGTGTACATGGACAGAATAGGGGTGCCCAGGGGAATTCCAGATGAGTTTAAAGCTAGAAACCAGATCTTTGCTGGGTTGGAATCCATTTTTCTCTGGCCCACTGAAAATAAGAATGTCAACTGGGTTAACTATACTTACTACAATCAGCAGAGATTCATAAACCACACCAGAGACGCAATTAGGGGGCTGCACGAACAACTGAGAAGGGTCCAGCTGCAGCCGCAGCCGGTGGAGGTTGAACCTGTAGGAAGTTGTACTTCCAAATATGGTCAGAATAGAGCGCGCCCAACACGTGAGGCGCTGATGCAAGGATATTTAATCAGACATGGAGGTTTACAGAGAACAGACAATATGGCGCACCGAGTACAGGTAATTAACGTCTTGTGGATTTAGAATAGATTTCGATAATTACATACTGTTTAGGTTCTCGGTTGTTTGTCGATTTGGCTGTTTAGCGCAGTATAATTGTGTTTATATTGCTAATTTGTATTTAAATATTCAATTTAAAGGAATGGAATACATAAATAATATATATGTGTATGCTAACTGAGCGAGCATGTCAAGCTTAAAGATATCTCAGTAGGTGAACGCTCGCATAGTAAGGTCAAGGGGTAGTACCCATAGAGTCCAGTAGAGGGCGGAGCCTGTGAGATATTACTGTCCCCGAGTCTGGTGGTTTTAGTCCGGATGCCTGTCAGGAAGTTCAGGATCCAGTCACAGAGGGGGCGCTGTTGAGCCCGAGGTCTCTGAGCTTGATGACCAGCTTGGAGGGCACAATGGTATTGAAGGCTGAACTGTAATCAATGAACAGCATTCTCACATATGTGTTCCTCTGGTCCAGGTGTCAGAGGGCAGTGTGGATGGTGAGGGCGATGGCTTTGTCTGTGGACCTGTTTGCTCTGTAGGCAAACTGCAGGGGGTCCAGAGAGTCAGGGAGGGAGGAGGTGATGAAGGTTTTGACTAACCGCTCAAAGCACTTCATAATGATGGAGGTGAGTGCTACTGGGCGGTAGTCATTGAGGCTGGTGATTGTTCTTAGTCCCGCCCACATGTTCCGGGTGTTACAGCCTTTGAAGTCAGACTCCACCTTGTCTTTTTATTGTCTCTTTGCACTGCTGATAGCTCTCCGGACTTCATATCTAGATTTCCTGTACTCCTCCAAATCTCCACCTTTGTGCACGATAGTGCACGCTTTCAGCTTGCCGCGCACCTCGCCGTTTATCCAGGGCTTTTGATTCAGCAGCTCAACTACTGGGTAGCTCAAGCTTCAGACCCCTGGGTGGTTTCCACCTTAACCCAGGGGTACAAGCTTCAGTTCCGACGCCGGCCCCCAGCCGGGTCAAAATGACCCGGCAAAAGAAATCGCCCTAGACCAGGAGCTGTCAGTCCTCCTTGCCAAGGGTGCAATCGAACCTGTGGACCCCATCTCACAGCTCGGGGGCTTCTACTCAACCTACTTCCTGGTAAGGAAGAAAGGCGGTGGACTTCGCCCAATCCTCGATCTGAGGGGACTCAACAAGTTCCTAAAGATTTTACCTTTCCATATGCTGAGCACAGCGGACGTTCTTCGTACCGTTGCCACGGGGGAATGGTTCACGTCCGTCGACTTGAAGGACGCTTATTTTCATGTGCCTATTGTGCCTCATCACAGGCAGTTTCTTTGCTTTGCTTTCAGAGGCCGTCATTTCCAGTTCAGGGTGCTCCCATTCCGACTCTCCCTCTCCCCAAGGGTGTTCACCAGGTGTGTCGAGGCAGCCCTCTCACCCCTGCAGTCTCAGGGTATCAAGATTCTGCCATACTTAGACGACTGGTTAATCTGTACACCATCCCGGTTGCAGTCGACCCAGGACACGGCTCTCCTTCTCTCTCATGTCGCCCGGCTAGGCCTCAAGGTGAACATCGAGAAGAGTTGTCTGAACCCCTCTCAGAGCCTAACCTTCATTGGGGTGGCTCTGGACATAGTCACTATGCGGGCCTGTCCATCTGCTTAGCGCCTGGACGACATCCTCCAGCTTCTTCCCCTCTTCAAAGGGGCAGGTCTCTGGCATATATCCTGTTTCTCCGCCTCTTGGGCAAGCTGACAGCTGCCTCAACTGTCGTTCCCTTGGGCTTGTTGTCACTGCGCCCCCTGCAGAGATGGCTGAACGGCCTCCACTTAGACCCCAAGTTGCACAGGCACAGAACAATCAGGGTGTCACAACAGTGCCTCTCCACTCTATCCCCATGGAGGGAGAGGTCGTATATGTCGAGGGGCGTGGCCATGGGCTCCGTCCCTTCCTGCAGAGAGACCGTTACGACGGATGCCAGCCTCTCGGGATGGGGTGCTGTGTGGCAAAACAGGACAGCCGGTCTGTGGTCTGCTCAGGACTGCACAGAACACATCAACGTGCTAGAGCTGCGAGCTGTGCACCTAGCACTCAGGCACTTCCTGCCATACCTGAGGGGGAGGCATGTGCTTGTCCGCTCGGACAACACTACAACGGTGTATCATATAAACCACCAGGGGGGCACCAAATCTGCACGCTTGCTAGAGGTGTCCCAGACTCTCCTTGCCTGGCCAGCCTACGGTCAATGTATCTGCCCGGAGAACAGAACCAAGTCGCCGACTTCCTCTCCCGTCACAAGCCTCCACCAGGGGAGTGGCGGCTTCATCCAGAGGTGGTGGCCAGCATCTGGGGTCTCTTCGGCAGGGCAGAGGTAGATCTCTTTGCCTCGAAGATGTCGACCCACTGCCCCCTATGGTTCTCCTTGATGGAGAAGACCAGCCCTTTGGGTCAGGACGCCCTGGCTCATTCATGCCCAGGGTGTCTTCTCTATGCCTATCCACCCCTTCCTCTGGTCCTACCAATACTCATCAAATCAAATCAAGTTTTATTTATATAACACATTTATAAACGATTTTTGGTCGAGCCAAAGTGCTGTACATATAATAAAAATAGCCTACAGTAGAGACACTTTACAGCAAATACAACAGCACAGATTGTTCAGAATATCAGTATGAGGAAAACGACACCCTCTATCCTTAGACCCTCACATCGTACAAGGAAAAACTTCCAGAGAAAACCCACAGTTTAAGGGGAAAACATGGGAGAAACCTCAGGGCGAGCAACAGAGGAGGGATCCCTCTCCCAGGACGGACAGACGTGCAATAGATGCCGTGTGTAAATCGAAGAGATAATACATTTTACAGCATATAGACCGAATGATAGGAAATGCATGTGTCTGTAATAAGAAGATGAATCCACGAGGATGTCAGCTACAATCCTGTGGAAGCCATCAGGGAAGCAGCATGACGAGACCCAAGGCAGGACCGCAGAGACAGGTTCAGCCACGACCCGAAGTCCACGACTTAATCCAGAACTCAGGATAGAGGATCCAAGACACAGGACTACAGCAAGAGGATCAGCCTCGACTCCGGATCCCGGCGTAGATATAGATACAAAACAAGAAAAAAGATTTGGCTGGGTTAATCGGAACAAGAGAATACACAGACACAGACAGAGAGGGAAAAGGTCATTGGATAAAAGTTATTCATGATAACCCTCTAAAAAGATCTCATGAACTTCCCCACTCAATCTATCAAGACCCGAGCAGTTCTATTAGATATAGGATAAGAAACAGAGATAGGGAGCACAACAACCTACAACACAACACCCTCATCAGAGTGCTTCTTCTGGTGGCCCCCTTCTTGCCAGCCAGGACTTGGTTCTCCCTGCTGCACAGACTCTGTTGCGGGACACCTTGGCGTCTCCCCAACAGGAAGGACCTCTTGTCTCAGCTGGAGGGTCGGATGTGGCACCCCGACCCCTGCCGCCTCCAGCTGTGGGTCTGGCCACTGGAGGGCCCGACCCACTGCTGAGCGACTGCATAGAGCCTGTCAGGAGGACTATTCTCAATGCTAGGGCACCATCTACTCGTAAGCAGTACGAAAACAGGTGGAAACTGTTCTCTGACTGGTGCCAAGGGCGTAATGAGGACCCAGTACATTGCTCGGTGCTTACTACCCTTGAGTTCCTGCAGTCCCTCCTGGACGACGGCCGGTGTCCCGCTACCGTCAGGGTGTATGTGGCTGCTATATCAGCTCAACACGCAAGGGTTGCCAACAACACAGTGGGGAGCCATAGGCTAGTATCCCTCTTTTTAAGGGGAGCTCTGAGGCTTCGCCTCCCGAACATCCCAAGGGCTCCTACATGGGATCTGTCCTTGGTGCTGGATGCCCTATGCTCGCCTCCCGTTGAACCCTTGTTACAGGCAGAACTGAGGTGGCTCTCAGCTAAGACTGCTTTCCTTCTTGCCATCACCTCAGCAAAGCGTGTAAGCGAGCTTCAGGCCTTGTCTGTGAACAGCTCGTGTCTGAGGTGGAACTCAGATGGCTCAGGTGTCACCTTATGGCCGAACACAGCGTTCCTCCCTAAGGTGCTGGCACGCTCTCATTTTAATCGGCCTATCCAGCTGGCACGGTTTGACCCCCCACCCTTAGAGCTTATGTCCAGACAACCGCAGGCGTACGTCAGTCTGAACAGCTCTTTCTGTGTTACGTTGGTCCTAGAAGGGGCTGTGCGCTCTCAAAACAGCGCTTGTCCCACTGGATCGTGGACGTCATTGCCCAGGCATACAAGGTGAATGACCGTCCCTTTGCCATCCAGAGTAAAGTGCCACTCTACCAGGAGTGTCTCCACATCATGGGCGACCTTGAGAGGTGTGCCCCTGGAGGACATTTGTGCTGCGGCCACATGGGCATCTCCGAGCACATTCGCCAGATACTACAGGGTGAATGTTGCCGCCCCTCACCCGCTGGGTGTGGTCTTCCTGCAGAGTCCACCTAGGCCATCCCTATAGGGTAAGTATTCAGACTTCCTCGTGACTCTGTTGGTATAGGTCATCCAGTGCTAAGCACCGCCTCTGGCGGTCAGTAAGGATGAAATAGAACAACAGTTACGTATGTAACTACGGTTCTATGAATCCTGGATGACCGCCAGAGTTCTTGGTAGTGCTGCACGATTAATCGAAAAAAGATTGTGATCTTGATTCAGACACCTATGCGATCTCATTTCTAAATTACGGCGATCCTATGAGGTCATGCTGATTATTTTTTTTTTTTTTTTTTTTTTATTATTTTGCTTCTGAATAATACCAACTTGCAATGTCAATCATACTTAAACGATGTAAAGCAAATATACTCTATACATTTAACATTAAAGTACCATGATCGCATGCAAATGGTAGTGTTCTGTCTGTCTCTCCTCCTCTCATGCAGTGTTAACGCTGCAGCCACTAGTGTTGCCAGTTTTTGCGGAAGGAATAAGCAACCAGGTCTATGAAAACAAGCACAAAAGAACATGAGCACTTTAAACCTATATATGTCGGGTCGGCTATTTGAAAATAACCTATCTACAAGCTCACAACCGCAACAACCATTATTACTTACTACCAAGCAACTTTACAGAAAGATAAGCCCAATGTGGCATATAATAAGTATACCTGGCAACACTCACTAACTGCAGCACGTGAGGGCAGGAGCCGGCAGTATGTTTACAGAAGCGTTAGCATTAGCACTGATTAGCAAAGAGTGACGAGAGCGACTAGTAGTACAAGAAAAACAGAAATGAGTGACACAGAAATGAGTGACGAGGAGGTCGAGGACAATGACAACAACACCGATGAAAATCCCGGTGGCGACTCTGGCGAGAGTGAGAGGGAATTTGTGCTTGTGCCGAAAAAAGGACCACATTCATCCAGTGTGTGGAACCTTTTTGGATTTGATCCTGATGATGACTTACAAAAAGTCGTCCACTGTAGCATTGTTCTCGCATCGTCGCAACGACGTCAGGTAACACCACAAACCAAAATTCATTGTACTCACGTGACGTCTAAGAGTAAGAGTGCAATAAATATTTTCATTGAAACGATGAGAATCGTGTGAGAATCGTGATCGTGATTCACATTTGAGCAAGAATCGTGCAGCACTAGTTCTTGATCACTCGGAATCTCGTGTTTCCGCGAGAAGATTCCATAGGACTGAACTCGTTGACAACACCGTAACTTATGCCTTCCGGGGTCATACGAGGTCACACGTGACTTTGTTGATATAAATCTTCGACCTACGCATGCGCGAGACAGAAGATATTCAGTGCTAAGCACGGCCTCTGGCTATCATCCAGGATTCATAGAACCGTAGTTACATACGTAACTATCGATACTCGCCCTGCCCCCTTACTGTGTATCGCTCACTGATTGGACGATGCAGTGCATGCACTGATCTGATGCTTCTTGACATGAGAGCAGTTTACCAGCGGAGTGAAGAAAACACATGAAACTCACGGGACTCACTCCTCAGTTTATACTGTGTTTTGTTTCAACTAATGTATCATTTAGTTACAAATATGTGATATATCTGAACAACAAAGTGGTCCAAAATAATTTTATTCATTTATTGGAAACATTTTCATGATCGCTTTTTTCGTTTTACATTTTCATTTATTGTCATTTCCATTCAGTCAGTCATTAAGTGCTATTTAAAATGTTAATTTGCTACATATCCAAACAAACAAAGTGTGCAGTCCAATGAATGTTAATCTAACTGGGTTTTGATAGATAACATATCTCTTTTTTTTCTCTGAATTATTTTATTTCTATTGTGCACTCTAATCAATATTAATCTAACTATTGTTCGTTTATACATTTTAAGAATGGCGTTTATCTTTTTTGAGAATGAGTTCTTATTTTATTTAATGTATTTGGGTCTACAACAGATGATACAAATGTTTATGTCAGTAAATGTGTACTAACAGTGGCGGGGGTGTTTGTGTGAAAACAACGGGACAGAGCTGGCTGCTGTCAGACAATCAGCTGTGCGGAGTCATCACAAACGGACGTCGCTTCACGTGACGCTCCGGAGGAAAGGACGTCCCATTGCTCTTAAAACTCATTTCCCTGCTTCTCGTGGTTTCCTTGCGTCTCTCAATGCTTCCCTGGTGGGAGGCACTAAACACAGGGAAACTACGCAAGTGAGGGACTCAAGGATTCCATTTAAGGCGAGACACCCCAGGTGAATAGGGTAATTTTTTTAACTTAAAGGTATCAGCTAGAAATTTCTCTAGTTAATTACTTACAATAAGGCAATTGTCTTTTGTATTACAAGTTTTCTGAAATAGCATGTTTAAATATGCAAATTATCCATTATCTCATTAAATATGCACATATTTTAACACATTTCAGGAATCGAAATCTGAACTTTGGATAAAGCCAGGTTCAAAATTCTTGTTTCATTTTGTAGTCATATTAGTATCTAAGGCTTTTACAGAAGGGATATTGGATATCTCTCTTTATCACTCCATAAATCAGAAAATACTGTCAACAGCCCTAAAATATCAATTTTCGCCATGTTTTTAGGTATAAAATGTTGTATAATTCAGGCTATGAATGATATATGAACAAACCCTTCTGTAAAAGCCTTCATAATATTGATAGGAATATAACTGGAAGGTTTGGTGTCTCTACGTGCTACTGAAGTTGAAATTTCGAACTCAGAGTAGGAGAAAAAACTCATTTTGAGAAAACGACCTTTAAAGATTGCAGTGAGGCGCTAGCTAAACCCTCCTGTTCTTTGGATGATAGCTTGCACATCGACGCACTCCGTGAAGGTATTTCATGTTCGGGGTCATTTGTTTTTTGTATAACCTTGCTTCGTGCAAGTGACAATTGTTGTCGTCTTCTCTGTGAACGTTTTTTTCGCCGTTCTTTTGTCATTTTGAGATTTCAATTTCGAGCGGAAAGCTAACCAGGAAGTGTTTTAGCACACCACGTGACGCATCTGAACGAATCACGTTGTCAGAAATTGACACCAGCCAATGAGATTTCGTTTCTTGGTTTAAGACCCCTTTGTGCTTTCACGATTGGTTGCTGATACAAAGGAAATGACCATATTTGGATCCGATGAGATTGTGCAGGAGAGACACAGCTTTCCAGCGATATCTCTGTTGACATGGTGCACACAGCGGCCGCGGTACTTTATGTTACGTTAGAATGCTAACTTTTGGTGAATTTAGGAGAAATCTACAGACGCAAATAGACAAACTATAGTAAAATAAACACTTAAATGTGTATTTTGTACGTTTTCCTTCCAAAAGCCTGAAAGAAAACATGTTATAGAATCAAAATAGCACAAAATCTCAAAATTGACCAGTACTTGAAAAACGATGTTTTTGCCTGCCGTGTCTCGCCTTAACCGACCTGAGATGCAGCCTGGATCTACCACAGCGTCAAATAGCATTTCTTGCCAGACCATTTTGAAATTTTGATCAGTATCTAAAGGGCATTTAAAAAATCTAACAATGTTTTTAAAAAGACATTCCTTACCCAAAATGTGATAATAAAACGCATCAAGCGATTTAAATGAATGACCACAAAACAGCTCTGCCTTACGAAAATAGTACCCGGATCACAGATTTTCACTTGATCTCTTCACAACCCTTTTTGTCCACATGGTTTGCATCAGATGATGTGGTGCGTTGTATAAACACTGTTCCCACTGCAGGATAATGGTAGCCAGAGATTCATGGATGGTCACACTCAATCTGTTAAAAGGCAGTACTTGCCACGAATCCAAAACAAACGGGACATTACCTCAATGATTGAGTCCGAGGGATTTAATGCATTGCCTCACCTGCTAATGCTCCTTACTCCAGTCAGCACATTTGTCACATCTCCTCCCTTCCATCTCAGCAAATAAACATTAGAGCAAATGATGACTTTGCTCACCTAAACATATGGGGATTCTCTCTCACTTACTTTCACAGATGTAGCCAGTGATAAAGAGAGAGGGAGAGGAGAAGGTAGAGAAAGTACATTTGATTGTCTCAGGTTCTATTAAATGAGCTACGTGCTTTGAAGGTATATCTTGTCCTCTATAAAGAAGAGACCTAAGTCAAATTACTTTGGATAATGAATGTTGATTTCAGTGATCCTTGACATTATGAAACGAGCCCTGGAAGCGCACATAATCAGCAGTGAGGGAGGGGGCGTGGAGGTGGAGGGCAGTGGTGGCGCCAGGGGGCGCTGAAGCACCCCCAAGGATAGCCATAGCACCCCCAAGAAATGTATGCGTCTTTTTATTTATTTATTTAATTAGAAAAATTATTCATTACATCAATGCTAGTGAAACAAACATAAAGCCAACACAGGTGATATGATTAGGCCAATGGCCAGCACCCATTACATGTTTGGCCTACCCATAGGCTAAATTACTTTGTGACACTTGACTGACTTCCTGTTAGCTAGAGCACAAATTATTTGCTAACGTTTAACGTTAATGTTTAGCAAAGTGAAAAATAGATCGTTTTTTTGTCCTTGTGGAGACTCAATCAAAACCACCTTAAAGCGAGAAGAATTCTGAACGTAATAGGCCTCGTGAGGCTGAAGGTGTCACAGTCACCAACCAGGAAGAGGACCAAGAAAAGCCGTGGAGTGATGGAGATGAGGAGGAAGGCGGGTACCTGCGTAGAACTCAAGAAGCTGAGTGATACTCGCTGGGCATGTCAATATAATGCAATCTGGGCAGGCAAGAAAACTCTACCAGCAATCCTGGCTACCCTGCGTGACATCATCGGCCTGTCAAATCCACACCGGAGGACAGAGGCGAGAGCTCTCAGTGCAATCATGGACGAGACGTTTGTTGTACATCTCATTAATTTCGAGGATGTATTCAGACCAACTAAATTAATGTCGGATCAGCTTCAGTCCGCCACTTTTGATTTTGAAAGCAGCAGATGATCTGATGAACTGCCATATCTGAAAAGCGGACAGGGGTCAAGTCGAGGGAAATTAGAAATGAAGCAGAAAGTCTGTGCGTGAACGCAGGAATTGCACCACAGACCGAGCAACCTTAGAGAAGGCGGGCCCAAACATCTCGACATCTGGAGTGGTTTGTAGTGGAAGCCCCGTTAGAAAAAGCACGCTTAGACACAGATGACCTGAGAACACACTCGTTCTATCCTGTTATAGACAGGTTGTTAATGGAGATGAAACGTCGCTTTTCAACAGAAACAAATGAAGTACTGAGAGGTGTGTCCGCCCTGAGACCCAATCACACATAATTTCTGGACAAACAAATCATACTGCCCATATGGCCCGCCACTATGGAATCAGTGAGGAAAACCTGTCTGCAGAGCTTTACCAAGTTTGCCGGCTGTTGCAAAGAAAAGAAGAACAGGGAAATACTATCACCAGCACTAAGGAGTTTATATCCCTCATGAGGCCATACAGAGATGCATTTATAGACTTGTATAAACTGATATGCATATGTCTGACACTTCCTGTGACCTCAGTGAACTGTGAGCGCAGTTTTTCTTGTCTGCATCGTTTGAAAAACTACCCGAGGAACACCAGTGGGGACTCTCGAACCAGTAACCTGGCACTGTTGGCTATAAACACCGTGAGAACAAGGACCCTGGACAGCGGCAAAATCATTGATGTATTTGCCCTCAACCACAACAACAGATGCAATTGTTTTGTTATGAAGACGTCTAATGTTAAGTGCATGATGATCCACCCCCTCTGTTGCTTATTATAAATGTAATGCATTGATGGTTGAGGCAAACATTCAGACTGTTTATAGTTATGTCTATGTGATGCTCATTCATATAACATTAGGTCTATGGAACGGAATACTGTTGATTCAGTAGTCGGCGTGTTTGTAACTGCCAGCATGAGTTTGTGAGTGAAATGTGAGAAACCCTGTCCATGACATGGGGCCTACTTGTGTTTAATTTTATGTTCAGAGCCAGAGGTGTGTTAGGCTTGTGAACCTTACCTGGCGAATGGTGCAGTAGAAAATTCAGCGGTAGCGATCGGTACCTTAATGGGAAACCCTAACGGTACGTCCACACAGCAGCTTTGAAAAAATCGTGAAAATCTTGGACCTGGGCGTGTCTGAAAGCTTGGGGATTTTTTGCGAGCAACGCGACCAACAACCAATCACATGATTCTCCCGCCCCCGACATACAAAGCAAAAATCCCCGGGGATTTTATGCGAGCAATATATATATATATAATATATAAACTCCCCAAACAGGCGAAAACCTACCAGTTTCACCCACTGTCTCTGCCACCTCCCTCCATGCCTGGTTCCTCCGGTTTGTATCCCGGTAAATAGTCTGGTCGTAAAGAACCGGGTGATTTGCTACCGTAATTTCTCGTTTAGAATATGAGGAAATGAACTGCGGTCTGGCTCTCCCAGCATACTTGTACTGTCAGATTTGCATAAACGGGATTTGATTGGCTGACGCTTCCAGCTCCGCTTCAAAAGTTGAACATTGCTCAACTTTTGAATCCTGGAAATCTTCACTTCGCTCCCCCACAATGCAGTTCGGCGAAAAGCGAGGCAAAGTTACGTCATCCCCATTCAAAGTCAATGGGCAGAGAAGCGTTGGAAGATTTGTTTAAAGCTGCTGTGTGGACGTACCGTAAATGTTTGAGCACCCTCTATGAAACGTCAAGCTACCCCACAGCACCCCCCAAAGAAAATATTTTCCCCTTTTATCTAATTTCTCCTCAACTCCTAACCGAGGAGAGAGGAGTAACAGCAGGCGTTTAGAGAAATGAGAACTCCTCTCCTCTGAGCGGTCATTTTAAAGAAACGTCCATTAATGATGACAGGAGGCACAGCAGCCCTCTGTCTGATGGACAGATGTGTTCATGACAACTTATATATTTACTTTTAATTAATTGACAGTGCGGTATAATGAGACAATAACAGGCTACAGATGCGGACATATACAAACACACATATATATATATATATATATATATATACATATACAGTGTTTCCCCTATATACAAATAGCGGCGGTGCAGCGCCGCTGCTGAAATATGCGCGCCGCTGCTATGGGGCGCCAGCCAGGTACCCAAAAAAAATAAAATATATATTTTTTTTTTATTAAAATAAGAAGTGGCGACCCTTTTTAATTTTTGATTGTTTGTTATGTGGATTTGTAGCATTTGTGTTACTGTATGTTCAATAAAGGTGTATTTTTGCTAAATCTTGAGACATTGCCACTGTATGTACTGGCAGGGCCGATTTTTGGCTCAGTGAGGTAAAGGACTCTGAGTGTTTAGATAGTTAATTTTAGTCTAAGTTATCTCAGTGGGTCTCAAACAAATATGTGTTTACAAATTATGTAAACACATATTTCCAAGGCACTCCTTTATAATTATTAGGATACATAAAAACAGGTTTGAAATCATTCCAATGTATACTATAGGACAATAAACCAAAAATACCATTTAAAGTTGGAGAGATACAAAAATATGCATAAATAAATGTTAAGGTAAAATAAGATATAAATGAA
This sequence comes from Pogonophryne albipinna, assembly GCA_028583405.1. NCBI lineage: Eukaryota > Metazoa > Chordata > Actinopteri > Perciformes > Artedidraconidae > Pogonophryne > Pogonophryne albipinna. The sequence goes on from CM053256.1 coordinate 28,694,155, forward strand.
CAACAAAAATAAAATAAGTTACATTTATTTGTTATTGGCTATGGTAGGTTATTGGTTATGTTCACATACTTATTGATTATTAAAATGTAAACCGATCTTTTTCAGATGGGTGTTTGGGAAGCATTTTACTTTAAAATGTAAAAAAAAATATCTTCCCGGGGGGGCATACCCCCGGACCCCCCTAGAGGAGGTGATGTCCACCCCCCTATTAAAACATGTTCATATAATACTGAATACATTTTAAGCCACGTCTATTACCTATGTCAATAAGTTTCTGTTTTTGTAGTGTATTTGTCTTTTGTAGAGATTTTTCATTTATTGTTTATATATAAAATCTCGCCTAGGGCAGCAAATTGGCTAGAACCGGCCCTGGTACTAGTGATGGGAATTATGGTTCTTTGAAGGGAGCCGGATCTTATGGCTCCGTTCCTTTCAAAGAGCCGTTCAAAAGTGTTAAGTAAATTAAGTTGCCTTGCCTTGAATGAAATTCAAGGAACTCTTAATATTAGATACTGTGTTTTTAAGTGGCGATGGAGATTATTTGTTGACCCTGCTTTAAAGGATATTTTGCCTTTACAAAGGGTGCGCTTTATCACTGCCTGGGTTTTGGTTGAAGTGCATCCAAATGCTGCTGCGTTTTCGCGTTTGGCTCATTTTCCATCCGAAAAACACGTCGTCTGTCTATCCTGTACCACTTGTTATGACTTCTCTCTCTCGTATTCCGTTAAGACCCACCCCATCTCACTCCTCGTGCTGAAACCTACCAATCAGAGTAGGGGCGGGTCTTCACAGAATACGTTTGGGGAACAAAATCAAGCTTTTTAAAAGGCGAGTGGATTTTGGCAGGCAGTGAGTGCGGACCAATGATTGAACGATAAAAAGAACGGCTCTCACCAAGTAGGACTCTGTTCCCCTCGTTCGTACCAAAGAGCCGTTCAAAAGAATCGGCTCGTTCGCGACCGACACATCACACTACCTGGTACTAGGCCTCAAGAGCCTTTCTTGTGCTGGCAGACACATACAGTAGAAACAAATTGGCGGGTGCACTTCGCACGCGCACACACTAAAAAATTCCACACGCTCCGCGCTCACATTATGCTGGGCCCACGTGCCTTAGCACCGCTGCTATGACTCCATCCTAGGGGAAACATGGATATATATTTATTAACATATTGGATCGCTGTTACACCACCATCAAGGGAGCCTATCACACCGTCCCCCGCGCTGCATTGGGCCACTCTGACCACACCATGGTTCACCTGATTCCTGCATACAGGCAAAAACTCAAGCTGTGTAAACCTGTAGTGAGGACATTCAGGCAGTGGAGCAGTAAAGCTATGGAGGAACTTCAGGCGTGTTTGGACTGTACTGACTGGGACATGTTCAGGACTGCCACTCAAAGTCTGGATGAATATGCACCTGGCTCCAGGGACGTGCACAGACATTTGGAGGGGCTATTGCTCTAAACTGGAAAAAGGGCCTCCCCCCTTGTTTTTAATGTAAAAGGTTCATGAAATAAAATGGGCTGGCTGTGGCTCAGTGGATAGTGTGCTGGACTTCAAATCTGGGGATAGCAAGTTCGAGTCCCACTGCAGTCAGCATGTCGTTGTGTCCCTGGTGACACTTCACCCAACATTGCTCCTGTGGGGATTGTCCACAGTACTGAATGTATTTAAGTCACTTTGGATAAAAGTGTCTAACAAATGACATGTAATGTAATAAAAGCACAACACTGTCATTGCAAGCGACACTCAGTTGACTTTCATGTCCAACTGCTAAATTCGTTGTTCAGGCACATTTTTTGCAGTCCATATCTCATTAAAATATATAATGTTAGTAACTATTAAAGAAAAATGCGGACAATTCTGTTTTAATGTAGTTTGACCATTGTAACTGCTGGGCAGACATAGGTTACTGATAAAATAGGGCTTCTAACTAATTACCTTAAATAAACTCACTAATTAATTAAACCAGTTCAATACGCATTATTCTTATCATTTTTTATGAGCGCAGTAACGGTAAGGTATTTCATTACTTATTTATTTTGAATTCCATAACTTAATAACAGAGATGGTCAAATTAAAGTAGAGACATGGCAGAAATCCTACAATAAAGCGGGACAGTGAAGTGTTCTCCCGTGAGAGGGCAATCAAGAAAAGAGAGTGAGCTGCCCCGTTGAGGGAGTTCACGGAGCAGATGAAAAGACACAGAAAGACAAAAGCACAATAAAAAGTATATTTAGGTGTTTTTTTTGTAATTAACCGACGGTGTCAAGAGGTAGTAAAGTCCCCTGGTTTGTCCCCTATACTCTAACGCCATTTGGTGTGATCACCATAGCCATATGAGGCCGGACTCGGAGGGCTTTCCTTTGCTTTCAGCTGTCAGATTGTAAACAAAGTCACATGACTGGGGGCAGATGAAAGCGCTGACAAGTTGTGTTTTTATCGCAGTGAGACGCTACAATACTAAATGTGGGCTTATCATGTTGATTCGGCCAGAATAGAAAACAAAAAAAACTCTCGCTCTCTCCAGAGAGGCAGGTCAGACAAAAATGGCAAACGGGCTGTTGCCAGGGCAACATTAGCCCGTACCTGTGCACGTCACTGCCTGGCTCCAATCTGCCTGCAGAGCTGCCAAATTTGGTTTTATTGACAATTTCAATCTATTTTGGGACCGACCCGCCCTCTTCGGCACTGATGAAATTCACCCCAGCAGGCTTGGTAGCCGCATGCCAGCGGCTAACATGCATCACGCTGTTCAGACCTCTCCTGACCTTTCCAGCGCCACGTTGACACACCCCCCTCTCCGGCGGTGTCATCTCAGGCCACTGTTTCCACGCCTGCCGTCTCGCTCTCTGGCGCCACCCAACGACCAGAGGCTTCTATACCAGTGCAGCGTCCCATTTGTGTTGTGGCCTGCTTACACAGGCTGGCGACTCGGACTGAGAACAGAGGATCCAAGGGCATCCGTCTGAATGTATGTAATATATCAAATTGTGTAGTGATTCCACGTGCTCCACGGTCTGTCGTTAACAGTCAGAGTCAGGCCCGGACTGGCCATCGGGAGGACCGGGAGGTTTCCCGATGGCCTGGCCTGTTAAGTGGCCTGCTGGCCTGAGGATTTTTTTTTAAACGTATGTATTGTGAACGCAACGCTGCGCAAATGTGGGTCTGACTCTGCCTCACAGAGGGTGACTGGCTGTCTACATGATGTGGCCTGCCGACATGGCCACTTTCATACAGATCATACACTAATGCCCTCGATTGGTCTCTGTGTGTCATTCAAGCTCGGGAGGGTGTGTGTGTATGTGTGGCGCGAGCGAGAAAGCGCGTGCACCGGTTACGTGTATTGTTGTTAGCATCTGGTGCTAGCTAGCAGCGCTAACGGATATAAGGAGCTGTTTCAACAACAAGGTGGGGGGAGAGTCCTCTGCGGTCAGACTGAGCAGTGGCATTTTCTCCTGGAGGCCAAGGGAAGCCAGGCTTCCCCTGTTTTATCGGATTGTAGTTATAATTTTAATAAATAAATAAAAACACTTTGTTTAGTTTCGGAAATTCTTTGTTGTGTGTTGCTGCCGGCCGATCTCTCCCCCATTCTCATTGAGTATTTTACAAAGAGTGAAACAGCGCCACTCTAGATGTTATGGTGAAAGAGTAGATTGCACTCTATGTTGCGAGAGGAGGCCAGACGAAATTGGCTTCCCTTGGTGAAAAAAAATGGAGGGATTGACCTATCAGATGAGGCTCACGTCATGCCCCTGCCAACCTGTGATTAGTCAGGGCCATGCCAAGGGAAGCCAATCGTATCAACTTAGTGTTGCAGTGACGCGTCCTAAAACCCGGAAGTAAACTGCGCTCGGTTTCCCTCGACAAAATAGCTTGAAATAAGGTCAGTGGAAAACTAACCTGTTAGATAAATGCACGTTTTGTTCAGTCGGATAATATCCACATGTCTACCCTACTTTTATAATTTTCAAATCATAAATCTAATCGATAGAAGATAGATGGCTCACTGCATCACTCTTACCACCGTTAGAAAGTAGCAAGTGCAATTATGTAGGGTGGAGATGTGGAGTATTTAATCAAAAATAATTGTACTAAACTTCCGCTACAGCAGCAACAACAAATACAATCTGATGACAGGCCGATGCCCAAACTGGAGCTGTGTACAGAGAGGAAAAAAGGAGCGAATCGAACGTAAAACGTTAAAGGTCTCCTGATTTAGTTTGTGAATGAATGCTTATTAGAGTTTCGGCTGGAGAGTGCGTGTGGACCTGTCGGTTAGATAACAGGCGTGTGTAAGTCCTGCATCTGTATTATACAAATGTGTGTAAAATGATACCGGGTGCTGTAATCACTCATCTGGTTACGTTATTACATTGACCACCACACCCCCGACCCAAAAGAAAGGACGTATTATTGGCTTCCCCTAATTTTTTCCCCACGCCATGCTACTGAGACTGAGAGGCTGATAACTACAGCTCAGGACTCTCTGAGTATTTAGATAGTTAACTTAGTCTAAGTTCTCAGTGGGTCTCAAACGGTTTGATCACCATTTATGTAAACACATATTTCCATTTGAGATAACCACTAGGCGTCACTTAACTGAAAATGCAGAGGAAATGTTTGCCCAGATTTTTACTCCCTCAATTGCCCATGCTAACTTCTCAGTAAATGAGCTAGTTGATCATTTTAATTCTAAAATAACAAATGTCATGGATACCATCGCTCCCATTAAAATAAAGGAAGTATCTGGCAAGAAAATATCTCCATGGAGAAAAGCCATGACTGTGAGAACAGCAAAAACTGAGTGCAGAAAAGCTGAACGCAGGTGGAGAAAAACAAATCTCAGGGTTCACTTGGAAATATATAAAGAGAAACTCGGTTTCTATAATCAGGAAATAAAAAAGGCACGACAGTCTTTCTTCTCTGACATCATTACCAAAAATAAAAACAACTCACGTGCCTTGTTTGCTACCGTCAACAGACTGACAAACCCCCTAGTGTCGATAGCCTCAGAATTTCTATCCACCAGGGCCTGCAATGATTTTGCCTCCTTATTCACTGACAAAATCATGCAAATTAGACAGGCAGTCAGTGCCTCTGCATCAGGTACAGCAAATGTACTGTCCCTATGTTCACCTAAAGCCAATTCAGACACCATGTCACAATTCCGTCTGATAAATGCTAAAGACCTGGAAGACATTATCCAACATCTGAAATCCTCCTCCTGTAGCCTCCACATCATCCCGACAGGATTTTTCAAAACTGTTTTTCATTGCTTGGCCTCAGATATACTACACATAGTAAACAAGTCTCTTCAATCAGGTGTATTTCCACAGGCCCTGAAAACTGCAATAATTAAACCGCTCTTAAAAAAGCATAACCTAGACAAAACCATAATGAATAATTACAGGCCAATATCAAACCTTCCCTTTTTAAGCAAATTGATTGAAAAAGCAGTTTTTCAACAGTTGAGTAATTTCATGTTTTTAACTGACGGTTTTGATGTGTTTCAGTCGGGCTTTCGACCTAACCACAGCACTGAGACTTCACTTGTTAAGGTCTTAAATGACATCCATTTGAACACAGACAGTGGCATAATATCAGTGTTAGTATTATTAGATCTCAGCGCTGCCTTTGATACTGTTAACCACAACATATTGTTAGACCATCTTGAAAACTGGGTGGGAGTTTCAGCAACAGCTCTAAACTGGTTTAGTTCCTGAAGGACAGAACAAACTTTGTCTCAACAGGCAATTACAAATCAACCCTGATAAATATGTCATGCGGGGTTCCTCAAGGCTCCATCTTAGGACCTTTGCTTTTTAATATTTATATGCTACCTCTGGCTGAAATTATTAAAAAGAGCGATCTAAGCTATCACATCTATGCAGACGACACACAGATTTATTTTTAAATTACACCGGGAGACTATTCTCCGATTAGAACACTGAGCAAGTGCATTGAGCATATCACTGACTGGATGACTCAGAACTTTCTCCAACTGAACAAACAAAAAACTGAGATCATTGTTTTTGGAGCAAAGAAGGACCGATTAAAAGTAATCACAGAGCTTCAGTCGGCAGACTACAAAGTAACTCACAAAGCAAGAAATCTGGGTGTAGTGATGGACTCAGACCTGAATTTTAACAGTCACATTACAACAGTTATTAGGTCCGCATACTACCACCTGAAGAATATATCAAGGATTAAAAAACTAATGTCGCAACAGGATTTGGAAAAAACTTGTCCATGCTTTTATTTTCAGTAGACTCGACTACTGCAATAGTGTATTCACAGGGCTCACTAAAAAATATATCAGAAAGCTGCAGCTGATTCAGAACGCTGCTGCTCGAGTACTCACTGACACTAGAAAAGTGGATCACATCACTCCGGTTCTGAGATCATTACACTGGCTTCCAGTCTGCCAAAGATTTGATTTTAAAATACTACTGCTAGTTTTTAAATCACTAAATGGCTGAGGACCGAGGTATATAGACGACCTACTCCATCACTATGAAGCATCCAGGAGTCTCAGGTCTTCTGGGTCGGGTCTGCTCTCTGTTCTGAGAATAACAACTAAACATGGAAAAGCAGCTTTTAGTTATTTCATTTCATTTCATTTTTATTTGTCCCGCTCATGGTACGCAAAACCAAATGTATAATAATTGCCACAAAACATGACTCTACCATTGAGCGAAAAGGAGCAGGGAGAAGAATACAATCTTATGTGACCTGCCCCTTTCTAAAAAAAACAAATAAATACAAATAGATGGCCTTCATAATAATAATTTTTTTTTTTTTCACAGCCAAACATAACAGTATCTTAGGATACTAAGAGAAACACAAAAAAAAAAAAAAAACGTATTTCCCACTTGACGGTTAACGGAAAGAAACAACACACCAAAACATCACATGTATAAGGAAAAGAAAAGTGCAACACCCTCATCTGAGTCCTACTGGAGAAGAAGGTGGAAAGCGACGCATGAGGATAATAATAACAATAACAACAATAACAATGGCAATGGGACCCGCAAATACAGAGGAGACATCACATCAAAGACATCAAAAACATGAAGGACCAGTGTACATAGACTTATTCACATTCTACTTCATAGAGTCCCATCTTTCTTAATTTATACAACTTCTTTAACTGAAAAATACATATACAATTCTTTAGATCCTTGTGTTGAGAATTCCACAATTGTACACCAACTACCAAAATACACATTTGTTTAAGAGTAGTCCTTCCATATGGATGCTTAAAATTTAATTTCCTTCTGTGGTCTTCCTAGTCTGATCCAAAAACAAACAACTGTTGTAAATATGCTGGTAACATTCTGCTTTTTGCCCTGTGCATTACTGATAATGTCTGCATCTCAGCTATGTCTTTGAGTTTCAAGAGTCCTGACAGTCTGTTGGTGTGTTCTCTTGAGTCAGCTTTATGAATTATTCTTACTGCCCTTTTCTGTAATATTGACAATGGCTTTATGTTGCTCATGTACGTGTTGCCCCACACTTCTATACAATAAATGAAAAATGGCAAAATGAGTGAACAGTACAACATCCTCAATGCCTTGTAATCTAGCAAATACTTTGCCTTGTTTAGAACAGAAATATTCCTAGACACTTTCGTTTTAACATGTGCTATGTGTGATTTCCATGTCAGGTTTTCATCCAGCGTCACACCTAAGAATCGAAATTCAGAAACCCTTTCAATAAAAACTCCATCAATGGACAGTGAAATGTTTTCATCTTTTTTTCTATTAGCAAAAACCATAAACTTTGTTTTATTCAAATTTAAGGTTAACTTATTTTCATCAAACCATCTTTTAAGTTTGACCATTTCATGTCCAATACACTTTGCTAAAATGTTTAAATCATCTCCTGAACAAAATAAATTTGTGTCGTCTGCAAACAACACAAATTGCAATAATGTTGACGTTTCACATATGTCATTGATGTACAAAATAAAAAGTTTAGGCCCTAAAACCGAGCCCTGCGGGACACCACATTCTATGTTCATACACTCCGATGTACTACCAGCAAATTCTACATATTGTTGTCTGTTATCTAAATAACTTTTTAACCAATCTAGAACTACTCCTCTCACTCCGTATCTATGTAATTTCGAAATTAATAGGTAATGGTCTATGGTGTCAAATGCCTTTTTTAAGTCAATAAATACACCTATTGTGTATTTCTTTCTTTCTATAGCTGTTGTAATTTCTTCTGTTATTTTCATTAAAGCTAAAGCTGTAGATCGATTTTTCCTAAATCCATACTGACTCTCACTCAATAACTCATTTTTTTCAATAAAATTATCAAATTTTTGGACAAACAATTTCTCAAGGACCTTTGAAAATTGTGAAAGCAAGGACACTGGTCTGTAGTTGATAAATTGGCTTTTGTCCCCTGTTTTAAAAAGTGGGATAACTTTAGCTACTTTCATGCTATCTGGGAAAATACCTGTCTGAAATGAAAGATTAAAGATGTAGCTTAGCGGTTTAATTATGCAGTCAATAGTCGTTTTCACTATTGTCAGGTCGATCCCATCACTATCAGTCGAAGTCTTATTTTTGCATTTATCTACAATGGATCTAATTTCAATTTCGTTTATCTCTCCCAGAAACATTGACTGCAACACTTTACTTCCCCCAATTCCGCCATCCTCGTTTTGCCCATCGTGTTGTTTTGGAATAGTCTTTGCAAGATTAGGTCTGACATTTACAAAAAAAGAGTTGAATTCATGAACCACTTCATTCATGTTTTTTACAACCTTATTTTTGTCATCAATGAAGTGACTGGGCAGGCCAGTGGATACAGATGTATTTCCAATAACATTATATAAGATTTTCCATGTGCCCTTGATATCATTTTTCTTTTCTTTTAACATATTATTATAATATTCTCTTTTTGCTTGTCTCATTATAACTGTCAACTTATTTTTATATGCCTTGTATTGCTTTTCAATTGCCTTTGTCCTAAATGTTATGAAGTCTTTATAAAGGTTATTTTTCTTCTTGCAAGCATTTTGTAAGCCTTTGGTTATCCAAGGCTTTTGATGATAAGTACCTTTATATGTACGGAGCACAGTGGGACAATGTTTGTCATACAGTGATATGTAGATTTTTAGGAAGGACTCATATGCAGCATTTACATCTTCTACATAAACCCCTCTCCACTCTTCCTTTAAGAGGTCACTCCTAAATGTGTCTTTTGCTTCAGCAGTCCTTACCCTGACATATCTACTGCGAGTCTCTTCCTTCTTTTTCTTTAATTGCCAATCATATGCTACAAATACAGGTAAATGGTCGCTTATGTCATTTATTATTAGCCCACTCTTAGCACTGTTTTCCATGACATTTGTAAAGATATTGTCGATCAATGTTGCACAAGTTGATGTTATTCTACTGGGCTTAGTGATTAGGGGATAAAGCCCCCTGCTGTACAATGCATCCAGGAAATCAGAAGTTGTTTTGTGTTTAGATACATTTAGAAGATCGATGTTAAAATCCCCACAAATAATACATGTTTTATTTTCATTTAGGCCATCCAGTAATACTCCTAAACTATCTTTAAAAAGCTCTACATTTGATCCTGGTGCTCTATATGCACAAGTCACAACAACATTTCTCTTCCTTTCAATTTCAATTTCTATAGTTATGCATTCCATTAAATCATCAGTCACAATTGACATTTTTTCAACCAGTGTGCATTTTAGGACGCTGTCCACATAAAGAGCCACACCCCCTCCTCTCTTATTGGTTCTGTTGATATGGTGTAGCACGTAACCCCCAATTTGGAAATCAGTGACTTCGTCTTTATTTAGCCAAGTCTCCGATATGGCAATTACTTTGAATTTACTTTTAAATGTATGTAGGTATTCAGTGATCTTATTAAAGTTTGCATACAGACTCCTGCAGTTGAAATGTATTAAAGAAAATGTATTTTCAAGTCCAACATTGTCATTAAATTGATCATCGGTATAATATTTACACGAGTCACTTATATGATTAAATACATGATTCTCTGAATCGACATCATAATCAAAATTGTACATGTTATACTCTGTGTTGTCAAATCTGGAAAAGATTCCGAGTGGCTCAGTCATTTATGTGTTGTTATTGTTTTCCATGTACGTCTGCAAGGAGTTAACTCCCTCCACACATACCTGTTCATTCCTTTGCTCTTTCATGCCGATCAAGCGAGTCAATTAATGTCTTTACGTCCGACATCAGCTCACATCCTGGGGTTCTCCGGTTCCTGGAGCGGTGTGTCTGCCATCCTGAAGCCTGAAGAGTACTCCAAGTCTGGTTCTCCTGCTGGACTCTCCATGTTGACACCATACTCCAGTAGACCCTGTGCCGCATCTTGTGGGTTGTTAAACACCCTGACTTTTCCGTTTTTCTCGAATAATTTCAGTTTAGCAGGGAACAGAATGCGGGATTTGATGTTTCTTTCCTGGAGCTGCTTCCTTACTAGTTTGTATTTTGCGCGCTCCTTGAACACTTGGGTGGTGAAGTCCTCATCAAAGAAAACCCTGCAATCTTTCACCCTAATGTCCTTCTTTGCCCAGGCGGCTTGTAGCACCCTTTGCCTCACGTAGTAGTTTTGGAAGCGGACTATTATTGATTATTGATCGGGGACGGTCGGTATTATGCCCCAACATGTTTTGTTTGTCTACCCTCCCTCCCAAATGTAAAGCGTCTTTGGGTTCAAGAAAAGCGCTAGAAATAAAATGTATTATTAACAATTTGGAACGAACTGCCTAAATCATGCACGTCCGCCGAAACACTTCCGACTTTTAAATCCCGACTAAAAACGCACCTATTTGCCGCTGCTTTTAATTGAGCTGCCCATACTCACACTACAGTATGCCTTTTCAGTCATGTATTCTGTACCTGCTGTGTTTATTTATTTTATTTATTTCATTACCTTTGCTTATTAGGTTTTATTAGTTTTTAAATGCCTTTTTAATAATGTATTTGTGCTGTATTTGTTCTTAAATGTCATTTACTTTTAATCTGTAATGCACTTTGAATCACCACGTGCTGAAAAGTGCTATATAAATAAAATTGCCTTGCCTTGCCTGCCTTGACTTGCCCAGAGGCTGTGACGTCATACATCAGGTTCTGCGAGGACAGCTGTGTACCAACACGCACCAGGGTGAGTTTCAACAACAACAAGCCCTGGTTCACACCAAAACTGAAACAGCTAAGATTGCAAAAGGAGGAGGCGTTTAGGTGTGGCGATAAGGCACGTTTTAGAGAGTCGAAGTACGTCTTTGGCAAGGCGGTGAGAGATGCTAAACAACAATACTCTGAGAAACTCCAACATCAGCTCTCAGCAAACGACTCTGCTTCGGTTTGGCCTGGTCTAAGGCCCTGGCCACACAAGGACGAAACGGCTAAACGCATAGGATTAACGCAAACGCAATAACAAAAAAGCTTCCGTCCACACCATGGTCCACACGCAATATTCACCGGATAGTAGGCTTGTTTGAGACAAGCGAGACCTGCGCAGACCTGCGCAGTTGCGATCAACGTCTTGCTAGTGCGTTGCATGATGGTTAGTCATTTTGTCCGACTTGCTCTGGAGGCTCGCCTACATGAGACGTTGAAATCTCGCGGGACAAAGACGCCCACAGCCTTGAGAGCGAGGCAAGGCGAGGCGGCGCAGTTCCTCTCCACGGGCTGCGGAAGCGAAATGCTTGATGGGAAACGACTCGCTGGTATCTCGAGCTGAGCGCTCATGCTGATGAAGCTCTCCAATTGGCTCGGCAAAAGTTTGTTGTTGTTTTGTGTCAGTTTTACGTCGCCACTTCCATTCACATTTTTCATCATTGTTCCACAATGTTTATCATCATGAAATTAATATCCATATATTTTATACTATACTTGCACTGCTTAACGTTTTCATACGTTATATATCTTAGCATATTCATACACACTGTTCATACTGCTCACAGGCTGCTGTGTATATCTAGTGTATTCATACCCCTCACTGTTTATTCATCATTCAATTCATTCTATATTTTATTCTGTAGATGGTGTACATTACTTTTCACTTTACTGCTTGTTGCACCTGGTTAGAAGCTAAACTGCATTTCGTTGTCTCAGTGCCTGTAATATGTGCAATAACAATACAGTTGAATCTAATCTTGAGCAGGAACAAATGTATTTACTTAGTACATATCTGACATTAACGATTAAACACATGTGTACATTCTTTATAAATGCAAACCGAGTCAAGCCGACTCCGGAGGTGGCGGTATGCACCTTAAAGTTGTTTGCAATCCGCCAAATAACCGAGAGAAGAAGAAGAAGAAGAAGACGAAGCCGACTCCGAGCTGTCCGACTTCAGGCGAGCTTTTTGAAACCTCCCCCGGCTGCGATCGGCTATTCTCGTCTACTTTCGAGGCGAGCCGCAACGCGTCTCAAACAAGCCTAGTGTCTGTCCACACGAGACAGCTCCGTTTAGCTCCAACCGCTGGAGAAGCTGCAGTACATATGCACTCCTGTACGTGGCGCTGTAACTTCCTCCACAAAAGCAGCGAAGAAGCATGGTTGTCATGGTTGCCCTTCTGTTTATTCTCCGCGGTGGGGGCCGAGGGAACCGGGCAGAGTTTTTCGCCAGTCAACGTGTATTAAAGTTTAAATAATAACAAAAAAAATGTTTTTTTTATAAAAGTGCCGGTCAAAGTCTTCTTTGTTATTTATTGAGCTTTAAAACAAATGAATAACGAATCTATATAATATAATAATAAAATACATGGAGCCTCTCTTTTTCCTCCCTCTCTTCGGACAGCGTCAGTGTCTGTTTCATGCAGCAGCTGATCCAGTAATGAGTGACCCGGCCGACAGTAAAAATAAACATATTTATAACTAGTTTAGGTAGTTTGAGAGGTGTCTCCGTCCTGTCAGATTAGACTTCACTCGCGTTTATGTCCATATCGAGAGAAAGATAAATAATCTGAATTCAGTGTGCAGTTTAATTTGACGCGGGGGTGAGCAGCAGAGGTGGGGAGAGGCGGGGCTATTGCCTCATCATTATCAGAAAATGATCGTATAGGGCAGTGACCACCAACTGGCGGCCCGCGGGCCACATCCGGCCCGCCAGACATTCTCATCCGGCCTGCACGACGGGGGTGACTGTGGCGTTGGCGGAGTGGTTACTGCGTTCGCCCCCCACCCTTTTTTTTTTTTTACTTCTCGTGAGTAAGGTGCAGTACCGGAGTCCAACAGAGAGGCAGCAGCTGCGGGACAGTAGACTGCGTACTGCGAAACCTTCCCTTCCTTGAAGAAGAAGAAGAAGAAGTGATCCTTCGTTGTGAAGAGTCTGCTTTGTGCGCTCCGCACCACAGCAGCAGCCCCGCTGCGACAGAGTCCAACAGAGAGGCAGGAGCTGCGGGACAGTAGCCTAGAAGCAGGGTTGGGTTGTAACGGAATATATGTAACGGCGTTACGTAATCAGAATACAAAAATCAAGTAGGCTAACTGTATTCAGCTGGCGTTACATTTGAAAAAACAGTAATCTGATTACAGTTACTTTCGTAAACCTGAAGTGAATACATTTTGGAATACTTATTGGAATTATTGGTGGAAAAGTTTCCTCACAAAATGTAATATTCATTACTGGCAGAACTGTGTGCACACTGCACTGCTCAAAGAGCCGGCTATTTTAAGTGAACGACGGGAGCCGGCTCTCGCCCGCGAACGAGACGTTTTTTTTGCGGAGGGATCTAGATCGGCTTGAAGGCACATTATGCAATGTGCAATGTGCACATTATCCCGCTTATTACATGGCCACATTCTCCACAAAGTAACGACATGACTCCCAATATTAATTGAAATGCTTTAATGGATTTAAAAAATGATTTTATTGATTTAAAAAATAGTTTTATGTATTGATTTAAATTGACATGCATCCGCTAAGAAAAGTAGTCCGTTGTTACTGTTTGAACTAGAGATGGCAAATCCGGATCATTTTATGGACTCGGAGTCTTCTGAGTCAATCATTGAAGAGATCCGGATCATACGAGTCATTTGAGTCATTTGAGTCATATGAGTCAGCATGACCAAGACCGTAGAAATCCTACCGGTGAAACCGAAAAGTTGTTGCATTTAACCAGCATATTAAACTAACGTTACATTAACCTCCGCTACACAGTGTCTTTTGCTTTAATAAAACATGTGTGTGTGTGTGCATTTTAAAAAATAAGTGTTTTGCATTATATGTATATAGTTATTTTAATATGTTCCTGTACTTAAGCTAATTTTGCACAATTGTGTTTTCATTTAATAATAATAATAATAATAATAATAATAATTGTATAATTACATTTTATATATTCTAACTGTTTTGCAATTTTCTATCATTTGTTTCTTTTTGTGTGCCATGTTCAAAATAAACGAGTTTCCAAGTAAGATCCTTATTGGAAATGCAGATATTATTACAGGAGACTGTTGCACAACATGAACATTTTGTTAGAAGTCTACACTGAAACTTAATTTAGAGCCGGAAAAATCGCGGGATCCGTGAATCCAGGTCAATGATCGAGAGAGACCAGTAGCCTACGAGGACTCAGAGCCGTAACATATAGCAGGCAGCAGATCCAGAGATCCAGCAGACTCGTCCCTATGCACGAATCTACAGCAGACTCAGCCCCTCCTCCGGCTCGCACGGCTCCCGCGAGTCCCACGGCTCCCGCGAGTCCCACGGCTCCCTCGACGAGTCGCAGGCAGACTCAGAGATTTGCGGACTCACGGCTCACTCACGGCTCACGGCTCACTCACGGCTCCCGCGAGTCCAACGGCTCCCGCGAGTCCCACGGCTCCCTCGACGAGTCGCAGCAGACTCAGAGATTTGCGGACTCACGGCTCACTCACGGCTCACGGGACTCTCGCGGGAGCCGGAGGAGGGGCTGAATCTGCTGTTGATTCGTGCATGGCGACGAGTCTGCTGGATCTCTGGATACAACAACGTTGTAATGTGATTTTACACGTTATAAAGAGAGTAAAGAGTGACGCAATTTATAGTTTTAATTTTTACGTCACATCAGGTGTAGGACTCAAAGGACTCGGGTTAATCGAGAGGGAGACTCGTCACGACCGGCTCATTACTAGGATCCGGGTTAATGATCCGGATGAATCATGACTCGCCCATCTCTAGTTTGAACTAACGTAGCAACGGCAGGAACTGCTTCGATAGTGTTTTTGAGGAGCTTTTTGGTTACAGATTTGAAAACATCGTTGCTTGCTTTAAAAGTAGCACAACTCATTATGTCAAACCTTGGAAAGGATCTAGATATCCCTGCCCTAATGCCAAAGTAACTGGCAACTGAATATGTGTCGCCGTTTGATGTCTATGTCTGGACCGCTGCGTAAAAAGGAGGGTTTCTGCCCCATTACTTCTCTTCTTACTTCAATAAGAATAAAACACGGAGGACGGAGATCTCTTTTTCTCCCCCTCTTCTGACAGCCCAGCAGCTGATCTCAGAGCACGCTCCCCTCTCCTGCAGGGGGGCGTGGTCAGCTGCAGCTCACAGAATCAGCCCCCTGCAAAACCAGCGCTGGAAAGAGCAAATAGAGCGAAATGAGGCATGGCTAAAATGCAGGATCTTTTTGGTCTATATAGTCTATATTTTTTTTATATAAAAAAACTATATTTATATACTTTATATAGGTCGATACAGTAGCCCTTTTTCTTTTAAATAGTTTTTATAGGTGTTGCTATCTGTTTTGTGTAGCGTGGTTCTACAAGCAAGTCAATGCATTCATTGGGTGGTATCAGAGAGTTACAAGGGTCTGTAAATGCAATGAAAACAATTGGCCACAGCAAATCATTTATATTAAACATGTAATTTTTACTTTTGAATACTTCAGTACAAAGGTTGTATTGAATAATTTAAGTGATATATGTGTACACATATAAATCATTAGTCAAAACAGGGCTACATTTGATTTAATTAAAAGGTATAATATGTGGTAAACTGAAGAGCCGTTTGGGAGCCGAAAGAGCCGGCTCTTCTTGGTGAGCCGAGCCAAATGATCCGGCTCACCAAGAAGAGCCGGAATTCCCATCACTAGTCTGTTGAGCGAGAGAGAGATGCAGCATGTCTGTGAGGCCCCGCCCCCCGCACGCAGATGAGAGAGAGAGATCTCTTTTAAAATATATTGAAAGTTAGAAACGGAGATGGTTAGATAAAATGTGCAAGATAACGTTGATGTAGCATTTCTTTATTGTCGAAATGATGACATTTATAACGGGATACAATCACAGTGAATGGCCTGCTGCTGCTGAATGCATGGGGCAAGTGACTGGAACAAGTTTTAAAAGTTATTACATCGTTTCAGATAATAATAATAATAAATAATAATGATAATTCATTCTATTTAGGGGCGCCTTTCAAAGCACCCAAGGACACCTTACAATTCATAACATATTCTAAGGAAAGGTTTACAGTAGGAGAATGCAGTCCGGGTGATGTTTTTTATGTGGGGTGCAGATGAGAGAGCTGTCCAGAATGACACCAAGATGTTGTGTTTGAGTTCTTGATAAGCCATTAAAACAGTAAAACAAGTGTCTCCTGCTCACCAAAACATACCCATCTGTTATGGAAAAAGAAAGTATTCCAAAAGTATTCTAAAAGTAACCTGAACACGTTACTTTTTTAAGACACGTAACTGTAACTGTATTCTGATTACTTTCAGAGCATGTATTCAGTAATCAGTAACTGATTACATTTACAAAGTAACCCTCCCAACCCTGCCTAGAAGTGATCCTTCGTTAGCGTGAAGAGTCTGCTAAGCTTTATGCAGTACCTGTACCCCCCCGGCCCGCAATAGTGCCTATTGGATACATTTTGGCCCTTGGACAAATGTAGTTGGTGATCCCTGATATAGGCCCTTAATACGACCCAGAGACATGTTTTAAAGTGCATGTTGTTTCTTACACGACCACTAGAGGTGCTCTAGTGGTCGTGAAAGAAACAACATGCTCCCGGCCCGTTCATTGCAAACGCTCCGGAGGGACGTTTATTCACAAATAACCCTCTCTGGAAAATCCTAAATTGTGGAATAGTTTGGCCATTAAAATGCTTTTTGATTCGATTTCTGGCGAGAAGTGTATATTGTACTCTTAGAATCCACGTCCAGTCGATGTGTAGGGTCTATAGTTTGATAGATATTACGAAGATGATTTGAGGTCTCGCCAGGATAACGTGTATGCAGCTTCCATGTAAAGTTAGCGTGGGTGAAAACAGTTTTTCCGGTCTCGAAGTTTTCATAATAAAACCGGATATATTCCCCTCACTGTCAAATGATTACACAGTGATATCTGCATTACTCACCCGCTAAAAAACATCAGTTTATCCTTGTTAATTACACAATATTGATTGGTTTAAATTGTGTACAATGCTTTTGTGTTTTTAACCTTCGATTCAGAGAAACAAATTGTTTTTTCGGAGTTTAAACACTACAGTTTCCGAAGACACTACACTACCCAGAATCCCCAGCTATCGTTTGGGACTACATAATCCGCCTTGCTTTACAAACCCTGTGATTAGTCATCAAGCCCTGTGATTGGATGTTGGAGTGGCTGTGCGACAAGATTACGCTGAGCGTCAAACAGCTCTTTGAAATGGAATGGAACCACGGCAGACTTTCCAAAACTGGAATTGGACGAGTCCAGCCCCTCCCCCCCCCCCCCCAGAACTACACATGCTCGCTATTGTGTGTTTCGCAACATGTTCTATGGCACGTCTCTTTATAAGACGTTTTCGTATTTCCCACAATTATAAGTTGCCAGTATTAAACTGTGTACACCCTGGAGGTTTAGGGGATACGAAACACAGTGGTGTTATCCAATTTAAAACATATAATTAATAAATGGGTGAATTAATATACCCACATGACAGCTAAGGTCAGAAGAGCTTTATTTAACAGCTGGTCTTATGTCGGAGACCCCTCCTGTTGTTCATTGATAAGCCTGAAACATGCACTTGTCAAGGTTCAGAGGCAGATTTTGCAAATATGGCAGTAGCCATCGATCATCTTAAGGCGAGACACGGCAGGCAAAAACATCGTTTTTCAAGTACTGGTCAATTTTGAGATTTTGTGCTATTTTGATTCTATAACATGTTTTCTTTCAGGCTTTTGGAAGGAAAACGTACAAAATACACATTTAAGTGTTTATTTTTACTATAGTTTGTCTATTTGCGTCTGTAGATTTCTCCTAAATTCACCAAAAGTTAGCATTCTAACGTAACATAAAGTACCGCGGCCGCTGTGTGCACCATGTCAACAGAGGTATCGTTGGAAAGCTCCGTCTCTCCTGCACAATCTCATCGGATCCAAATATGGTCATTTCCTTTGTATCAGCAACCAATCGTGAAAGCACAAAGGGGTCTTAAACCAAGAAACGAAATCTCATTGGCTGGTGTCAATTTCTGACAACGTGATTCGTTCAGATGCGTCACGTGGTGTGCTAAAACACTTCCTGGTTAGCTTTCCGCTCGAAATTGAAATCTCAAAATGACAAAAGAACGGCGAAAAAAACGTTCACAGAGAAGACGACAACAATTGTCACTTGCACGAAGCAAGGTTATACAAAAAACAAATGACCCCGACCATGAAATACCTTCACGGAGTGCGTCGAGGCGCAAGCTAACATCCAAAGAACAGGAGGGTTTAGCTAGCGCCTCACTGCAATCTTTAAAGGTCGTTTTCTCAAAATGAGTTTTTTCTCCTACTCTGAGTTCGAAATTTCAACTTCAGTAGCACGTAGAGACACCAAACCTTCCAGTTATATTCCTATCAATATTATGAAGGCTTTTACAGAAGGGTTTGTTCATATATCATTCATAGCCTGAATTATACAACATTGTATACCTAAAAACATGGCGAAAACTGATATTTTAGGGCTGTTGACAGTATTTTCTGATTTATGGAGTGATAAAGAGAGATATCCAATATCCCTTCAGTAAAAGCCTTAGATACTAATATGACTACAAAATGAAACAAGAATTTTGAACCTGGCTTTATCCAAAGTTCAGATTTCGATTCCTGAAATGTGTGAAAATATGTGCATATTTAATGAGATAATGGATAATTTGCATATTTAAACATGCTATTTCAGAAAACTTGTAATACAAAAGACAATTGCCTTATTGTAAGTAATTAACTGGAGAAATTTCTAGCTGATACCTTTAAGTTAAAAAAATTACCCTATTCACCTGGGGTGTCTCGCCTTAAGATAAGATACCTTATTGATCCCAAGTTGGGAAATGTTTTTGTTACAGCAGCATGTACTACTTTGTTCTACTCCACTACAATTCAGAGGTTAACCTGGTATTTTTACTCTACTACATTTATTTTAGTTACTTTGCAGATTCTGATTAATGATGTGAAATATAAACAACCCTTAAATCAGACTTTAGTTACACCTGAGTCAAATTCAGGGAAGGTGATTGTCAAGTGCCAAAATAAACTATGCAATATATTGGACGTTAAGTACTTTGTCAGACTTCATATTTATCTGTGGATAACCCCAACGATTTTTTCATATTCAAAAGAAGACCTTAACTTAAAGTATTCTTTAATGTTTAAATAAAGCCTTATTAGTTTCTCTGTTTTGCACATCCTCCTGTTAATATCTTTGGACGTCCTGCACTAAACTGTTTTATTGTAGAGATCACTACAGTATCTTCTTGATATTTTATATTCTATATTTCTATCATGCCTTCTACTTTCCCCCTATTTTGTATGTAGGCTACTCTTAATATTTAAATGTTTTCATCAAATAAAACTTATTCAACAACAAAATTCAATAACGTACTTTAACCACTAGTCGGTGCAAGTTTAAAAAATCAGTGGTATAGTTAATAAAACATTATAATATCAAATATAATATGACTATTAACTTTATTGTGAAATTAAAACAGAACGGTAAAGGAAAATACAGTTTCAGTCTCTCGATTTGAAGCTTATGCATTGTACCATGAACCTGTATAGACCTGTAACAGTCAACAGCATGAGGAGTTGGAAAGGTAGTTCAGTAAATAATATCTTTAAAAACTACAAAAAAATCAATTTCTATCAGCTGTGCACCGTTATGGTGTAAATATAACCTATCTACTAATTGGATCAAATATAAAAGTCAGCCGAATTAGTGTTGATACTGCAAGGAGACGTATTGTGTGAAAATAAATGGAAGATGTTGTTTAATTGCTGATATATTTATGATCCACGTCACGTATTCAGTTTTGGCGGCATTTCTTACAGTTTGTCAAAAGGTCTTCTGATCAGGGCTCTATAAATAAATATCTACGGCAGATGTGTAATATTTAATGCAGCCCAACCGTGTATTACAATGCCGTTATGTGATGACTTCCAAAGAGACAAGCAAGAACACTCGGAATAAAGTATTATTTTATCTTTAAAAAATGTTTTTCCGATTTCATATCCCATAAACACCATATCCCGACATGCATTGCGTCTAAAACAATCGATGTTTTAGCCTATCAAAACCTCTGAAAAAAGAAAGGTGTCTCTCAGAATCGAAAGAGAAAAACACAAAAGCGTTGTACACAATTTAAACCAATAAATGTCATATAATTAACAAGGGTAAACTGATGTTTTTTAGTGGATGAGTACTGCAGATATCACTGTTAAATCATTGATCATTGGTTTTATTATGAAAACGTAGATACCGGAAATACTGTTTTCAACCCGCAACTTTACATGGAGGCTGCCGCATACCTCAAATCATCTTCGTAATATCTATCAAACTATAGATCCTACATATCGACTGGACGTGGATTCTAAAAGTACAATATACACTTCTCGCTAGAAATCTAATCAAAAAGCGTTTTAATGGCCGAACTATCCTACAATTTAGGATTTTACAGAGAGGGTTATTTGTGAACAAACGACCATCTGTAACGTTAGCATTCAACGGGAGCACTAGAGGCGAAAACTTTAAAACGTAATTATAGGACGTATTAAGCGCTTGAACAAACGACATATTTGGTCGTAATAAGGGCCTGAACAATCGGCCCATTTGGTCTTATGAGTTGGAGGACTTGTTGCCCCCGACACATCAGACTCTCTCAATCAATGAAAGGGATGTAAACAAACTTTTCAGAAAACTCAATACCAGAAAAGCGGCAGGCTCTGACAATGTCTCCCCCTCCACCCTGAAGCTCTGTGCTGATCAGCTGTCTCCTGTGTTTACTGACATATTTAACACCTCACTGGAGACATGCCACGTCCCAGCATGCTTCAAAACCTCAACAATCCTCCCAGTTCCCAAGAAAACAAGGATCATAGAACCAAATGACTACAGACCCGTCGCCCTGACCTCTGTGGTTATGAAGTCCTTTGAGCGCCTTGTCCTGTCCCACCTGAAATCCATCACAGACCCACTCCTGGACCCCCTGCAGTTCACCTACAGAGCCAACAGGTCTGTGGAAGACGCTGTCAACATGGCCCTTCACTTCCTCCTCCAGCACCTGGACACAGCAGGAACCTACGCCAGGATCCTGTTTGTGGACTTCAGCTCCGCCTTCAACACCATCATCCCGGCTCTGCTGCAGGACAAGCTCTCCCAGCTGCACGTATAGTTATATATAAACACTAGATGGCTCATGGGAGATTTTCCAGCGCAGCTCACCGGCCGCCATCTTGCTACAGTTAACAGCTACTCTGGTACGCGCTAAGGTAGCTGTTGTAAGGTGTCTGATCTGCACAAAAATACTCTTAACTTGCTGAAATCTTTACTTATTTACAAACGGTTTGGTTTATTATAAATGTAGCTTGGGAACGTGTGATTTTGTTCTTCCATTTCTGTGACCTTTCTGTTCCAACTTGAGGTCAACCAGTCTGGAAGTTCAACAAGCATATTTTGGTTTTCGTTACAGTCGTTAAGTACCTCAAGTCCTTTGATCTGTAACATGGCAGCCTCACAGCTGCGAAGGAAGTCAGAGAGCTCTTGAAGTTCTACGCTGTCTTTGGAACTTATCTTGGGCCATGCATCAAACTTATCTCTGAAGGCCTTAGCAATGAGGAATGGATTACCGTACCTCTCTTCTAGGATGGTCCACGCGGCATGATAGGCTGACTCTGTGCCTAGCAGGAAGTAGCTCTCTATGGCCTTCTTGGCGGGTCCACCCACATACTTTCTTAGATAGTATATATTTTCTTCAGCTGGGATGTTTTTCCTGTCAACGAGTGTACGAAAGGAGACATTCCAGTTATTGAACCTCAGTGGGTCACCACTGAACGTTGTAGGTTCAGGTACAGGTAGACGACTTGTACTGATGGACTCTGCAAGAGCTCTGACAAGAGCTGAAGTACTGTCTTCTTGTTTTTGTTGTGTCGCAGCTTGAGGTGGTGAGTGGTTTTGCAGTTGACTGCTTTCATGCTTGAGTTCTTCTTTCACAACCAGAGGAACATGTTGATGGAGCAGCTCGCTAATTTCTTCATCTGAGCATGCATTCTGTTCATATATTTGATGTTTCGCCTTTGCAGCTTTTGGTTTCTAATCGTTCTAGTTGTCTGCGCTTGGCTTGTAACTCTCTTTGCCTCTCAGCATTTTCTGCCTCCTGTTTGGCTCTTAACTGAGCAGCTTCAACCTCAAGTATATCAAGTTCTTCGATCTGTTGTTCCTGTTGTAGGATTACTTCTAAAGTCGCTTCATTTGCAGAAATTTCAGCAGCGGCTTCTTGTCTTTTGATAGAAGAGAGGAATGAACTTCTTGATGTGGCTCTCGAGTTGCTACGAGAATGAGTCGAGGACCTGGTGAGATGAGAGCCATTACTTCTCTTAACAGAGGCAACAGATTTGCATACAGACTCTGTCTGGTTTTTACCAATTTCTTCTTCCTCATGACTTTCGTCCTTTCTTGTGTCCATTAGTTCTCTTGCAGTCTCAATGATTGTCTTTCTAACTGCTTCACAGGTGTCTTCTCTGCGACGTGTGTCATGGTCGGGAATGTCAATGAGCCTCAACTCTTCATCAGCAATATTCACATCATTGGAGGTCTTGCTTACCTTAGTGATGTATTCATGCAGCAGGTCATTAGAGCATTGACCACTTAGCGCTTGTTTGGCTTCCTTTGTGATATCTTTCCACCTTTTGTAGCTCACACTGAAACGGTGTACAAGTCTTGTTACTTGCTCATCATGCAGTTATTGGCCCTTTTCCGTTAACTTCCGGATTCTTTGGCTCCTTTGTGGCTCTTGTGTGGAAAGACTATCCATTTTTGGATCTTCAGTTGCCTGTGGTTGCTTGTTTTCTACTACACTCACTTCCTCACTCTTAGTGTAAGACTCAACATCTGACATTTTACTTGTTTACTTAAGTTTGTTTTTAACTCTAATATTTAATTATATTTAAAGCTAAGTAGTTAGCCAATTTAGATATTAGCTTTGAGTTATCTTAAGCTTATACACAGCTATTGAGCCTTATTTAAATGAAAATCACAAGTGATAATGATATAGGCAAACAACAAAACTTGGTACATTTCTTCAACACTTATTACTTGAAAGTAGGGCTGTCAAACGATAACCATTTTTAATCAGATTAATCACAGCTTAAAAGTTAATTAATTATGATTAATCACCATTCGAACTATGTCCAAAATATGCCATTTCTTTATGTATATTGTTGTGGGAATGGAAAGATAAATGAAAGAAGGCGGGTATATCCATTTAACATACAGTATGTATGTATGTTATAACCAATCCATCAATACAGCATGGAATTGTGGACAAAATCGTATTCATCGATAACAAAATATTCCAAGTCTTGGGTCTGAGAGTCTAAATCTCATCAAATGGTGGTCCGTGGCTCAAATGCAGAACAAATAATGGACCTTGATATGAAAAGGGTTGAAAACCACTGCTCTAAACAAAATAGGATGGTGTTGTTAAGAACATTCTTTCTTTAACACACTTACTGGCCAACTTAGCCAATAGCCATTTCTCTTATTTGAATGAAACCTCTTTTTTTTTTTATATATCAAACCAAAAGAACATGGCCAACACAACATGGCCTACACATTTACATGTGGCCCTCTTCTCTATTCATCCTTTAGCCAGTTGCTGAGGCAAACCAACTTGTCCACATTTTCTGAGAGTAAAGCTGACCGCTTCTTTTGCACAATGTGACCTGCAACTGAGAAGAGTCTTTCACATGGAACTGTGGATGCAGGAGTGGCTAGATATTTGCGAGCCAGTGGGGCCAGCTTGTCATGGGCTCCTGCATGAGATGACCACCACTGCAAGGGACAGTCCTCCATACTAGTGGTGGGCTCTGCTCTGTACCTGTGTATGGCTCTGTCAGGCTGTACCTCTTCCTCCGATTCTGAATCTGAGCCCATCTGTAGAAGAATGCTCATTTTCTTCTTGGGTGGCCCATCTTCAGTGTGTGGAGATCTTCTGGATGGTGAACGCAGCATGCCTCCAAGTGTGGTCCACACCGCTTCTGTCTGTCTTGGGCAGGCTCTTTAAGTCTTTAAAATGTGGATCCAGTGCCGTCGTAATCTTGAGCCATGCATTGTTGGTGTGTTCTTGGCGGGAGGCTAGGTCTTCCTTGAATTTTGCCTTAAATCTCACCACATATGCAGGGTCCTCATCAGAGACTTCCATTACACGATGCAAGTGGCAGAGGGCAGGTAGTACCACAGAGCAGGAGACGTAAGCCTCCCCACCCAGAATCTCAGTTAAATACCTGCAGTGGAACACACACACACACACACGCACACGCACACGCACAGACACAGACACAGAGAGAGAAAAGGAAAGACACAAGTAAATTACTTGAACACAAGTTGTTACATTTAATAGTAGATTAATGTTTAAAATTAATTTTATTTCAGCCTACAATGAATGGTTACATTATATGATGGAAGGCTTACCGGCAGGGCTCTAGAAGGGTCTCCAGTCTGTGGATTTTGTCCCATTCCGGTGGCGTCAGCATAACAAGTTTATGCTCCTGTTGATCCAGGGTTGCTTTTATTGCAGCTTGGTTTCGGATGAAGCGCTTGACCATTTCCAACTTGGAATTCCACCGTGTTGGAACGTCTTGGATCAGTGGCTCCTGCTTCTGTCCGAGTGCCCCTTGTTCTACTTGCAGCTCCGCTGTGTTAGCCGGGCTGTGCTTGAAATGGCCAAACAGAGCAACAGAAAGAAGCAGCCTTAAGTAGAGGCTCAATCAGTGGGAACACCTGTGCTCAATTCAGGGTCGGCGTCATGGGGGGTCATTCGCGGGCCATGCCCCCCCAAATGAGTCACTGTGCCCCCCCAACGCAGGGTGGGCAAGCCTTGCCACTTTGCCGTTTTTTTCTTTTTTTAATCATATAAGTGAAAACGTTTCCACTAAAGGTTTTTTGTGTGAAATACATCAGAAATAAAGAATACAAATATAAAACACAGCCTGAGGTGTGCTCACTGCTGCTCTCTGATTGGTGTGTTGCTTGACCAATGACCCCCGACCTTTTTTTTGTTATCATTACGTGGCTGTGTGTTTAGATGAAAGCCCAGTGGCGATCTGTTCATCTGTTATACTGATTATACAGTAAAGCCATCGAAAATAATATGATATACAGTACAGTACAACTACATGGGTCTCTGTGTTTCTTTCAAGCTCGGCTCTGTGTGTGTGTGGCACGAGCGCATTTTGTGAGTGCGCGAGCGGTAATGTGGAATGTTGTTGTTAGCATCTGGTTAGCTAGCTATGCTAATAGATATAAAGGGCTGTTTCTACACGAAGGTGGAGGAGAGTCCTCTCCTGTCAGACTGAGAGGATCTTATAACCTCAGCTCAGTGAGGTAAGGACTCTCTCAGTGTTTAGATAGTTCACTTTAGTGTAGGTTATCTCAGTGGGTCTCAAACGGTTTGGTCACCATTTATGTAAGTATTTTCGAGGAATACCTTTATATGATCATTATATTTATTAAAGAGAGAATAAATGAAAAACGGGTATGAAATACTATAGGACAGTAACACAAGAATACACTTTAAAAGGGGAATGATTAGTAAAATATCCATAAAGAAAAAGTAAATCTGTGTACAGTTCTGTTTCATATGGATGCTGAGAGATGTAGGCTATCCATAGATCTCTTCATTTAGCTTTCAAAGTGCACCAGATTGATGCATTTAACTTAAATATTTTAAAAATAATCTTCCCGGGGGAGCATGCCCCCAGACCCTCCTAGAGGAGGTTAGGCCCACCTCCACCTAAAACATGTTCACATGGATAGGATACTAAATACATTTGCACACTTTTTATATGGTGACCTATGTCCATATCAAATCAAATCAAGTTTTATTTATATAGCACATTTTTCCACGATTTTTGGTCGAGCCAAAGTGCTGTACATATAATAAAAAATAACCTACAGTAAAGACACTTTACAGCAAATACAACAGCACAGTTGGTGCAGAATATCAGTATGAGAAAAACGACACCCTCTGTCCTTATATGTTTCTGTTTTGGTGGTCGTGCCACAACCGTGCATGTATGCACAAGTCATAGGTGCGCTATACAATAGCACTACACCCCTGCAATGTGTGTGAAAGACAATAGACTTTACAGCATGTTTTTTGAAATTGAAGTTGCGTTGGTGTTTGTGTGTTGGTTGTTGACGGCAGTGTGTGCCCCCCCTTGGTAAATGATTGCCCCCCCATTCGATTTGTTCTAGAGCCGACCCTGGCTCAATTGGAGCATACCATGCAGTGCATGGGCACGGGTGGCACTTTTCTTGCGAGTGTAAAAATGTTATTGTTTGGGGCTTCTGTGGTCAGAGATATGGAATATGTTGGCCTATTTGATTTGTTGTGTTTGGGTAATTTGCCTTGCATTTGGAATGTGTTTGTAGATGAGAATGACATTGGTTAGGGGTATAAATTGTGGATTGTCCTAGGGGGAGGGGCTTAACGTGTATAAACACCTGGCCACAAGTGTTTTGAGAGTCAGTCTGACGGTGGCTGTAGAGCAGAGAGGTACCAGTCCTATGTCCTCGACCTGTACAGTTATATTGAGGTTTTGTTTTCTTTGTGTAAATCCTTGTGACTTTGTGTTTTTCAGCATTGTTGGCTGTTAATAAAAGCACCTAAGGACCATTTTGTGTGACTCTAGCCAGCTTATTTAATCCCTAATTTTTTCCATCAACATTTTTGTAACACTTTCCCTTCATTTTCCCACTTGCGTGCTACAGTTTGGAACTGTTCTGCACACGCCTCCGCAAAAGGCAAGGCAAGGCAAGTTTATTTATATAGCACCTTTCAACACAAGGCAATTCAAAGTGCTTTACAAAAAACGAAAGACATTAAGAAAATGGCATTTAAAATCAGTCATTAAAAAACACGTCTCTGACCCCCGGACCATCTGCACTGGTTCCCCTCAAGGCTGCGTTCTTTCACATCTGCTCTTCTCCCTGTACACCAACAGCTGCACCTCCAGTCACCAGTCTGTCAAGCTCCTGAAGTTCGCAGACGACACCATCCTCATCGGACTCATCTCTGGTGGGGACGAGTCTGCCTACAGGTACCATGGACCATCTGGTGACCTAGGGTTATGCTGGCTATTTGTGTGTTTCTCAACATGTTCTCTATGGCACGTCTCTACTGGGAATTGTAGTTTTAAAAGACGTTTTCCTATTTCCCATAATTAGAAGTTGCCAGTATTAAACTACATCCCTGGAGGTTTAGGGGATGGGAAACACATTGGTGTTATCAAATTTAAAACATATAAGTAATAAATGGGTGAAAATGGCTTGTGTCCATAATGGGCAGCATTAACATATACCCACATGAAAGTTAAGGTCAGAAGATCTTTATTTAATAGCTGGTCTTATGTCTGTGACCCTTCCTGTTGTTAATTGATAAGCCTTGAAACATGCACTCGTCAAGGTTCAGAGGCAAATTTTGCAAATATGGCAGTAGCCATCGATCATCTTAAGATAAGATAAGATATACGTTATTGATCCCAAGTTGGCAAATGTTTTCATTACAGCATATACAACATGCAATTTATTGTTACTTTGTAATTATACTCACTCACTACAATTCAGAGGTTAACCTGGTCTTTTTAATCCACTACATTTATTTTAGTCACTTTACAGGTATGGATTAATTATGTGAAATATAAACAACCCTTAAATCAGACTTTAGTTACACCTGAGTAAAATTCAGCAAAGGTGATTGTCAAGTGCCAACAATCAGGAGAGATATTTGATAGTTACAAAAGTACAACAAATGTATCTGCAGATCCCTATAAAGCATATTCATTACTCGTTATTTTTCTACTGATAGTTCATTAAAGACTTTATATAATGGCTATTTTTCAAATCTCTTTCAAGATTTTCTATCTATTAATTTTATTAATATCTTTGCTTGTAAATAAGTAACTGTTTTATTGTAGAGATCACTTACAGTATCTTCTTGATATTTGTTATTCTATATTTCTATCATTGACCTTCTACTTTCCCCCTATTTTGTATGTACTCTTAATATTTAGAACATTTCAGAAAATATGACATTCAACAAAACATGCAGCAAAGATTAGCAACACAACCCTTACCTGCATTGCAATTACTCTAAACGTGTAATAACGTGCTTTAACGACTAGGTGGTGCAGGTTAAAAAACTGTCAAGATTACAGGTGAATAATGAATAGTTGGTTGAAAGTTCTGATGTTCTAATGCTCAATTTGTATTTGTACACATCACATGAACCTTGGAATGTAATAAGTCATTATTCAGTCCTCACAGACATTTTTAACATCTCCCTGAGCCAGGCTGTTATTCCCTCGTGCTTCAAATAAACCACCATCATTCCAGTGCCAAAGAAGTCATCTCCATCCTGCTTCAACGACTACCGTCCCGTCGCACTAACTTCTACCATCATGAAGTGCTTCGAAAGGCTGGTCATGAAGCAGATCAAATCCACCCTCCCCCCATCGCTGGACCCATTTCAGTTTGCCTACCGAGCTAAATGGTCCACAGAGGATGCAATCTCCTCCGCTCTCCACCCAGCCCTCACACACCTGGACACTAAGGACTCATATGTTAGAATGCTATTCATAGACTTCAGCTCAGCATTCAACACTATCATCCCTCAGCAGCTTGTACAAAAACGTACAGACCTGGGCCTCAGCCCGTCTCTCTGCAACTGGTTGCTGGACTTCCTCACAGAGAGACCACAAGCTGTACAGGTCACCTCAAACACCCTCATACTGAGTACGGGGGCCCCCCAAGGATGTGTGCTCAGCCCCCTTCTCTTCACTCTGCTGACCCACGACTGCAAACCCAACTTCAGCTCCAACCACATCGTGAAGTTTGCAGACGACACTACTGTGGTGGGTCTCATCAGCCACAACGATGAGACTAACTACAGAAAGGAAGTGAACCAGCTGGCCCTGTGGTGCCAAAATAACAACCTCTTCCCCAACCTGGAGAAAACAAAGGAGATAGTTGTTGACTTCAGGAGTGTCAGGGTTTGAGTTTTTGTGTGTCTAGTTTTGGGGTTAAGTGTCGTTCACAAGCGGCAAACTGTGGGGTAGAGCCGGGACGCCAATACGGAAGTGCCACACACTGCAGTTCATATATTGGCCGATAGGCGATGGCTGCAGAAAGGAGCAATTTCCATAGACCCCCATGTTAAAATGCCCAATTTTACAGCAGAAAGAAACATGTTTCTACCCCTGGCTCCATACATTTTATAATCGATATAGTTAGATTCCACCTTCATGATTATGAATCTGTGAGTGAATTGTTTTCTAACGTGACCCTTTTATTTATATTAGGTCTTAAAGTTTGTGCATAAATTAGGGCGTGGTCAATTTTAGTGACGGCTCTGTGTCAAGTGACTGCTGCTGCTAGCTTCTTGTCTCTCTGCTAGCTGCTCCGTGAAGCTACTGGGACTCTGCCTGCTCAGTTCATCCAGGAAACACAACTTGAAGCCGGCCGTGGCTGTTTGTTCTTCATGCTTATATATCGGACTATTGTGACTCGCTCTGCGGTTAAAACAGACGGTGCATGAATGCGGTAAGTGAAATTCGAGTGCTTTATTGATGTGTTAATGATTTTAATCAGCTACGTAATGAATGGTAAGTCTTGGGTTAGCATGTAAGCGAGTGGTAGCTACATCGGTGCTAACGATGCTAATCGTAGCCTCCAAGTTAAAATCATAGACTTAAAGGTTAAAACGAAATAGACAAGTGTTAAGCGTTAAGTGGGATAATACTGTTGAACAAACGGCTTCTGTTTGAGGTTGATAAAATAAGGTTACATCCTTGTAACTTAGAGAGATATTTTATTATGTAGGTAGGAACTGTATGCATCGCTAAGGTTAATTTAAATTGGCTATGCTCAAGTATGTAGACAAGCTAATGTCGAAGTAGTGTATGTGAAATCAACCTCACAATAAGATGTGTGTATATTACAATTATTAATGTCATATTTCAAGATGATTACTTAGATATTACAATATGGTTGGTTGAGCTGGAGTTCATTATTGAGCTTACACGTTAACGTCACAGTCATCTGAAGAACGAACCCAAACCTTGTTGTTTTTATTAATTGCATAACCAAATGGGTATCAAATAAACAGTAAGCATTGGTAACACAACTTCCAAAGTTACAGTAAAATAAAAAGGACCCTGACTCGGACAATACACAATCCAACATGGTCAACAGAAGAGAATAAGTTATATTGTTTGTACACAGGGTACTTTACATATATATATATATATCTGTTTGTTTAAGGTGTCCAGGTGATGCAGACAGGCTGGACCAGAGAGTGAGAGACAGAACTGGACTCCTCACAGCAGTGAACTTCAGCACAGGTACAAAGACTCTATTTTTTCATACTGTACAAAGAATCAAGAAAGATATTGGTTTAAATGAATGAAGTATTGACTTTAATACACTGATATACATTCCATTAAACAATACTAAATACTAGATCACCTACACATCAGTTAAGTTGAGGGTTTTTTCCATGCAAAAAGTTACATTTAGATGTTAGCAAGCAATATGACTTTATCAGCTTTCTAATTTAATGTATTGAAGGCAAAGATATTTAACACATAGTGAGAACTGCTACTATTTATCTCTCAATATTGTCTGTAAAAAACGTTATTCTTTCAGTGAGACAACAGAGCAAGCTTCTACAGTTGCACTACGTTTTGATAACAGTTAAATATTATTTTGATAATAACATATATTTCAATGTTGATGAACTTCATACTGTTCATTCATAATCTGATTGTCTTTGTGGCTCACTGTTGAAATAAAAAAAAATCATTACAATTACAAAATAATTATATCTACAGCCCCCAAACACACTGCTTTCATAAATAACACACTTGTTCTGCAATAATATGTTTTATGTTTCCTGTATTTTTTGTTAGGACATGCCTGAAAGACACAACATTTTCTCCTTCTCTGAGGGTCAAGAAGAACATCCAAGAGGAACATTAAAAGCTGATGTTATGAGATTTTAAGACCAGTACACTAAGAAACTACTTTTATTGTGAAAACACAGTCAGCTGATCGAATGCACCTATTTCCACATCTACACTCCATCAGCTGATTATTTCTATGTGCCTCACTTTATGAGTTTCACATCACCTGTGCCTTGAACCGCAGAGTTTGCAACGTCACAAATAAATGGGGCCAATCTTCAGTCAGATGTGAATGTGTAATCTAACATTTTCAGTAAGAATAATGGACAAAAGGAGTGCAAATACAAATACAATTATTTAAATGTCAACCAAAAGTTAATCAAATGTTTTAAATAAAAAGCACATATGGACAGAAGGTGTAAACCTATTAAATGTATAAGTGAACACATTTAGTCAAATAAAGTGACAGACTAGGCCTGTGCAGTTGCTATCAGCTTTGCCCAGCATGGGCTCCTCCATCAGGCCTGGTCCTCCTCGCAGAGGAAAGACCCTCAGTCCTCTCCAAACCAACAGACAGGACGTCCATCACACGGAGGTTTCTCCCTGAAGTCTCTGCAGCTCTCTGGACACCACGCTGTCTCAATCCGTCCACACTGAATATGAGAGGGGAGAAATTAAAATAATAAATGCTTCAGACAATAAGAAACATAAAGTTGACTGTTGAGTTGCTCAGTTTTTTTAGATTGTCAATACTATTACTGTATAACTAATATATCAGGTTAAGAGGCACATTCAAATAAAGATTGGTCTTTAAATACATGTTGTCTTTTGAATTGTTTGTCTAAAGTCAAGGATCCAGAACTGGTACTTAGTTTTAATGATACAGTCTGGTTATTATGCTGTTTGGAGGAGGCATCACAGGTAAGAGCACTAACTAGCTACCATCACATGTACCTTAGCTTGACTTAAATGTATTAAACGTATAGTTAAGTGATATCAAAATATAAATAACTACAGATGTAGCGCTTCATTTCAGACGCCTACCCGTGCGGGTCCGTAATCGGCGCGGGGTGGACCCCTGCTGAAAAGGAAAACCCCCCGCAGGACTTGAAACGCCCCCTTGATAAATACATTTAATTATAATGAAACCAGCTGCAATGGATCATGGATCCACCAGGGGGAGCCGTGAAAAGCTGCCACACTGGAACTCATGTGAAATAAACAGCTGATCTACAGGTATATTTGTTAAGATCCATATGTCACGGATAGGATCATATTCTGTGCTAAATAAGAGACATGTAATCATTTACTAAACATCACCATGTTTTTATTTAACAAAATAATGTTTAATTCACGTTGGCGTAAGTACAAAACCATCGCTATGTTTTTAGATCAGGAAATGCAGCCCGGCTCAAACAAACGATTTTCAATCATCATCCTCACGATCATTTAATGTATCATATGTTCGCGAGTTGAAATTAATGCACTAAATTTAATCCACGTGAGTTTACAACAACAAAAATAATCGCTTTGTTTTTATATCACATCCGACCGGAGGAAAATGCAGCACGGCTCTCAATACCGATCATCCTAATCCCACGGGCAAACAATAATATGTACAGTGTTAATAGTTTACTGTATTATTAGTGTCTAATATTACTGGGGATTTCGGAATGGTACTGGATTTTGATTTATTGTATCGGCTTGATATCGCAATATATTCCCGAAGTCTGAAATGCAAAAATGTCCCACATTAGGGCAATTCACCCTACATTTAATCATTCAAACAAAATCATATTTCGTTTCTTTTTAACGAAATAAATGTGGTTTAATCCACATAATTTACTGTGTTAATTGTTTACTGTAGTATTGTGCACATTACTTTTCGCTGCTTGTTGCACCCCTGGTTAGAAGCTAAACTGCATTTCGTTGTCTCAGTACCTGCAATATGTGCAATAACAATAAAGTTGAATCTAATCTTGAGCAGGAACAAATGTATTTAGGCTACTTAGTACATATCTGACATTAACAATTAAACACATTTGTGCATTCTTTAAACCGAGTCAAGCCGACTCCGGAGGTGGCGGCACATTAAAGTGTGCACCTGATTGTTTAACTTGAAGCTGCCTGATGACATTTAATCATTCAAACAAAATCATATTTTGTTTATTTTTAACGAAATAAATGTGGTTTAATCCACATAATTTACTGTGTTAATTGTTTACTGTAGTATTGTTTAACTTGAAGGTGCCTGATGTGAACATTTCCAGAAGAACTCTAGCTTGAATGGCCTTTGTATGTATACAGTAGGCCTACAGTATAGCCCAACCATTTACACCTTCCTTTTTTCCCGTCCAATGTTTGAATTGGAGAAAGGTAATGGTTATCGATGGTGCTTTTATAGCCTATTGTATAATAA
This sequence comes from Pogonophryne albipinna, assembly GCA_028583405.1. NCBI lineage: Eukaryota > Metazoa > Chordata > Actinopteri > Perciformes > Artedidraconidae > Pogonophryne > Pogonophryne albipinna. The sequence goes on from CM053256.1 coordinate 28,727,988, forward strand.
CTGTGTGATTTATATTGCTTTTCAAATGCATATGGCCACCCATTTACACTGCTCTTCCCGTCAAGAATATGAATAGAACTTAGTTAGATCACTTTACATTTCTGTGAATTAATTTTTAATCACACACGTCTCCCCGTCACGAAAATAATAAATAAAATAAAAAGAGGAAACAATTTTCAAGTTCAGTTTTCACCGTTTTATTTAAAATAACTGACATAACAGACACCATACTGTAGGCCTATCTGCTGCGGAAACCAGGACGAGCTATTTCGGGATCTGTTTTTCGGGGGCTCCTCAGTCTCTCATTTACCCGGCTCCTGATCTTATGCCACTGGTCAATGTTCAGATTTGGGAACCAATTGGAAACATAGGACTCAATCTTTTTCAACCTCTTGACTGGAAAAAAGGAAGGTGTAAATGGTTGAATAATGAATAAACAGTGAGGAGGGGTACAGTATGAATATACTAGATATACACAGCAGCCCAGCCTGTGAGCAGTATGAACACCAATGAGCGCTCAGCTCGAGATACCAGCGAGTCGAGAGAGAGCATCATATCTGCATTTTCTCTTTTGGTGTGATTAGGACACATCCTGGGGATTGTTTACAAACATTAACCAGACCGTTCACCAGCCCCCACCCCCCATGTTGCCTATGCTGTCCTGTGTTGTGAACTCTTTGTTTAAAACGAATTGGCCATCGGAATGTGTGGAGGAATTCTCCCAAGGGTCACATTCCACAGCTCTCCCCCCCCCCCCCCCCCCACTCCTGTGATCTCCCAACCCCCAGTCTGTAGGTTTGTGTTCGCATATTTCTATGCCGTAATTCATACTGGTCCTCTCACGCACATACATTCTCCTTACAGTATACATACATATGAGTCCGTGTATCTACGGACCATTTGTTTTTCTTTATTAAAAAAGTAAACGGAAGAGCGTCTGAGAGGCGTTTTGCCCTTTTGCTTTTTACCTTACTAAATGGTCTAATGGTCAGTGGAGCGAGGGGGGAGGCCCGCGAAACTCGCGGAAGTGATTTCAAAATGAGAGCAAAATGTATAAATATGAGCATTAAAATATATGAATATGAGAACAAATTCATGAATGTGTGAGTGACAATATATGAATGTGTACATTGAATTATGATAATATGAGAGCAAAATGTATGAATGTGTGAGTGTAAATATATACGTGTGAGAGTGAAAATGTATGTATGTAAAAGGAGAATATATGTGTGTAAGAGTGAAAATGTATGTATGTAAAAGGAGAATATATGTGTGTAAGAGTGAAAATATGCTGCATTTTGAATGTCCGATAGTCCACCATTTCCACCGGAAATATCAAACATTTAATAAAAGTGAAAAACAATGAACAAGACTTAACGTATTAATAATAATTAATTCTATTTATTCCATTTGGATGTAGGATTTTTGACTTTGTTTAGAGCAGTGATCTTCTCTGCAGCAGAGAGCTAAGCGCTGTCAGACCAGACCTAACCCTGAAAAGTATTATCATCTGAAATTAATCATTATGTTATTAATATTAAATACATATAAGTATTGTTACAACTTGTATTTAGAAATACTCTGTTGTAATTATTGATGCATAAATGAGTTCATCCATTCAATGTGGCATCTGCTATAATGGGGTTAATGTATGATATTACTTAATAATACAATACATTAGAATATATGATATGATAATTACATTTAAGTTTTATTCATTTCTTATTTCATAGTTTCTCATTATTATTTTTATTTTTGATTTTATTAATCTGTGCTATCCTGTTTTTCACTCTCACTACTGTGTAAAAACACCCCAACAATATTACAACAAATATACTGCATAAAGCAAACTATATACTTTATTTGATCTAAAACTGATGTTTTTTCATTATAGTATCCTGTGAAAACCATGACAAATAAGTGATTAAATGCTACAGTATTCAACAAACACAACTGCAGAGCTGCAAACATTGCAAACAGACTAAGTTCTACAACACCCACTTGTCTTTGTGTATTTGTGAATGAAGCGCCATCTCATGGTTAAATCCTGTAATTGAACAAATGGAGAACTTTGGCAACGCCCTCTAGCAATTTGGCAACACCCCCAGCCACTGGGATCCGCTGGGTTTTTGACTGGGACACACCCATGTGAGTCCTATCTGGAGTGCTACATCTGTAATGTCATGCAAACATTAATATTTGCTTGATTCCAGTGTTTAATTTAGCACAATTGCATACAAACGTTAAGGGATTTTAAGATTCTGAAGTATTATGCTAAAAACTCAATAACTTAGATTATTATTTATAGTTTTGCTGAATAGTTTCATGTCCGCTTACCTTAGAAACGTAAAATGCCACAGCAGTGTGCAGATGGGGAGCATGTTAGCTTAGCTTGGTAGCTTCAGCTAGCTCTGGAACTTCCAGCTCGGTGGCAGCAGGTCCCGCCTCGGCTCCGCCTCTTTGCCCTTATTTGGAGCAGGCTGGAGTAGGCGGGAGTTGAACTCTGACGTCACTGTCGAGCCGTTAGTGGCCGACTCCGCCTACTAAGGGCTTCTCGGCAACTCTGCAGAATCCTATGGGTGACGTCACGGACCCTACGTCCATTTATATATATACAGTCTATGGTCGTTCATGTCTCCCTTCATGTTGGTCACAGTCCCTTTTTGTTTGGATGCTACCTTGTGCCTTGTACCTGTTCATGGACTCTTGTTTTTTCAGCTTTTGTGAATAAAGCTCGCCTTTTTGTTCCATTTTGAAACCTGCTTCCCTCCTCATTCTGCATTTGGGCCCTATTTTTCCCCAACCCTGACAGAATGAACCAACCTCATATGGACCCAGCAGATGATCCATTTGAAGTGGAATTGTATTCATTTACCTGCTTGCTGGCTTGCAGCTATGGTGAATGGAGGGGAGCAACCAGTGCGGAGCAAAAGAGGGCTGCCCTGGCAGAGGCGTACCAGAGGGCAACAGAGAAACCAGGGTTAGTGAAGTTCTTACCTGGCTGGATTATGAACTTCCTCCAGACATGCGTTTCCCGGCCTGCTAGCCCCAGGCATGCTAGCCCCCTGCCTGCCACAGTTCCCAACATAGCTTCTTTCAAGAACGCCTTTGATGGGTCTCGTCTGGCTTTTGGAGGTCCACGGTGCCTCCAAAAGGCTCCTAAGAGAAGGAGGTCCAGGCTACCAGCCCGAGCCCCTGCAGCCATATTTCCGGCTCCAGCACCGGCCCCAGCAGCCATGGTTCCGACTCCAGAACCGGCCCGCAAAGCCATGGATCCGTGCACCAGTACCGGCCCACACAGCCATGCTTCCGTGCTCCATTACCTGGCTCACACAGCCATGGTTCCGTCTCCAGAACCGGCCCCAGCAGCCATGGTTCCGGCTTCAATACCGGCCCCAGTAGCCTTGGTCCAGACTCCAGTTTCGGCTCCAGTACTGGCTCTCCGGCCGACGTCAGCTCCCCGTGTCCTGTTGGCGTACCGGCCGACGCCAGCTCCCCGTGTCCTGTCGGCATTCTGGCTGACTCCAGTCCCCCGTGTTCTGTCGGCGAACCGACCGTCTCGAGTCTCCTCTCAAGTTCCTTCTCGAGTCTCCTCTCGAGTCACCCCTCGAGTCACCTCTCGAGTTCCCCCTCTAGTCCCCTTTCGAGTCACCTCTCGAGTCCCCTCTCAAGTCCCTACCCAATGTCCTGGTCCGTTGGAGGTTCCGCTGGGCGTCCTGCCAACCCTATGTCCTTTCCCGTTGGGGGTCCCGCCAACTACTCTTCTGCCGGGGGTCCTGCCAACCCTATGTCCTGTGCCGTTGGAGGTTCCTCTGGGGGTCCTGCCAACTCCATGTCCTGTCCCGTTGGAGGCCCCGCCGACTGCTGTTCTGCCGGGGGTCCTGCCAACCCTATGTCCTGTCCCGTTGGGGGTCCCACCGACTACTCTTCTGCTGGGGGTCCTGCCAACCCTATGTCCTGTGCCGTTGGAGGCCCCGCCGACTGCTGTTCTGCCGGGGATTCTGCCAACCCTATGTCCTGTCCCGTTGGGGGACCCGCCGACTACTCTTCTGCCGGGGGTCCTGCCAACCCTATGTCCTGTGCCGTTGGGTGTCCCGCCGACTGCTCTTCTGCCGGGGGTCCTGCCAACCCTATGTCCGGTGCTGTTGGAGGTCCAGCCGACACCTGTTTCGTCAGGGGTCCTGCCAACTCCATGTCCTGTGTCGTAGGGGGTTCCGCTGAGAGTTCTGCCAACCCCATGTCCTGTTCTGTTGGAGGTCCCGCCATCACCTGTCTCGCCAGGTGCCTTGCCCCCGGGCCGTCCGCCCGAGACCCCCACCATGGACTCTGCCTTGCCCCCGGGCCGTCCGCCCGAGAACCCCTCAATGAACTATGCCTTTCCTGGGCTGTTGATCCAGACCCATCCTCCGGACCCCCTCCACCCACACAGTTTGAAATGTTTGACTTTGTGTAGGGACGTCTGGAATCCGTCCCTTGAGGGGGGGGTTATGTCAGGGTTTGAGTTTTTGTGTGTCTAGTTTTGGGGTTATTTGTCGTTCATGTCTCCCTTCTTGTTGGTCACAGTCCCTTTTTGTTTGGATGCTACCTCGTGCCTTGTACCTGTTCATGGATTCTTGTTTTTTCAGCTTTTGTGAATAAAGCTCGCCTTTTGTTCCATTTTGAAACCTACTTCCCTCCTCATTCTGCATTTGGGTCCTATTTTTCCCCAACCCTGACAAGGAGAACCCACTAACGACCCCCTCTCCCCCTGACCATCAACGGCGCTGCTGTGGAGCAGGCGACCAGCACCAAATTCCTTGGTGTGACCATCACTGACGATGTCCTCACCTGGAAAAACAACACCACCGCACTAGCGAAGAAAGCCCAGCAGCGCCTGTACTTCATCCGGAAGCTCAAGCGAGCCGGAGCCTCACCCCCCATCATGCTGTCTTTTTACCGAGGCACCACTGAGAGCATCTTCAGCAGCTGTATCACGCAGTGGTTTCGAAGCTGCACCGCCTCCAACCGCAAGAGCCTGCAGCGCATTCTGAACTCTGCCCAGAGGATCATTGGTGCCTCACTCCCATCACTACAGGACATATATAACACCCGCCTCACCCGCAAAGCACTCAGCGTTGTGGATGACTCCACCCACCCCTCCAACAGCCTCTTCAGCCTCCTGCCTTCAGGGAGAAGGTTCCGCAGCCTCCGCTCGAGCTCCACCAGGCTGGGGAACAGCATCCTCCACCAGGCGGTCAGGATGCTGAACCCACTCCCCTCCCTCCCTCCCTCCCTCTCTCCCCCTCTCTTACATCTCTCCCCTGAACTCTCCACCCTGCCTCCCACCTTTCCCCCGTCCCAAATGGTCCTGGACTTTAACCCCCCCCCCCCACACACACACACAACCCTCCCTCATCCAGCACCAGTCACTTTTCTGCCCATCTCTGCTGCTACTGCACTGAAACTGTACTTTGAACATTTTAAATATATTATTAACCAGCACTTTATCTAGTGCTGGTTTATCCGTTTAACCGTTTATCTAGGCCCTTTTTGTTTTATGTATATATCAATCAATCAATGTTTATTTATATAGCCCAATATCACAAATGTTACATTTGTCTCAGTGGACTTCACAGTTTGTACAAAATATCAGTATGACAATACGACACCCTCTGTCCTTAGACCCTCACATCGTACAAGGAAAAACTTCAGACGAAAACCCACAGTTTTAAAGGGAAAAATGGGAGAAACCTCAGGGAGAGCAACAGAGGAGGGATCCCTTTCCCAGGACGAACAGACGTGCAAAAGATGCCATGTGTAAATTGAAAAGATAATGCATTTGCAACATAGGTAGTCCAAATGTTTGGAAATGCATGTGTGTATAATAGGAAGATGAATCCACAAGGATATCAATCCAGGACCTATGATCCAGGACCACAGCCACGACTCAAGATCCAGGGCTCGCGATGCAGGACACAGGACCGCAGGATCATCCGTGACTCCGGATCCCAGCGTATATAGACACCAAAAAGAAAGAAATTTGGGGAAGCTGGGTTAATCGGAACATGAGAGTGCACAGGTATAGACAGAGAGAAGGAAGAAGTAAGATGTCCCCCGACAAACTAAGCCTATATCAGCAAAACTAGGGGCTGAATCTAATCAGCCCTAACTATAAGCTTTATCAAAAAGGAAGGTCTTAAGCGCACTCTTAAAAACGGATAGGGTGTCTGCCGCCCGAACACAAACTGGAAGCTGATTCCACAAATGTGGAGCTTGATAAGAAAAGGCTCTGGCTCCCATTGTACTTTTAGAGACTCTAGGAACAACCAACAACCCTGCATTCTTGGAACGCAATGCCCTAGTAGGACAGTAGGGTATAATGAGTTCTTTAAGGTAAGATGGCGCCTGCCCATTAAGGGCTTTGTAGGCGAGAAGAAGAATTTTAAATTATATCCTGTGTTCTATAGGGAGCCAGTGTAAGGCGGTCCCTTTTCCCAACTCTGGTTAGTACACGAGCTGCAGCATTTTGAATCAGCTGAAGCGACTTGACTGACTTCTTGGTACACCCTGATAATAAAGAGTTACAATAATCCAGCCTTGAAGTAACAAATGCATGGACTAGTTTCTCTGCATCGTTTTGAGGCAAGATATGCCTGATTTTTGCAATGTTACGTAGATGGAAGTAGGCGGTCCTTGAAATTGATTTTATGTGGGCGTTAAAGGATAAATCCTGATCAAATATAACACCAAGATTCCTTACAGTCTCACTGGAGGCCAAATTAATGCCATCCATAGTTAGTATATCTTTAGATAATTTGTTTCGTAGATTCTTCGGGCCAAGTACAATAACTTCTGTTTTGGTCGTGTTTAACATCAAAAAGTTTAAGATCATCCACGTTTTTAAGTCCTTGAGGCAGTCTTGAATTTTATTTAGATGATTAATTTCATCAGGCTTGATTGATAGATATAGTTGAGTATCATCCGCATAACAATGAAAATTTACAGAATGATTCCTTATAATATTGCCTAACGGAAGCATATATAATGTGAACAAAATGGGTCCGAGCACTGAGCCCTGTGGCACTCCATGGCTAACTTTGGTTTGCGTGGAAGATTCATCATTGACACATACAAACTGAGAGCGTTCAAATAGATAGGACCTAAACCAGCCTAAAGCAGTTCCCTGTATGCCAACTAAGTGCTCTAGTCTTTGCAATAAGATATCATGATCGATAGTATCAAATGCAGCACTGAGATCGAGCAAAACAAGAATAGAGACAAGTCCCTTGTCAGAGGCTATTAGAATGTCATTTGTGACTTTAACCAGAGCTGTCTCTGTGCTATGATGTGTTCTAAAGCCAGACTGAAAATCTTCAAATAAATCATTGTTTTTTAAGTAATCACACAACTGTTTTGCGACTGCTTTCTCAATAATTTTTGAGAGGAACGGAAGATTAGAAATAGGTCTATAATTGGCTAAAACATATATATGTGACACTGTGGGACTGCGAGAAACGGTATATTGAGATTTCTGGATGTATAACACATGTAGTAATTTTGACAATAAAGCTGACTTTGACTTTGATCTCAGTCCCTGCTGTAGTGAAAGTAGAGTGATAAACACCTATTTGACTAAAAAATGTTTTTCCTTTTAGACATGAATTACAGATGTATATACAGTGTAATTCATATATTTCACTACTTTTGTAACACCAAACCGACAGAAAAGATGGTCTAGTTAATAAAACATAATAATATCAAACATAATATTACTATTAACTTATTTGTAACATCTTCAGAAACTACCTTTCCAACTCCTCAACAGTTGCGTGTCTTTGACTGTTACAGGTTCATGGTACAATGCATAAGCTTCACTGTTATGGTGTGAATATAGCCTATCTACCAATTGGAGCAAATATAAAAGTCATCCGAATTAATATTTATGCTGCAAGGAGACATATTGTGTGAAGGGAAATTTAAGATGTTGTTTAATTGCTGATATATTTATGATCCACTTTGTAAGGGAAACTTCTGCAGCAATGGAGAGTCAGGACTCAGAGAGACACGAGGAGAGTTGGAGCTTTGATGTCAAACACTGGTAGTTTATTACAAGGATACGGCCGGAGAATTCATATCACAAGTCACAGCAGCAAAAGGTTATGACTGCACGGGTGGGTTGTCATGTCAATTCTGATCAGCCTCGCATCTTGGTAGACCCTTTAACTAGTTTACAGAGAGTCAACCCACATATTGGGGGAAGGTATACGTGAACACCTGGAGACACTGAATCACTTATCTGACTCATTGGCTCTGTGACAGAGAGTTGACCGGTCATACAACTGGTAATGTCAACAATAGCTGAGACTTCCCATTCCTTAAGACAGATAACAGACTTAGGGTTCGTCGTAAATGTCAACATGCAGAAAGGATAAATATCTTAGGAGTAAGGAAGAATTATTCCCTTACACACGTCACGTATTCAGTTTCAGCTGCAGTTCTTCCAGTTTGTCCAGAAGTCTTCTAATCAGGGCTCTATAAATAAAGAGCTACGGCAGACATGTGATATTTAATGCAGCCGAACCGTGTATTACAATGCATTTATGTGATGACTTTCAAAGAGAAAAGCAAGCGCACGCGGAATAAAGTATTATTTTCTTTTTTTTGTTATGTTTTCGGATTTCATATCGCATAAACGCCATATCCCAACGTGCCTTACGGCTAAAACATCCAATCACCGAGCTTCAACCTACCTCTGAAAAAAGAAATGTGTCTCAGAATCGAAAGGGAACATGGGTAAACACAAAAGCATTGTACACAATTTAAACCAATCAATATTGTGTAATTAACAAGGATAAACTGATGTTTTTTAGTTGATGAGTAACGCAGATATCTCTGTAAAATCATTTTACAGTGAGGGGAATACTTCCGGTTTTACTATGAAAACTTTGAGACCGGAAATACTGTTTTCACCCCGTGAGGGTTGATGCTAACTTTACATGGGCACTGGTCAATAGAAATGAATAGGGGAAAAGACGTAGTATATACAAGTTATCCTGGCAAGACCTCAAATAATCTTTGTAATATTTATCAAACTATAGATCCTACACATCCACTGGACGTAGATTCTAAAAGTACAATATACACTTCTCGCTAGAAATCTAATCAAAAAGCATTTTAATGGCCAAACTATCCTACAATTTAGGATTTTCCTTCCAGAGAGCGTTTGCAATCAACGGGAGCATCAGCCCATATGCCGCAAATTGTTGTTTCTTACACGACCACTAGAGGTGCTAAAACATGACTATAGGTCGTAATAAGCTGCTTGAACAATCAACCTATATGGTTGTATGAGTTGGAGGACTTGTTTCAAAAATAGATAAAAGTGTTGGACATGTAAAACAAATATTAAGGAAGTCATCTCCTGATCTTGCAGCTCACAGCTAACTACATGGCAACATTATACTTCCTCACATACCCCACACATTTAAAAAACTCTAGTTAACTGAATGAAAGAATGGAAGAGTAATGCAATCCATTAATATTGCTTAGAATGTTCCATCTCCCTTGTTTTAATAATACATGTTACTTGTTAGACGTTTTTATCCAAAGCGACTTACATACTCAATACTCAATACAACCAACGCACTAACCCACTGCGCCACAGCCTCCCTTTTTAATTCCCCTTGAACATTGGAAAGTCTCCTTTATAATTACATTACAGACATGTACTGCGTTGAAAACGTGTGGACATACAGGCAAAAAAGGAAATACAAGAAAAAACAATGCAAACCCTTTTGATACTAAAGACAGATTTACAAACAGATGGTTAACATTTTAATTATCATGAAATAGGGACAATAAGTAACCCTTCCAACTAAGCAATGTAGTGTTTGTATCTCTTTTGGTTTTATGTTGAGTCCCTTTATATAATTGATAAAAGCTGCCCCCTCAAAAGAATATGTCACTGTCAACAAATGCCTGCGAGTTCACTGACTCTCAAACACATCAGCCTGGGAGTTTTCAGAAATAATTGGCACAGTTATTTGTGATAATTTAAGTTATCTAACCTTGTTTGTTTGAGGTTGAAATCCAAATCACTTAAAATAAATGAAGGTAAAAACAGCCCATATTCCATTACTGCTCATGTTGTTTTTGCCTCTTGTATACACACACATCTTCCCCATTAGACCACATGAACACCCACACTTATGCCTTCCCCCAATAACACGCAGCCTGTTGCAATCAGCTTGATATAAAAACATTTTTATAAGAGCGTGTGTGTGGACAGTTCTGAGAGCATCACGCATCTGACTGAGTTTGAATGTAGAGACTGTGAGTTATAAAACTGTTCACTTCATGTATCTTAAACACGTCAAAACGTGAAAAACTACGAGAAACACTGTGCAGAAACTGAGTTCAGAGCTATCCTGTCCTTACACCTCATATTACAAATACGCAGTCCCTCTGTTTTATGTTTTCAATTTAATGTGTTCAAGGAGAGGATCTGACCCAGATGTTACACTATCCCTGATTCAGTAGAAGAAAGAGAAGTTGGCGACCCCAAGGTAGGATAATTCATCATTGTGAATTGGGAAGATGGATAGGACCATTATTATTTACCTGAGAGCCTGATGCCCTTGTGGCTGAGCTTTGGAAAATCCTTGGAAAAGCAGCAGCATCAAACCTTGCCCATACAAATGTAATGGTCATTCTCTAAATGGACTGTGAAAAGCTGTGAAAAAAATATACACTACAGTGACATCTGGCGTCGTTTTTGTAAGACATTTTTACTAGTGAGAGGAGCGAAGGGGGGGAGAGAGATGTAATACGGTTTCCTGATAAACGTTTTGTTTGATAGGCCTCAGCTGTGGAGAGTATGTGCTGCAGGGAGGTGGATGCACCTCGCACAACGCACCCAGGAACGAAAGCTAGCTCCGGTCCTTTTCCTGTTAGGGAAACTGTGGACTCGATGTCCTGACAGGCTGGAGTTTGAGCAACCTGCACAAACTCCAGCTCACCATGATTACAAATGGTGAAATGCAATTAAAATTACCGAAAAAATACCAGCTCACTAAATCACAACCGCTCAAACCAACTACACTGAACAAAAATATAAATGCAACACTTTTGTTTTTGCTCCCATTTTTCATGAGATGAACTCAAAGATCTAAAACATTTTCTACATACACAAAATAACCATTTCTCTCTACTACCGCGGATTGGGCAGAAAAGGAGTACCGAGAAAGTTGCTCACCCATGTGACGTAATATGACGCGTTTGACGTATGAAGTTAAAAAAAAGCAGTTTTTAGTAGCAAAGCTCAAAATGGCTCCTTTCCCCTCTGAATTCTTGCCCTTATGTCTTATAAAACATATCAAATCCTGCATTCACTTTTTTAAATTGTAATTTTCAGGCAAGGTTAAGCATAAATCTAGTAAAAAAAAAAACCTGCAAGTTGCTCTTTAAAGGGCTCATGTCATGGCCATTTCTACTGATCATAATTCCATTGTTGAGGTATACTAGAATAGATTTATACTGTGCAATTTTCCAAACTCACATTGGTTTCTCATACAGCATCTCTGTAAAGTATGTGTAATCACCAGGTATTCACTCTCTGTCCTAAACGGCTTGTTGGAGCTCCTGCCCACCCCCCCCCCTCCTCCTCCCTCCCTGTGAGCCCAGTGTGCTCTGATTGGTCGGGACGTTGCGAGGCTCGTTACTGCGATCTGCTGCGAGGAGCGGACAGGTTTCCGGGTCGGCGATACAGCAAGATCAAGCAAAACTCATCCTGAGCACACACAAACAGTCACAGCCGAAGTAAAAACAATAAGTGTGGCTTGATATTGAGTAAGAAAAAGGTTTATAACGCTGTGAGAATGGGTCTGCGGAGAGCATTTCTCCGCCATCCCAACTTAGCAGCCCGAAAAACGTTTACCCATTTAAACAGTCGTGGTAGATACCTTGTTTGTTTTAAACATCATAAATACACAAACAACAATGAATACCTACAGGTTGTGTACCCGAATCTCCTGTTGGTCCAAACAAAGTAGGAACAGCATCGTTCTTCAGTGCCCTACGCTGTGCATATCCGCCATGAATCGCTGAAAGGTTTGGGAAGCTTTGTTTCGTGAAATGCTGCAGAGGGTGTGGCCTCTGAGTATTGACACGTCACAGTACCCAGGAAGTAAACAATGAAAAATGAGAAATCTCCAACGAGGTGTTTTGGGGCAGCATAGACTGTGTTAGAGTTTTACTCGCTACAGGGTGTACTTTGAGGGTTTTTGACTGCAGACCGTTTACATGCATAAAAACCTTCATAACACACAAGGGGACGGGTAATAACCAGAAAAGCATGACATGGGCCCTTTAAGATAACCTTTTACAAGCCAAGAGAAGTATCATTTATTTTCTGACTTGTTCTCAGTTGCTGCTCCAGAGTACTCATTTAGAGTAGACGTGGGTAACAGCCAAGCTATCCATGCTCGCCATTAGCCTCACTATTCATCCATCATCACTAAACCTCAACGTTGCAGCCTGCCTAAGGGCCTGTGTCCACAGAGCGCCAGATACATTTTTCTTTTTGATTCCAGTGAGAATAGAGCGCATGCACACTGAAGCGTCCTCCTGCTGAAAATAACGTAGTACCCACCGTCTTTTTTCAGAGCCCAGCCCATCTTTCGAGCGGCCGCTTTGAGTTAAAAATATTTCAGAAAAGCGTTGTTGTAAGAGTAAGAATTGCATGAAAAGTTTGTTTTTGTTCCATAAGGGAATATAGTTACCTTTTTTTTGTAACCTGATTGTGTAATCCTTTACTCCCCACGTCTGTAAACAGGAAAAAAGTAAAAAAGATTTGTAGAAACAGTTATATCTGAAAAATAAAGCTGGTTTTATTTTCAGCAGAGTGTGTGTCTTGTTAGTCTCATCGCTGCTTCTGTTTAGACTAGTATACTTCATGGGACGATAAGTGGAATGCAAATCCAATCTGTTTATCATCCACATTGCTTCCCCCTACCCACCTGATCATTGATTAGAACAGCAGAAAGTCTAGACATCTTCCATTGGAATATAACAACACATCTCTTCTGATTGCACCTAGGCCATAAAAAACCCTCTAATTTCCTTATGTAGCACTTGATTATTTGAAGATAATTGTTAGCATTTCAAATGGTTTGGCAAATGTTGAACTAATGTATAGAATTATTGCTCTTTTAATTTTTATCCTCCTGTTTGAATGCGCTTTTTGTTGTCGTTTTGGATAACATTTTCAACTAAATGAAAGTGTGTGTTTTTGGGATCGTTAGACAGTTATGTATGAATTATTTGTATTGTCAATGTCTGCATTTTTCTGCTCATGCCAATATAAAATGGAGATGACTGGGGTCAGATATTTAGTTTGAGCACCATAGTTAACCTGTTCCCTCACCCCAGTCCTGATGAACACAACTAAATGGCAGCAGTAAGACATTATCCCTGCTCCCACACCACGATCTTCCTTGAGATCATTGGACCGCTAACCTGGAGTAATTGCATGTGTTGAGCTGTGAGCTCGTACCTAGACCTGAGACTAAACACTTGAGTTGAGCAAAAATGTGTTATTATCTACTTTGTAATATTTCTTAGGACATTTTTGTTTACCCAGGTTAGAATATTTGTTGGCCTCTATAAAACTTTGCTAGGATACCTAGATGTGCCTAAACAATAATGATACACTCCTATATAATTAAAGAGGACATATTCTGCTATATAATGTTCAGGTTCATTTTTGTATTTAGTGCCTCTCCTGTGACATCTCTACTCTCCATGCTTTAATGTTCAAAAAGCTCTTTATTTCTCTCATACTACCTGTGCTGCAGCACCTCTTTTCACCCTCTGTCTGAAACCAGAGCCCAGTCTGCTCTGATTGGTTAGCTGGTCGGCTGTGATTGGTCAGCTGCTTAGTGGTGTCCCGCCCCTTACCACGTACAAAGTGTTGGAGCGGTAGCCAAGCTCTAGTATTACATTGTGATGTCATAAGCTTATGAAAGTATACAAAGTAGTCAAATGGAGGCGTTTCAGGCAGGGGGGGGGACCGTGGGAAGGAAACTCCCTCTGGAGCGAACACAGGGATTTTAACTTTTGTAGACCATTTACATGCACAAAAACGACACTACAGGAAAGGGAAACCCCCCAAAAAGCGTAGTTTAAGACTATATTGTGAAGATTTGTGTCCAAAACGTTTAAAGGGGAATTTAGCTATTAAAACTCTTTTAGGTGTCTCCGTCTTGGTTTATATCACTACCCTTTGGCTATATATACACATCAAGTAGTATCTGGGTTCAGATTTCTTTCATCTTTGGTCAGGTTTCATGTCCCCTGTATTGTGTGCCGTCTGAATAGAGCACATTCACTACCACACATTTTCTGAATCACAATTGCAAGTGAGCAGTATTGACAGTGAATTCCAATTTGCCATGTGGCGGAGACTAGGAAGATGGACATAATAATGAATAAAAGATAATCACTTCAGCAGAGCTTTTGTCTGGCAGTTTCAGCTCATTTAAATTATAACCCAGCCTCCTTTCCATCTCTTTGAATGCATTATGCTCAATAATATTCCAAGTTTTTTTTCCAAGCCCTCTCAACCAATATTGCAACTGAAAATGTATTGTCATCTCAGGAAATCTGTGTCATTTGGGTACACATATAGTTCGATAGTTACGTCTGTAACTACGGTTCTATGAATCCCGGATGACTGCCAGAGGCGGTGCTTTAAGCACTGGATATGTCCATCGCGCGCATGCGCAGATCGAGTACCAATACCAACAAAGTCACCAGGTCCACAGATGGAAATTAGCTATTAGCTATAATCTGGCATATTGCATCTCATCTCTTCTCTTTGCTGAGATTAATGTAGATGTATGCATGGTCCTTCTATAAATAAATACATACCTGTGACCAGTGTTGGGTGTAACGCGTTACAGTAATATATTACTTTTTGCTGTAACGAAGTAATGTAACGCATTACTAATGAAATGTGGGTCATATATTACCCGTTACAATGCTCAGTAACGCAGTTACAACACATGTTAACCCGAAATTAAATGGTGTTTTGTTTTTTAACAATGTACTAACATAGCGAGACATTCCGACACCAGACAAATTGTGCGGGTAGATTAGTAAACCTGGTGTTTTTACCCTTCAGGCTTCGCGTCGGGATATTCGGGCAGTTGAATGTTATGCACCCTCTATTCAAAAAAGAGAAGGGAGCGAAAAATACTAACAACAAATTGTGTCAGGTGCGCGTGACCTGCTCCACTGCGCGTGCATCATTTCCAAAGTGCTTCCACAGCAGTGACACACATCTGTGGATAATCATTTATACGAAAATGGTTAAAGCAACCATCACTAAACGCCAGCAACACTGCATCTACTGCAAACCGTAGCAACAGGCCAGATGGGGACATCACGTTACCCTCCGTTGTGGACACTAGCTTACTCCCGCCTGACTCGCCGCCCTCAACCCCGGAGCAGCACTCTTCGTTGCCCGAAACTACGCAGCCCCTCTGCGGCCCGCAGGTGCCAGCCAGGATACCACGGCAAAACAGAGCCTGCCCAGCAGGCCCGGTTCCAGAACAAAATGACTAAGGGTGCAACTGAGATTAGAGAGGGTGCAGTGGTAAAGTGCTATTTTTATAAGTGGGGAGTGGACCTAACACCCTCTAGGGGGTCCTCACCTCCTCTAGGGGGGTCCGGGGGCATGCTCCCCCGGGAAGATTTTTTTTTAATATTGAAGTTAAAAGCATCAATCTGGTGCACTTTGAGAGCAAAATTAAGAGATCTATGGATACATCTCAACACCCATATGAAACAGAACTGTAAGCAGATTTACTATTTCTTTATGGATATTTTACAAATCACTCCCCTTTCAAGACCGAAATGTCTACATGCATAGCAGAAGATGGCATATTTTTTTGAGGAATATTCCAGCCAATCTCTGTTGTGAAACCATAAGCTGCAAAATGAGCACCTTACCCCACTGTACAGGCGAGTTGGGTACTTTTTTTTAATATACCTGGGCAGGCTCTGTTTAGCTGTGGTCCTCTGGCACTTGCGGGCCGCCGAGGGGTGGCGGTGTTTGGGGCAACGAAGACGGCTGCGGCTGCTCCGCCTCCGTGGGCGAGGCGGGCAAAGCCGGCGAGTCGGGCGGGAGGACGTTAGTGTCCACGACAGTGGCCGTGGGTAACGTAATGTCCCCATGATCTGAACTGTTATTACCTGCAGTAGATGCAGTGTTACTGCTGGCGATAAGGGCTTGTTGTTTTAACCATTTTCTGATGTCCATTACTGACTGCTGTGTAAGCACTTTGCAAATGACGAACGCGCAGCGGCACAGGTCACGCGCACCTGACATAATAATGTTACTTACCGTTTAAATTGACCAAATAAATGCAGCAGACAATGTTATTCAACCACAATTACAATTTATTTTATTTCAACTATATTATTATTATTATTATTACTACTATTGTTATTATATATGTAATATTTTTCACTTTTAATTAAAAAAAAAAGAAATTCACTTTTAATTTTTTTTTCACTTTTAATTTTTCAAATGAGGGTGCATAACAACTCAACTGAGGGTGCAATGCACCCTTATGCACCCCCGTAGAACCGGGCCTGCTGCCCAGGTATATCTAAACAAGTACCCGCCTGTACAGTGGGGTTAGGTGGTCATTTTGCAGCTCGTGGTATACAAATAGACAAGGGCTAGAATATTCATGTGAAAATAGTGCCATA
This sequence comes from Pogonophryne albipinna, assembly GCA_028583405.1. Classification (NCBI taxonomy): domain Eukaryota; kingdom Metazoa; phylum Chordata; class Actinopteri; order Perciformes; family Artedidraconidae; genus Pogonophryne; species Pogonophryne albipinna. The sequence continues at coordinate 28,744,743 of CM053256.1, forward strand.
TTCTGCCATGCCTGTAGAAATGTTGGGTCAAAAATAATGCATACAATAGCACAGATGCCTTCACCACGAATGGCTACAAAACTATCTCATACCCCAAGTTTATCAACGAGCTAATGTTGCAGCTGAAATGTTCTCCAGGTCACAAAGTCAACCTCACATGATGATGTGATACCAGTTTTCAAGGACAGTAAATGTTCTCTTCCCAGAGTATATGATGGGACCAAGGTGATGATTTAGTAGGCTACATGGTTTTAATAATACTTTTGCTTTTCAATGTTTGCCATTTCAAACCATGAGCTGGTTCAAATAATATTTGCCTTGATTTACAATATCTTCTCATTTCTTTTATCAGTAGCTTTGAAGCTTTTGTGCTTTTCTTTGCCATAGTCCACTTTGGACTATATGAAATATTTCAGGATTGCACTTTTAACTCACTTGAAATGTTCTCACTTGCTTGGTTTCAAAACATAACAAATGCCATAATCTGTTCATTGGGGACCATCAATGCTATTTTTCATTGCTGTTGCCGGCCACTATTGCTCATGTAAACCTACTACTGCTGCGCCCCCTGTAATCTCAGAGGCACCCTGAGTCATTTTGTTCTGGAACCGGGCCTGTACATGGCCATATACTAAACAAACTACAGAGCCCATTCCGTGTCCTGTTATTATTCACTTCCTCTCTGCCTTCTTCTGGTGATTTATCTGACGTCCAGCGCTCCGTCTTTTAACCTCTTTTCCTTTCTCTTTCTTTCCTTAGCAACCTTCATTATAGTTCTTGACAGTGGTCTGTACTACTGTATTAACAACGTGTCACATGTTAAGAATTTACAATCAGAATCGAGTATTCAACTAAGCCGTGTAATACAAGTTGTTAGTAGCCTTAAGGGCCTACACAGTTATTATGCTATACCACATTGCCCTTCACTGGATGTATAATGAGCTGCACTAAACTACATTTCAGCATTTAAAATACCTAGCCATTCTTTTGCGGTTATTTTGGTGAAAGTAACTAAAAAAGTAACTAAAGTAGTGTAACTCATTACATTTCAGAGACAGTAATATTGTAATGCAACTTATTACTTTCAAAAGAGAGTAATAAGTAATATGTAATATATTACATTTTGGAAGTAACTTGCCCAACACTGCCTGTGACACCACGTGACACCGGCTATATCTGCCGGTGTCGTCAGAGGATCTGTTCCCAGAATCTTCACGCGAGCACACAAGAATTCTGATTGACAGGATACTCTGGCGAGTATCACTGGGTGAATTATACCAACAATGTCATGAAGAATCCAAGCACTTACTCACTTAACTGGAAGCAGCGGAGCTCTGCAATAGGACCACGCCCAAAGGACGGGGAGTGGCGACATTAACCCGATAGAACTTGGAGAATGTGCCAGACGACGCCGCGGCGCAGATGGTCTCCCGGGGCAGCCCAAGATGTTGAGATGCTCCTTGTAGAGTGGCATCCCACCCCTGATGGCAGGGTGCGGCCACTGGCCCCATAGGCATGTGAGATGGTATCGACAACCCAGTGGGACAGCCGCTGTTTGGAGAGAGCACAACCCTTTCCAGTGCCGCCATGGCAAACGAAGAGCCGCTCCGACTGCCGTATACAGGCAGTAGCATCAATATACGCCCTTAGGGCACGCACAAGGCACAGCAACTCAGACGTGCCGCTCTCTTGTAGAATGTCAAAGCGTGCTGGATAGGCTGATTGAAGTGGGCTAGTGGAAGCACCTTGGGCAGGAACGCCACATTTGGCCAGAGGGCAACACCCGACCCATCGGAGTTCCACCTCAGGCATGTATCGCTCACGGAGAGGGCATGTAACTCCCCAACTCGCTTCCCTGAGGTTATGGTAAGCAGAAATGCTGCCTTCAAGGACAGCCACTTAAGCCCCATCTGGGCCAGGGGCACGAAGGGAATAGATGGGGGAGGTCCCAAGCTGGAGCCCTCGGGGTGCTAGGGGGACGCTGCCGTAAAGCCCTTCTCGGGAAGAAGGACACCAACCTGTGGCACCCCCACCATAGCAGCCACATAAACCCTCAAAGTGGAGTGAGCACGTCCACTATCCAGAAGGGACTGCAGAAACTCCAAAATGGTGACCACAGAGAAATGCCCCGGATTCTCAGCCTTACCCAAACACCAGTGGGAGAAGAGCTTCCATTTGCACTCATACTGCGCTCGAGTGGATGGCATTTAGGATAGTTTCCCTGACAGATGCCGTGAAACCGCTCAACAGTGGGTTGGGCCCCGCAGAGGCCAAGCCCAGAGCTGAAGGTGGTGAGGGTCTGGATGCCAGACCTGACCCCTGAGCTGTGACAGAAGGTCCTTCCTGTCGGGGAGATGGGCTGCAGCAAAGATTGCGCAGCAGTGGGAACCCAACTCTCCCCCCGGCCAGAGGGGGGCAACCAGAAGGAGCCTGTGCCCCTGTGTAAGGACTCTCTGAAGCGTCTGAAAAATCAGGCAGCGGCGGGAAGGCATACAGGAGACTGTCTGGCCAATCGTGCGCCAGAGCGTCCTGCCCTATCGGGCTGGTCACCTCTAGCACGTTGACATGGCGTGCATCTTCCTGGGCAGACCACTGACCCTGAACAGTTCTGCCCTGCCACACTGCACCCCACCCTGAGAGACATGCATCTGTAGCGACAGTCTCCCGGAGGGATGGGAAGGCGACCATGGGCACCCCCATCAAAAGATAGGCCCTGTCCCTCCAGCGAGACAGAGAGTGGAGGCACCACTGAGACACCCTGGCTCTTCTGTGCCTGTGCCACTTGGCGTCCAAGTGAAGGCTGTTCAGCCACATTTGCATGGGGCGCAGCAACAGCAGGCCTAAGGGCACAACGGCTGAGGCAGCCGTCAGTCTGCCCAAGAGCTGGAGGAACTGAATGTAAGGCACCATCTTGCCCAGCCTGAAGATGGGAAGAAGGTGAGGAATGTCGTCCACACAACGAGGTAACAGGTAGGCCTTCATTGCGACCGAATCTAGGACCATCCCCAGGTAACTGACCTGTTGGGAAGGGTCCAGGCAACTCTTCCCGGTGTTTACTGTTTGAGATAAAAGGCGCGCTGTATCCTGGGCCAAACCTATGAAGACCTGAGAGCTGCTGCCTGGTCTGCCCAGCTTGGGCAGCACACTCCAGTGCCTCCAGGGCAGCTGCCCCAAACAGCTCCCCTGGCTCGACTGGCACACTACGGAGGACTCTTCTACATGTGTCCGTCAGTGGCTAACCTGAAGAGGTTAGCCGAAGCCGCTAGCGACATGGCATCCTCAAGCAGAGGTGCGGCAACCGAAGGAGGGCCGGGCGGCAAGCTAGTAGCCCTCACACCGGCCCCTGGCTGAAGGGCCAAGAGGAGCGACTTCATCTGCTCCATGTCGGCAGTTAACCGATACACCTTAGAGGACAGCTTCTTTCTAGTCCTCTTATTGGGGGGTGAACCCATAGCCATCACTCCATCAAGTCGCCGGGAATGGCCAGACTGAGCTGGAGGAAGTTGTGACAAGGAGAGGTGTTCGTTGGCTGCTGCCAGACGCTCCACCTCTGCGATTCTAGCCACTCAGCGCCCGAGGCATGAAGCTACAGTTCATGCAGGCGCTTTGTGTGAGACCCTCTCTTGAATGCTCGAGGCCAAGGCAAGAGTGTCAGCGGTCATGGCCGTCCTCGGGCTCAAGAGAAGCCATACAGGCGCTACATGAATGGGCCATTATGTAGGTAGCCAGATGCAATGTAACCGGGAGCACAGCCTTCACCAGTTACCTGCTGAACGGAAAGAGTAGCCTGAAGTAGGGCTGCTCGATTAAGGCAAAAATCATAATCTCGATTATTTGGGTCAATAATTGATATCACGATTATCCATTTACTTTGAAAACATCCATTTATTGAAAACAAATTTGAACAATATGTTTTTAACAGTTGATTACCCTTAACTTTAAGTATAATTCAACTGATAAACCAATAAAAAATGTTATCATATTATATATAAATCGTTTTATTTAGATTAGCCTATGTTGTTTTCATAATCGTTGCAAGCCAAAATCGTAATTGCGATTTAAAATACGATTAATTGAGCAGCCCTAGCCTGAAGCACTGCTACTAATCACAGAACACAAAGAGGGATGCAAACATACACCCACGTTACCAGCAGTGGGAGCGGGAGCACTGCATTCACCAGCTGAATTAAATAAAGAAGCTTAACAGAACATGCAAGATGTTAGCCAGGCGGCTGCTGCTAACAACCAAGCAATACGGGAGGGAGAACACTGCCTTCACCAGCTGCGTTAAATAACGAAGTTCAACAATAACACAAATGCTAAGATCAGATAACTGGCTTCTAAAGAAAAAAAACAGCATGGATAAAATCCCAGTGCTTATCCAAAGCGGCTGCACACTAGCAGGACACAGTTAGGCTGAGCCACGCTACTACTAAACTAAACGAGAAAACGCAGCTAAAGCTGGGAACTCAATATGCTACTGATAGCTCGGGCACAACGTCACAATCAGAAAAGTACAAAAGAGCACAAGAGGGGCAAATTTATGGGAGCGGGAACACTGCCATCACCAGAAAGTCTAAGCCAAATAATAAACAAGACAGAAATCAAGACAACTTAGCTGGGAGCGGGGACACTGCCATCACCTACAAAGTTGACACAAACCTGTCCGCGAAGTTCCGCACAGCCAGCCACAGCCTCTGGAGGACTGGATCAGTCGCGAAGCTGCACACAGCCAGCTGTATGCAGAAAATCCTTTAGTTCAAACCCGAACGCTGTAGGCTACAAACATGTAGCCACGGTACTCTCGCGCAGCGAGAAGATGAAAGGCTCAGATCCTCTGACGACACCGGCGGTGTCACGTGGGCTCACAGGTGACTTTTGCGGCTTTCACACCAACGCGGTTTAAAGCAAACAGATATTGTTCTAAACTGTATTAAAGTAAACAGGTATTATCTTGAACTGTATTGAAGTGAACATGTATTATTTGGGACTGTTTTAAAGTAATCCTATATATATAACCCTTTTTTACTTACACTCAATGACCCAGATACCCTGACACACACACTTACACCTCCTGTCTCCAGCACACACACATACACTCACTGACCCAGATATCAGCACACACACACATACACTTTCCCCCCACCAGCACATGCACATGTTCTTATTCAAGGTTCTTCCTGGGGCCAGTATAATCTCAAGCACCAATATATCTCTGTGTACAATGTTTGATTGTTTTGGGAAATAATAGTTTGTGTGAAATCTTCCCTGGGAAAGTAAAGGAGTGAAGTTAGGTGGAAGATAAAAAGTGATTCTGACCTTGACTAGTTCCGAGGCTCTCACGCTTCACTTAGGAGTAAAATGGGATGGAAGAGCCGACCCACATATCCGCCCCAAAAATGTCCATATATACTGTTGTTTATTCATGCAAAAGGCCCCCCCTTGTTTCTGACTGGCTGGTCCCGATACCTGTATCGCACAGCAGTAGAGCTGGGAGTCCAGAGTACTCTGTAATTTGTATTGGTGTTTTTTACCATTAAAATCAGATTATTGTAATAACTTTTATGCCGGTGTTTTGAACTCCTTCTCTTATTAATCTGACCAGGCTCATCTAACGAACGGCGCGGAGCAGAGGTGGGCTTTAAGCCACCACTATTGTGTTTGCTTCAACAATCTGGTGACTTCCCGACGTGATGAGTGCTGGTCTCTAGAAGGACCACCGACAGCCAGCGGACGAATTTCTGTCCAGGGGAGGACACCCGGGACACCGTTGACAACTAAACCAGGACGTCCTACATAATACAAAGGTAAAACAGATACCTGTTGATTACCAAAATCTGTGATTTGGCTTTGCTACAAAATTTTAGAGTTGTCATCGGCATTCTCAGTGTTCTTAGTCACGGTAAAAAATACAATACTTAAGAAAGTGTTTGTATAAGAGTCAGGTGTATATTCCTGGCCTATAGGACACTAAGTGTGTATAAGAGTCAGGTGTATATTCCTGGCCTATAGGACACTAAGGGTGTGTAAGAGTCTGGTGTATATTCCAGTCCTTAGCTCACTAATAGCAAAGTCGGTGCTCAGAGTTCGGTAGGGCATTCCGGACCGGGCATCGAGTTATATTTGTGTAGAGTCAAGTAGAGCATTCTTGACCTAGCAAAGTGAACCAGTGAGGTCTCCGTGAGGTAGTCTAGTCCTGCACGGCTGACTCGCTGGGGAAATTCTGTAATAAATTGTGTTATTTTTTACGTCAAATCTGTGTAATAATTGAGAGGTAAGGGCAGAAGTATAGTTTAGTGCAGAACAGGAGACAAGGTTTGCAGAAGCTGGGAAGTTCATTCGTGGTCAGCTGCTGCCCTCTGGAGGCGAACAGGGTGTACAACCATATGCTGTGTGCACGTCTGAATTAAGAACATTCAAATAAATAGAATAAGGACATTAAGTAACGACAAGATTTGTCCAGTGTATTAATAAATACAAATGAACACATATCAACCTAGTCAGATAATAGATACGAAGTCAATCATGGAAGAAGAGAAAGATCGAGTGATCTGAAGTTGGAGTGAATACATTGAAAATTAATTGATCAATGTGTGATTTGAGGTGGTAGATATTGAAATAAATAAGAAACTATAATTTGTGTTTTTAGCCGTTTTTTGTGGGACACAGTTACGTCACTTTGTGGGTTTTATGAGAAGTTTTGAGAGTAGGAAGACGCAAGCTATTCACCACAATTGTATTTTTAGGTTATGAATAAAACAAAGAGTAGTAAGTGATAAGCAGAAGGGTTTTTGAGCTCTTGTCGGTCAGAAGGAATCTTGTGTGTGTGTATGACGGGGTGCTTATGCCCGCTTCGGTTTTCAATGTCCGCCATCACGTTAAAACCATGGTTAAAACGGAGGATTGGTGGCATTTTCAGTTCATTGCTTACTTCCACACGCCTTTTCCCCTCCTTGTCTCTTTCATGACTTTATTTAATGCATTAGAACGATTGTTATCGTAACTTTCCGTGTTTCTAGAAGTCAAGCTCACTGTTCACATTACGGAGTATATTTCCGGAACGGCCTTTCAAAATAAAAGCCACAGGCCGCTGTTCACCAGAGATGCCTTCACAATAAAACAGTAATTAGCTTAACAATATATTTAACTTATATTACGTCGTTAAACATTGATTTTAATTCATTACAGTTTTCAAATACGGCGCGGATTGAATACAGTTATTTGTGTATTCTGTTACAACCTCACCATGCTTGTAACACAACTTAGATAAACAATTTGAAAATGAATAGAATAACCAAGTAGATAAAAGATTAATCTGTGGTTAGGGAAAGTTTCCTTGTTTTTGCCTATTAACTTAGAACTGAAAGTAATAAAGAATAGGCAGACTACTATCATTAGTTTTTTTTAACATTCACCTGTTCAGCATTCCTGACCTCAGACGTTTTATTTTGTAACCCGTTGGGAGAGAGATTTAAATTGAGTTTTTCTCAGTAGCTGAATGGCTGTGATTACAGCAGCATTGGATAGCTGTGCACCACCTTTTGGGTTCTCTGAATCAGTGTGTTGGTGAAGAGTTGCTCACTGCAAAACAGAAGAAGTGTGCAAAGAAACGCATCTCTGAGGAGATATTGACATTATGGCTTGTGCCTCGTTGTCAAGGCAACAGTGGTGTGAAGCGGTACTGCGGTTTTGGGGGGATTTCTGCTGTATCAGAGGACAACGTGTGTCTGCCAAGTGATTCCTTCCCTCATCCCAATGCCAGGGAGTTTCCTTGAAGGCCACTGACCAGGGCCGGTCCTAGCTTTTTGGGGACCCTGCCACTGACTACAGCTGCATCACTGACTGTGCTCATTATGACAAGATCTTGAGACATGCTTGTCTCAGATTGTTCAGACTCTGAAGGAACGATGCAATGATTTTACAGCATAATTGTGCAAGAGTTTCCCAGGGGGTGGTGTAGAAACCTTAATGCTTAGTGTTTAGATAAGAGGCTGCTTGTTTAAATGATGGTCTGGAATACTGAAAAGAATAAAGTTTATTATTCTTGTTTAGCAAACAAGACATCTGATTATTATGTCACACATAATAATCTTGACATAGAAACTAGCTATGGGTAAAACGTGTGGTTGTTATACCATTGGTATCATGAACAAAAGATAAATAAGGAAATAGTAACTGCTTAAAGATGAACGGATTTCATATCCTAGAGAGGATTAGTTATTGTGAATACTCCACAAGGTATCTACTAATGTATTTTAAAGAACCAAATTTAAAGAAATGAATTGACTTGATAAATAAGTAAAGATAAAAAGTTGTGAAGGTGAAATGAGAACCATCCTAAAACACACTGATGGAAAAGGGGGGAGGCGTGATGGAAGTATGCACTAGACTTTAAGTAGTGGGTGTTTGGGAGTTAGGAGTACAGTGTAGAACCATATTCTTCAATATTTTTATCATGTTTACAAATTATTCTTTAAGAGTTTTTATTGTGTGAATTTGGTAGTGTTTTAATTTGTTACAGTATTGATCAGTTCAAAGGGAGAGTTTTAGTAACATCTCTATAAGATCAGACAAATATTTATTTATATAGGCCATGTTGAAGGGAAAGTTAGTTCTAAACAAAATATAGTATTTCAATTTGAGGTATTGGTTCACCATTGTGGCATATATTACTACAGGAGAACTTTTTCTGGGGAAATAACTGTTGTTTGTCGTCCAAAATGTAGAGTTTAAAATTAAATTAAAATTAAAAACAGCTAATTTAATTTTGAAAAAGCAATATAATTGGGAGTAAACAAATGTGGGGCCTTGGATCACCCATTGTAAAGGTGCATATTATTGACGACCAATAGGGAGAATGGGTCACTTGACCCACCCTGCAGTGGTTTTTAAAATCTTAGTTGCAGCTTCACAGGGAGCGCACGGCACCAGATTATGAGTTTAAAAGACAAGCGTCACCACCTCCTAATGGACATATTTAATTGTAATTGGCTGACATTTAGAGATGTTAAAAAGTAAAAACATACCTACCATAAGTGATCATTCCTAAATTCAACTACAAACCATTGATGAAATTACTTCTGTTTTTAAATCCTTAATAAAGGAAGGAGTGATTGTTACATGTTCGTACACCCAAGGTTCCACTCACTGTTAAAGAGGTTAACATTGTTCTTTAAGTGGACCAGAATTGAAGATAAATTAATATGAGTTATGAAATACATGGCAGAACTTTACAGATCCTAATAATGTTTTGACTCAAGATAATAATTATATGCACAAGTTTCTGAAATAGATCTATTAGACATTTTAATATAGATTAGGTGTTAATAAACTGCAGTAGTAGTACTATAAGGAAGTGACATTTTTGGCTAACACATTTCAGGAAATGTGGGAAACAGCTGTTCCGATGAAAAGTTAGAGATATCTGGAAAATTATAGTTGTAATCGGGAATTAATTAATGATGGCGCTCCATATATGACAGATTTTTGTAGACAAAGGATACTGGCCTATGCTGAAATATTGAAGTCTCTGCAGAGCACACACATGGCCAAAAAGACTGAGACCAACTGACCTTTGACCCTGACCGACAGTGTAACTTGAGAAGGCACTGTCAATGACTGACTCTGGGGCGAACCTGACCAAACTTGACTTTACAACCTGACAGTGTGAGTGTGAATGTGAGTGTATGTCTGCATGTGATCAGTGTAACTGCATGATTCTAAAACAATAACTAACCAAGCATGTTTTTGGACTAACATATTATTACCCGTTTCTAATCTACTTGATGATATTTTACTCCCACAGGAGGTGGCAGTTTGCAGAATGTGAAACTCAAACTAAAACATGAAGATTCTGTTTCTTTTAGGACTGAAGGATGGAGAGAAACACTTCATCTTCACTGAAGTGTTTACTGTGGAAATGATGGATGTACATTTGGGAAAATGTTTGGTATTTTCTTATAATCCATGGTTACACATGAGGTTCATGTGTAAAAAGGGGGAGTGTAAAATTCACAATGTACATTTTTCATTTAGGGACTGAAAGGAACCTGCTGCCCCAACTTGGATGTTCAATCTGACCATTGATTGACAGTTTTAGAATTGACCTGCTCCATATCTGGGGATAAGATACTGTTTGATGAATGTTGACATGTTTCTAATATTGATTGAGTTATAACAGGTATCATCAGTGGCCAAGGCTACTGTGAGAGATCTTGATAATATCTCAGCACTGACAGGTAAAAGCAGTATCACCAGGAAATCATTCATTTTGTCAGCATCATGATTTTGGTTGTTTTTGAATCCATAACATTAGTGTGTTTTTTTACCAGAAACATTAGCAGTTCATATTATATTTATATTTTAAATGGGATCTCAAGGATTTCATTTAAAAATAAACACAGATGCTTGTCAGAAATTCAGAGCTATTGAAATATGTTATTTGGTTCACCTAGAGATGTTGGAGTTTTGTTTTGTTGCCACAGTCCAAGTATTAAGATTCTGAAGCTGCACTGGCAGACAGGAGGTCTACAATCAATTTAGAAAACCTGTTCACAGACGGCTGTTGTTTTAAGACACCCCACCAACAGGCTCCAAGCGGCCTACGCAGTGGTGGGTCAAACAGCGGAGGGCCCAGGAGCCCTGAGCGTAGGCTTGAGGGATTTGTATCAGATTTCTCCACACAGGTTGGTGACGCCAAAGAGGGACCCAGGAGGCCGACACAGCGGAGTTCGTCTGGCTGAAGGTCATCAGGACAAAGTGGCTCAACCCCAGGCTCTCCGGCCCCGACCGAGTGACCCAGCGGATCTCTCATGCCGTCGTCTAGGAGGAAAGGGGGACAGCTGGAGCCAGTGTGCGGCGGGGAAACCACCTGCTAGGACCGTGGACGACATCAGGACGGACGTGGCCCTCGACGAGGAGGTCGACTCGGAAGCAGCCAACAGCGGACTGGAGGAGCAGGATCGGGAGGAACATCTCTCAGTCGACCCGGGAGGCGTCATCAGCGGACCGGAGACGGAGGATCGGGAAGACATCTCTCCAGCATCGACCCGGAAGCCGCCATCAGCGGGCCGGAGGAGGAGGATCCAGAAGACATCTCTCTAGCAGGCAGCCCAGAAGCCGCCGTCAGCGGATCGGGGGGACAAAGACACGGCAAGCCAGGACGGCACAGGGGACTACACTTTCCGCTGAAACAGGTTGATATAGCCGGTGTGGACTTTGTTTTAATATCCCATTTTTGAGGAACTTTAATATCCCATTTTTGAGGAACTTTAATATCCCATTTTTGAGGAACTTTAATATCCCATTTTTGAGGAACTTTAATATCCCATTTTTGAGGAACTTTGTTTTTCCCATTTTTTGAGGAACGTTGTTTCAATATCCCATTTTTGAGGAACTTTGTTTTTCCCATTTTTTGAGGAACTCTGTTTTTCCCATTTTTTGAGGAACTCTGTTTTTCCCATTTTTTGAGGAACTTTGGTTTAATAACCCATTTTTTGCGGGACTTTGTTTAATAACCCATTATTTGAGGGACTTGATTTATCCCATAATTTAAGGGATTTGTATATTTTTAGCCCATTGTTTAAGGGATTTGTTTTTATTCTACAAAAATATACGGTTTAAAGATACCAGAAGAATTGGAGCTAACAGCATAATTATGTACGGGCACTGGAGAATGGTAGCAGGCCTGGGCCTCCTTCTTACCATTATGGTAACGATAATTTTCATTGTCTGTGAAACTAATGATGTTCTTTCTCCAACCCCCGCCCCTGAGGAAGAGATAGTAAGGACCAAAAGAGGGACTAGAGTAACAAGCCTTATGTCCCCAAAAATAACATTACATGTGGTTGTTGTTGTGTGCCTTGTATCCGCTCATTGTGTGTTAGACTCATCAGTTCCACCATTGAGGGAAAAGCTGCCCCTCCCCCTTCGTACCAAATGCCCTTGTTGGCTTACGAGTCGGAGGGGGAGGAGCAAGAGGACTCAGCCGACTAGGACGAGTTTTTTTAACATATTTTGGTCTCCCTCCACTGTCATAAGAAGTTGTTATGGTGGACTGTTCCTAAAGGTTTAAAGTGCTCTAAATCCCAGCGACTGATGGATTTATATAAATGTTGGGGAACAGACAGTAGACAAGAATGACGGTGGTTATGTTTCAAATGCTGTGTATAAGTTGATCTCTGAGGGTGAGATCAAAAGAGGGGTTAAAGCAAACAGATATTGTTCTAAACTGTATTAAAGTAAACAGGTATTATCTTGAACTGTATTGAAGTGAACATGTATTATTTGGGACTGTTTTAAAGTAATCCTATATATATAACCCTTTCTTACTTACACTCAATGACCCAGATACCCTGACACACACACTTACACCTCCTGTCTCCAGCACACACACATACACTCACTGACCAGATATCAGCACACACACACACATACACTTTCCCCCCACCAGCACATGCACATGTTCTTATTCAAGGTTCTTCCTGGGGCCAGTATAATCTCAAGCACCAATATCTCTGTGTACAATGTTTGATTGTTTTGGGAAATAATAGTTTGTGTGAAATCTTCCCTGGGAAAGTAAAGGAGTGAAGTTAGGTGGAAGATAAAAAGTGATTCTGACCTTGACTAGTTCCGAGGCTCTCACGCTTCACTTAGGAGTAAAATGGGATGGAAGAGCCGACCCACATCTCCGCCCCAAAAATGTCCATATATACTGTTGTTTATTCATGCAAAAGGCCCCCCTTGTTTCTGACTGGCTGGTCCCGATACCTGTATCGCACAGCAGTAGAGCTGGGAGCCAGAGTACTCTGTAATTTGTATTGGTGTTTTTACATTAAAATCAGATTATTGTTAATAACTTTTATGCCGGTGTTTTGAACTCCTTCTCTTATTAATCTGACCAGGCTCATCTAACGAACGGCGCGGAGCAGAGGTGGGCTTTAAGCCACCACTATTGTGTTTGCTTCAACAGGTTCCAGGGCCGGTTCGGAGCTAGAGCCTGAAAAGCACTTTTCAAGCACCAAAGAATTGTCGGTCTCGAAGCAAGAACCACATACATCACGCTTACGTCGGAGGCGGGGGCAGGGTGTTAGGATTTCTTAAACCCAGAGAATAGGATAAACTGAAAAGAGTACAAGGCAGCTTATAAAAGTGAACAGCATTTAATCAAACAAATGATGCGATGATATACAATGAAATGTGCCAGTTGGTGGGTCCCCCCCCTCCCAGCTGTTGGTCCCTTGCGCGTTGGGTTAGCGGAGGTTGAAGAAGAGATTCTTGGCTTGTTTTTCCTGTTGTCCTCTGTGGTCTTCCCCTATTGGCCGGCGTCGACGGGGGCGTGTCCAATGCATATCCCGTATTTTCTGCTGTTAAATGACAGCATTCTAATGTCTGTGGTTATTTAAACATGCAGCGTCAATAAATGAGTGTTAAAGACAGTGTGTTTAGTGTGCAACACCACATGTCATTTCACCTTCAATACGTAGTATCAGCCACAAGCTAATGCTAATCTTAAATTGGAGCTAACGACATTTACTCGCAAGAGGAAGTCGTTGTGTGAACTTCCGTTTTTTCAGAATAAAACAATTTTAAATTAAAATAGTGTATTTAATTTACGCCATATCAACATTGACTTTATTTCTTACAAGGGGCAGGGGCGGGATCAACCTGAGCAATAACAGTTTGTGTTTGTGTCAGTTTTGTCCACCGCGTGTGTTGCATGCATGTAGCAGCCGCGTGTGTGTAAACTGCCCCGCCCCCTCGCACACAGACGGGGGAGAGATCTCTCTCGTATGGATTGGAAAGATCGAAAATACATCATAGACGCATTTTGTCTTATTGCATATTATAAACGGTGTTGGCGAAACTAAGACTGTAATATAATGTTTAAGTAGCAATAATACATATGACATGTATTTTTTAAATGTCTCAAGTACCGATAAACAGACCGTCCTGCTAGAGAGGTGGTACTTTCCTGGGGAGAAAAGGTTTGTGGGTGTGTCTGCCACATTAACAATTTCTGACTAACTTATGGCAACACAAAATAATACATGGGAGCGGTGGAGTGATGAGGAGGTCTCGGCGCTTCTGACGATTTACTCGGAAGGCTTCAGTAGAAGCCAGTCCCCAACTCCGGGGACTTCGGGTGGCAGTATACGCAAGCCCCCAGGAAGTGGGACTCCCGGGGACTCAGATGAAAATATTTGTGCTGGCCAAACGGCGGTACTACACTTCCGTTTGGTTGCCAGGCCCGGAAACACTTTTTCCCCATTGACTTACATGGGGAAAGAGTGGTCTGTAGATCGTTGGATTTTTTTTTTAAACTAAATAAACTACCCAGCATTGTATAGCCCTTATTAAAACATTCGTTCCTCAAGTTGTAAAAATGTGCTAATAACGTTATTCTGAGAGTTATTTCCCTCTGCATTATGAACGCGCATCTAACCCACTAGTGTTAATTTCGTCAGCTATTTTTTTAATTTAGTTTTAGTCTTAGTCCTGTGTTACATTTCCTTTTTAGTTTTAGTCATATTTAGTCACCTTCATCCTGTTTTTATTTAGTCAAGTTTTAGTCGACTAAAAGTCTGAGCATTTTAGTCTTATTTTAGTCAAAGAAAACTAATTATTTTAGTCTACTTTTTGTCAATGAAAACTGTTGAGTCTTTTTTAATTCATCAGATTATATAGAACATTTCAGTCAAACTAGTCAACGAAATTAACACTATAACCCACGGGACCGCGCCGCCCGGCACGTTCATGTTACGTGTCCCGACCAATCAGAGCACACTGTGCTCACAGGAAGGGTGGGGGCTGGAGCTATTGGAGCTACAACGAGCCGTTAACGGCAGAGAGTGAAATTCAGTGAAGACAATACACGTAGTTTACAGAGATGCTGTTTGAGAAACCAATGTGAGTTGCGTTTATCTTTACCCATGGATGCACAATAAGAACGGACCCATATCGTCTTACTGCCATCCCACGGAGCTGTAATAATGGATATATTGCACATGTTTGCCATAATTCATTATCATACTACATGGGCTGTATGATTAAATCTTGTATTAAATAAAGTTAATATTACTTATTATAAGTATATATATATATATATATATATATATATATATATACACAGTGCAATCATTCTTTCATGCTAAATGAAGCTCTGTTGCTTGGATATCACTAGATCCTGTTACAGCGTAATATAAGTACATAACGATTGATGTGTACATTAGCATAATGACTAGCTAGCCGCTAGCTGCTAACTGCTAATTGCTCCAGGATGCCTGGTTCTGGGAGACCAGGCAGCGCAAACAGGTCTCTAGTTCCTGGTTAATGCGCTCTGACTGGCCATTCGACTGGGGGTGATATCCTGAGGAAAGGCTCACGGTGGCTCCAAGGAGATGGCTGAACTCCTTCCAGAAACGGGAAATTAACTGTGGGCCCCGGTCTGACACAATGTCCCTGGGAAAACCATGAATGCGAAAGACATGACGTAACATGACCTCTGCCGTTTCCTTGGCAGAGGGAAGCTTGGATAGTGCAATAAAATGTGCCATTTTACTAAATCTGTCCACCACCGTCAAGACGGTGGTGTTACCTTCTGATATCGGTAGTCCGGTGACAAAGTCCATCGAGATGTGGGACCATGGCCGATGAGGAACAGGAAGTGGCTGCAGCAACCCCATCTGTGCTTCAGTGGAGGTCTTGTTCCTGGCACAGACAGTGCAGGCCGCAACATATTCTGTCACCTGCTTCCTCATAGCCGGCCACCAGAAACGTTGCTTGATCATGAAGGTTGTGCGTTTCACTCCCGGATGACAGGTGAGCATAGACGTGTGAGCCCAGTGTATTACCTGTGATCGAACAGAAACAGGGACAAACAACCTATTTCGTGGGCAACCCCTAGGTACCGGGGTCTCACCATTTGCCTGCTTCACCACTGATTCTATTGGCCATGAAACTGCTCCAACCACACGGTTAGGTGGAAGGATGCTCTCGGGCTCTTTGGCAACAGGTTCAGGATCGTACAAACGTGACAATACATCAGGTTTAACATTGTGTGCCTGGTCTGTATGACAATACAAAATGAAACCGATTAAAAAACAATGACCATCTAGCCTGGCGTGAGTTCAGTCTTTTGGAGTTCTTAATGTATTCCAGGTTTTTATGGTCAGTCCAAACTAGAAATGGTTGCTCAGCCCCCTCCAACCAATGACGCCATTCCTCCAAAGCTGTTTTAACTGCTAAAAGCTCCTTATTCCCCACATCATAATTCCTTTCTGCAGGTGTCAACTTACGTGAAAGGAACGCACATAGGTGTAGCTTGTTGTCCTGGACAGATCTTTGGGACAGCACCGCCCCAATTCCATCGTTGGAGGCATCCACCTCCACGATGAATTGTCTCTGTGGGTCGGCCACTGTGAGGATTGGGGCAGTCGTGAACAGTTTCTTGAGCTTCTGGAAAGCTTCATCCGCCTGTATATTCCACTTGAACATGACATGGGGAGAGGTTAAATCATGTAAAGGTGCTGCAATGCCACTAAAGTTTCTTATAAACCTCCTGTAGAAGTTTGCAAAGCCTACAAATTGTTGCATCTTTTTTCCTGTTGGTGGGAGATGGCCAATTGGCCACTGCACTGACCTTCCCTGGATCCATCTGGATTTGGTTGGCCGAGATGATGTACCCCAGGAAGGAGACGGTCTTGACGTGAAACTCACACTTTTCAGCCTTGCAGTAGAGTTGATTCTCCATCAGACTTTGCAGTACCTGGCGGACATGATGGGTGTGGGTCTCCTCATCGGGTGAGAAGATGACCCTGATGCCCACAGTAGTAACAGCTTCCTTGTTGGACTCGGCGCTGTCTTTCTTCTGGAGAGACCTTGGCTCTGCCCAGCTGCATGGGTTCCTCCGGTGCAGCCGAGGGCGCTGGTTCCTTGGGCGAGGCTGAGGAAGGTGGACTGGAGCTCCATGGGTGTCGAAAGGCAGGTGAGCGCCCCATGTGGCTCGGAGGTCGTGCACTGGTTCTGATTCTCTCCTCCTGCCTTTCATGAAGCCTGTTATCAATGCGAATTGACATGGCAATAATGGAATCAAGATCTGTGGGTAGTTCATGGGGTGCCAACTGGTCCTTTATAGAGTCTTGTAGACCATTCATGAAGGCATCAATTAAAGCAGGGGTGTTCCACCCACTGTCTGCTGCTAGGGTACGAAAATCTATTGCATAGTCTGTCACTCTCTGTTGTCCCTGTTTGATCTGCATAATAACTCGTGAGGCTTCTCTGGAAGGTGATGAGTGATCAAACACACGGCTTAGGGTCTGGGTAAACATGTTCAGTGACTGACATATGGGCGAGTTTCTTGACCATTCGGCTGTAGCCCAAGCAGCGGCTCTACCAGACATGTGAGACAACATGAAAGCTACCTTAGCTTGGTCCGAAACAAAGGCAGCAGGGTTATGAGCAAAATGTAGTTCACACTGTACCAGACAGTGTTGGGCAAGTTACTTCCAAAATGTAATATATTACATATTACTGTCTTTTGAAAGTAATAAGTTACATTACAATATTACTGTCTCTGAAATGTAATGAGTTACACTACTTTTGAGTTACTTTCACCAAAATATCCGCAAAAGAATGGCTAGGTATTTTAAATGCAAAAATGTAGTTTAGTGCAGCTCATTATACATCCAGTGAAGGGCAATGTGGTATAGCAACAACTGTGTAGGCCCTTAAGGCTACTAACAACTTGTATTACACGGCTTAGTTGAATACTCGATTCTGATTGTAAATTCTTAACATGTGACACGTTGTTAATACAGTAGTACAGACCACTGTCAAGGACTATAATGAAGGTTGCTAAGGAGGATCAAGAAAGAGAAAGGAAAAGAGGTTAAAAGACGGAGCGCTGGACGTCAGATAAATCACCAGAAGAAGGCAGAGAGGAAGTAAACAATAACAGGACACGGAATGGGCTCTGTAGTTTGTTTATATGGCCATGTACAGGCCCGGTTCCAGAACAAAATGACTTGGGGTGCATCTGAGATTACAGGGGGCGCAGCAGTAGTAGGTTTACATGAGCAATAGTGGCCGGCAATAGCAATGACAAATAGCATTGATGTTATGGTCCCCAATGAACAGATTATGGCATTTGTTATGTTTTGAAACCAAGCAAGTGAGAACATTTCAAGTTAAAAGTGCAATCCTGAAATATTTCATATAGTCCAAAGTGGACTATGGCAAAGAAAAGCACAAAAGCTTCAAAACTGTAGTGATAAAGCAAATGAGAACATATTGTAAATCAAGCAAATATTATTTGAACCAGCTCATGGTTTGAAATAGCAAACATTGAAAAGTATTATTAAAACCATGTATTAAATCATCACCTTGGTCCCATCATATACTCTGGGAAGAGAATATTTACTGTGCTTGAAAACTGGTATCACATCATCATGTGAGGTTGAATTTGTGACCTGGAGAACATTTCAGCTGCAACATTAGCTTGTTGATAAGCTTGGGATATGAGATAGTTTTGTAGCCATTCGTGGTGAAGGCATCTGTGCTATTGTATGCATTATTTTTGACCCAATTTCTACAGGCATGGCAGAATATGGCACTATTTTACATTAATATTCTAGCCATTGTCTATTTTTATACCACGAGCTGCAAAATGACCGCACTGTACAGGCGGGTACTTGTTTAGATATACATATACCTGCGGGCCGCAGAGGGGCGATGTGGCTTCGGGCGACGAAGACTGCTGCTCCGGGGCGAGGGCGGCGAGTCAGGCGGGAGTAAGCTAGTGTCCACAACGGAGGGTAACGTGATGTCCCCATCTGACCTGTTGCTACTGTCTGGCGTTTAGTGATGGTTGCTTTAACCATTTTCGTATAAATGATTATCCACAGATGTGTGTCACTGCTGTGGAAGCACTTTGGAAATGATGCACGCGCATCGGAGCAGGTCACGCGCACCTGACACAATTTGTTGTTTGTATTTTTCGCTCCGTTCTCTTTTTTGAATAGAGGGTGCATAACATTCAACTGCCCCGAAGATCCCGACGCGAAGCCTGAAGGGTAAACACACCAGGTTTACTAACCTACCCGCACAATTTGTCTGGTGTCGGAATGTCTCGCTATGTTAGTAAGTTCTTAAAAAGCAAAACACCATTTAATTTCGGGTTAAAATGTGTTGTAACTGCGTTACTGAGCATTGTAACGGGTAATATATTACCTACATTTCATTAGTAATGCGTTACATTACTTCGTTACAGCAAAAAGTAATATATTACTGTAACTCCGTTACTTTTGTAACGTGTTACACCCAACACTGGTACCAGAAAGGGTCGACAGTTCCCAGAGTCCCCAGAAAACCTCTCCGGAGGAGCCAGACGAAGCGTCGATCCAGGTGGGGTGGTGTGATCTGAAACAACAGCAGCAACAGAGGGTGGACCTGGCATTGCTGGAGTAGGTGCAGAGGAACCGGCTTTGAGGTGTGAGAGAACTTGCTGCGTTTGAAGTGCCAGGTGATTTACTTGGTTGGTTACAGCTGATTGGAATTCAACCTGACGATCCGTGAGACCAATCATTCCTTGGTTGATGGAAGACAGCTGTTCAGCATGGAGGGTTAGCTTAGCTTCCTGCGCTAACACATCGGCCTTGAAGGAACCGGAGTCGGCTGAGTCCATTTTCTGGCCAGTTCGTTCTGTTAGGAACCTTACAGACACTTGGACTCAAACGCACGACTCAAAAGAGAGTTTGTTCAAAAAAAGTCTTTACTTTGTAAAAGTATAAAGTTCAAACAAAAAATCACTCCTGAGAGGCAAAACGTAGTAAAACAATTTACAAACTAAATAAACTTGACTGTGGTCACAAAGTACATTAATCTCTTGGCGAGACAAGCTGGCTCTCTAAATGGCACAAGACGAACTGGCACAGGACAAAGGGAGACAGGACTATTTATACATGAGGTAAGGGGGAACAGGTGGAAACAATCAGGGGCGGGGCAGACGCTGACGATGGCGGGAAAACACACAAAGGGAGGAAGTAAGGGGACCTGAAATGAGAGACAAGAGGTAAGTACAAAATAAAACAGGAAGTGCAATGACAGGACTAGACAGGTGAACAAAAAGACTTGACTAAACATAAATCTAACCTGGGCTATGAACTAAACGTGAAACAATAACATGCACCTGATTAACATGACATAAACAATTTAGCAGACATGACGGGATGTTACAATCCATCATAATAACAAATCATTACCATGCTGTCATGAACGTGCGGTGCTGTTACGTGTACGCAAATTGACGTGCTTGATATGAACGAGCATTTTGGTTAAAGTTGCGCATGCGCTATGAGCGCACATACGGGTTCCTCTCAGGCATGCCGGGTAATCTGTGACGTTTCGCTCTCTCAAAAGTTGGGCCATTTTATCATCATGCGCTAATGAGCAACTCTACAACTCCACGCTGTATCCAGTTCTTATTATACATCCATGAGTATACGCCGTGAAGCTGTTTGTGGTGTAGTGGGGCCGACACACCCTCAAACCATTTCCTCCTCAGGAAAGTACTAACTCACTAGCAGGGACTATCTGGGGGTGAAAATAAGGTTTGTGCGAACTAGGGACTAGTTCCAGATCCTTTTTGGTGTGAAACCAAATCTCCCCCCTCCCCCTATCGGCCTAGTTCGGGGGGAAAAGTACTCTGGTGTGAAAGCGCCTATAAAACCAAGATTATATATGAACGTTAGCTGCGGTAACATTAACCCCTTGCCGCCAGAGAGTAACGTTACCAAAAGCACCCTTTCCAACGTGATTTCACATGTTTAGTTGTGTCCTAATATTACCACAATGATAAGAACAAGTTAAAAAGAAACATACTTACAGCCGGTCAGGAACACAGTAGGAATGGCCAGTATATAAGCCAGGGCAGCGGGGAAGGTGAAGCTACAAAAAAAGCATAGTAACAGGCAGTTAACATTCAACTTGTATTAGCCACAAACTAATAAGAAAGTCTAACAAGACAAAGATTGAATTTATCACGTATTTAATTTGAAAGCAGTATCAAGTTATCTTATAATGTTAATGATGCATGTTACACTTCAATTAGGTTACTTAAACATTACTACACAACTAAGCTAGGTTAACAGTAGGCTAACAGTTAGCTAGCTGCTGTAGGCCTATGTTAACGGTTGCTAATGTTAATCTATCAAAAGACACAGTCGATAGCGTTAATGTTAGCTATAAAGCTACCTTTTTAAGTATAATATAATACACCCAAGCCTATAAATGAGCTACTTACTTAAAACGGAGAGCCGTGGAGAACGTTCACCTCACGACAGCGGAGCTACGCAGGCAGTCCGGTCCTTCCGAATGGAAAATGGAGGGAAAAGTGGCGGGCTGCTTGTGTATGCACATGCGCAGACAGGACAGTATATGTGGCAATTAAATTGTACATATTTTTTTCTAATTAGGCTACTTTTAAATGAATGAAATGAGCTAATTTTAAACAGTGACAATATATGTTAAAATTAATTAAAAAAGATAAGAAGGATGCAATAACACATTCAAATCTATTAAAAAAGGCTAGATTAAAACCTGTAACATCTAAAAGGGGTCATAATCAGTTTTTTCAGTGTGTTTTGACAAAAGATGGTTCCAGAATGATTCAGAAGTGGGAAAATGAATAAAGCAACCTCTGGGTTAAAAATAACCCAGGCAGGTGTTCAACTGCAATTGAAGCCCTAATAACCCCTTTGACCCAGCATGAACAACCCGCCAGTGTGTTTACTGTACCCAAATAACCCATAATTATGACCCAGCCAAATCAACCCAGCAATGTGTTTATAGAAATAACCCAGCATTTTTTAGAGTGTTGCAACAAGTAGTCAAGATAGTCAGTTTACCTTCGGTTGCTATGCTAATATCACCCATTTTATAACAGAGAAACTTTAATAACAGCGTTGTGATGCCAAACAGCGGGTAGCACTGCAGCGGTCGGTAAATGCCGCTGAAACACATTAATAAACAATGAACCACGGCACTCTGGAGAAAAGTACAAGGGTTGAGAAGTAGCTATTTAATTTAATCTGGCTTCGTATGATTAAAAGCAACACGATCATCGACCCGACGCTGTTGGGGAGAAAATCAGCGACATAAACGGTGACGTCATGACGCAGCAGCGGCAGCACCAGTCGGGCTCTGGGCGGTGTGAACAAAACAGGGGCTGAAAAGAAAAAAACGGTTCCGAACCAGAAAAGCTCTAGCACGGCGCTAGAACGGGAACCGCGTTGGTGTGAAAGGGGCATTTGTTGGTATTGGTACTCGACCTACGCATGCGCGCGATGGACATATCCAGTGCTTAAAGCACCGCCTCTGGCGGTCAGTAGGGATGAAATAGAACCCATATTACATTTTCCAAAAAAGTATTAATGTCTTAACAGCAGTACAATTCAACTGACTGAATTGATTGAGGGGTAACGGGGAGTACAATCTGAGAACCCATCGGCTTTTGACCTGACAACAATTTTACCTATTTCGGGAATTCGATTGTAGCCAGCAGGTGTAATGGCAATTTTAATGTTCCAATGTCCTATATCCTTTTGCCATACTTTCACAGGAGGGCTGGAGTGATCCAGACGCAGACACAAACAGATGATTTGCCAGTCCTTTGCTGCAGTTTAGAAATATATTTATTTAGCGTTTTACATACCAAGGTTTAATTATACAGTCAATAGTTGTGGTGAGCATCTGCCGGGCTGGTGGAATCGGTATGCTCTCTCCTCCTGTGTCCTCGTCCTTTCCGGTCACATATGACCCCTTTTATACACCCAGTGCAGCTAACCCCCACCACCAAGTCTCCAAAAATAATATTCCAGTATAAATATAAATAAAGTAAACTGACACACCAACAACACCCATAAAATGGCTCCTACAACAGGTGTTCTTTAGATTTTTGAAATCCAGTTAGCAACTTAGGACAGGAGACTGGTCAGATGTATGAGAACACGTCTATGAACAGATCGTATCACATGAAGCCAAGCCCAGCTAATAAAAAAGCTAAATAGTAGTAAAGCGCTTGTCGTTAAATTCTGAAATGATTCATGGACCTCCACAGTGTCCAGAGGACTCCCCAGGACAGAGCTGGCCTTCCTTACCAGTCTGTTCAGTCTCTTCCTGTCAGCAGCTGAGATGCTGCTGCCCCAGCAGGCCACACCATAGAAAATGGCTGATGCCACAACAGAGTCATAAAATGTCTGAAGGAGTGCCCCCTGTGTAATGTTGTGACATACTCTTTGGTCCGGAGTTGTGAATACCCGGAATGTTATGCTGTATGTGTGACACCAGTTATGATGTAGGACAGAGCGTGAATAAAGCAAAGTGAACGATACTCGCGGTCTCCTTTGTTGTCTGTAATAAAGCAAGATACACATACAAAAGGACAACACTATACCCTGCACCCCGAAAGACCTCAGTCTCCTCAGCAGAAAGAGTCTGCCCGATGACAGGCTGGTCGGCGAACTGCAGCGGGTCCATTGATGGTCTCACAAGGGGCCGAAGGTGTCCAAGGACCAGCCTCTCCAGGGTCTTCATCAGCTGTGATGTCAGCGCCACCGGCCGGTAGCCATACTATATACCAGCGGTTCTCAAACTGCAGTACCCTCGCGGACCACTGGTGGTCCGCGAGGGTACTGCAGGTGGTCCGTGGAAAAAAGCTAAATAAAATCCACTTTTTATTATCAAGGATTTTCGGGGACCACCTCATATGTGACTTGATCTATCAAAATCAGTCGCATTGACCCAAAGACACATTTTGAGTTGTATACACTGTTGGAAAGAGGAGATTCATAGCTTTCTAATGATACCCAGGCAGTGGGGTAGTGGTCGTTGGGCTCATCGGACATTTATGAGAGAAAAACTCTAATGTCCGAGTGCAAGTGAATGCACCACAAGACACGAGCCTTGTAACCCCTCCCCCGGCCCTGGCGAGCGTGGAAATATGATTGGCGGCGATTTCATTTGAACGGGACGGAGCAAAACAAGAAGCATCCTGACTTACTGTAGACGGAAGGAACAGGTATTTGCAGTCTACAATGACAGAGAAGAGACTGTCAAGTTTGGCTGTACTCAGCATTGAATCAAAACGCACTATAGCTTTGGATCTTAATCAGTTTGTGAGGCGTTTTGCTGAACAGAATGGTAATCGCCGCATCATAACAGTGATTGACAGCTCAGGTGATTTGGTGGGAGTGTAACTGTCTTCACTTTCTGTTGTTCATTTGTTTCCACGTTGTATTTTTGGTTCCTACCTTTTATGTGCAATTTAGGGTACATTTCACATCAACAAAACTGTAAAAAAAAAAGTGTTCTTTCTCAATAGAACAATCAGTGGTTCAAGTTAGTATATTCCTCAGTGTAACATATCCACTAGTTGCAAAGCTTAAACTTTTTTTATTTTATTTTTATTTGAAGGGAAAGGATGTTTTCACTACTCAGTTTGTCAACTATGTTACGGACAAACTTGATGTCATTACAATCATTTGATTAAGTCCTGCACTTCAAGTAAAATCCAATTTGAAAGGCTCTTGAGTCTATTCTACCATATATCCAAAGCAGTGACGAGCCGTGACTTTTATACCTAGGACCTCTGACCCCCCTTCCCTCGAAAAAAAAGAAGAGATATTACGTCACAGCCATAGACTGTATATATAAACACACACACACACACAGTCACAGTCACAGGTCACAGCGTATACTTCAGCGGAATATCAAAACAGCGGCCCGGGGTGCAAAACGCATCAATGACAGCGACCCTCTACCACACAGAACAACACCATTTATATAAATACCTATCATGACAGGGCACCCACAGCCAAGTAACAATTACAAATTAATGAAGTCGGCACGGCGGCCCACATTGAAAATGACTTAGGCCTACCTTTGATGATAAATCACTGAAACACAAAGTCCATCCTCCTGTCCTTTTGGATGAAGCACTTGATGGCGGGTCATTCAGCTGATCCTTTGCCACTCCAGTTTATCATTGTAACTCAATCTTGAAAATAACTCGGTTAATCATTTCGCAACGATGTCATCACTATCACTGAAGTGAGCCATCATGAACAAACTTATGCTAATCATAAATCTATCGATCATCAATCTATCGTTTAGATTTATGATTCGAAAATAATAAAAGTAGGGTAGACATGTGGATATTATCCGTCTGAACAAAACATGCATTTATCTAACAGGTTCGTTTTCCACAGACCTTATTTCCAGCTATTTTCCAAAATCCTATGGAGAAATCCCATTGCTTTCTGTCGAGGGAATCCGAGCGAAGCTTACTTCCGGGTTTTAGGACCTTTAGGACGCGTCACTGCACCACTTGCATAGACCTCACAGCGGGCGGAACTTGTCATAAAGTCCGCGAAAATAAAGCCCGCCCATTCAGAGGGAAGATATGATTGGTCAATTGTACTGTCATTTGACATTACTCTCTCGTTGAGTTACTATGGCGGGCCCTCTGTGAATGTAGAGAGGGACCAACAAGCTCTCCCGTCTTCACATAACTCGCAGAGACGGCATTTAACCCTTCACATTCCAACAGAAACTGAACAGGCAGATTCAAAGGATTTATTTCTTTGGAAATATTATTTTAAATACAATTATCAAGTTATTTTGGTAAAACTAATGAAAAATGTAACAACAAAAACATATAAAAAAAAACATTTAAAAAAAAAAATGATTTTTTTTTTTTTAATGGTTTCAAATATTATTTTTTTGAATATCTTAGTCCCTCACAGAGGGCCTAGAGGGCCCTGACGGCTCGCCACAGATCCAAAGATTTTTAAAAGATTCAAAAATAATTGTATTGAAGTTTTGTTTTTTCATGTAATATGTTCAGCACTGTCATTAAGGATCGGGATATTTTCTATTATAAAACTACAGTACCATACAGGTCATTTTGTGTTTGAGTTTTAAGAGATGTCACGTAAAACTCCAACCTGTGTAGATGTACATTATGCTATAAAGGATATCAGAAGCACTATTTTATATATTTTAAATTTGAAAAAATCAGGTGCAACATAGTTGACAATGAAAGTCACACATTTGACGCAAATAACATAGTTGACTGGACACATTATTAACCATCAGCACTATGTTTATTTCAAGGAAGAAGTGCAAAATTCTATTGAAACTTTCAATTAATTCAATTATGAAACACCAAATTCATACAAAATACATTACATTTGAAATGTACTAACAAGCAAAACAAAAAATCACACCGTGCAAATTAAACATTCCCTCTGATCAGTAACCGGTGAAGGGTTGGAACAAGTTCTTCTAATTCAGACATTCAGAATTCATTTCTAATTCAATTCCTACAGAACAGTCTAAATAGTTTACATTTACATTGAGAAATTTGACGGTTTTATCGAAAGTGACTTATATGTCAGACAAAGATCAAACCCACAGTAGAGGAACAAATAAAGAACAGTTTTTAAAGTAATGGTTTTGTAATGGGTTCAAACCAGCACAGGGGTCCAAGTGAAGCCTTACCTAAAAACGAAATATTAAAGAATAGTACAATAACATTAATATTCAACAGAACAGTACTATTCAATTGCAACATTCAGTTGGAACTTTTAGAAACTAGACCAGATGTCTTTGTCAATCTCCACGTGGCGTGAGGTTACTGACTTTGGGGAGGAATCACTCTCAAAATGTCCTCAAAAGGGTACAAAAGCACATCCTCTCTCAGTGGCCAGAAGAACCGGTTGACTGTGTCCATGACCTCCTGAATGACTCCTGGGTAAATGTCTTCATCATATTTAAGGGCACACCACTGGCCAATTGAATCAGGACCCCACAGCCTTTCATTCTCTTTGCTGTTGCCTTTAGGTGCTTGAGGCAGCGAAGGGGTCGTTTGCTGAACCTCAAAACTAAAAGTATGAGTGTCATCACAGCGACACTCATAACTTTGTCTGGCGGTGCAAGGGCAACTTACATCTCGATACAAGAACTCTCCTGGTGCCCCTGTGACCACCTGGTGGATATGCATAGTTGAGGGCACTGCTGGCAGATGACTTGGCATCTTGTTAATTGCTTCATCCACAAGATTCTCTCCGATGTAGAACACCCTAACTGTTCCGCTGTTGACCAAAGCACTGTAGAGATGTTCTGCTGAATGTCATGACCTTGGCTAACAAGCCTGTCAGCCGTTCGCTTCAGGAGGCCTCCCACTCCATCTGGAGCACCCTTCCCATGGCTTGCTTCAAAAAAGTTCCATGTCCCCCGTTTGAAACCACGGTTCATCAGCTCTGTGCTAAAGAGGAAGAAGTTTCCCTTCTGTCTGTATTGCGTGCATGGACCGTCACTGAAGAAATGCACCACCTCGACAGAAGGATACGAGGCCTTCACTTCATCCAGGATGGGGGACAAATGTGCCCAAATGGCAGGTGGGCCTTTCTCCTTTGATGCCGAAATTGTGCCAAAGCACATGTGCTCTGCTGTCCCACCAACATGAAGAATTCCTGTGTGGAGCGTTGCTTGCTTCTGGTTTGGGGCAAAGTGCATAGCCTGGATTTCTGCTGCAAGCTTACATGAGTAATTCTCCGAAAAATCCACATGAATCAAGCATTCTTGGTTGGTCATGCTTTTTCTTAATTCACGGTAGTGGGTGAACTGGCTTTTAATGTTAAATGTATGCCGTTTGAAATGTCTCAATTGGCCTTGAAACATCTCCAGCAGATCCGCCAACACTATGTCCTTTTTCTTCTTCACAGTAATTTTCATGGGGACCTTGTCCTTTTTACCATCTTTGTTTTTCTTTTCTCTGATGACTGTTTCAGTTGACCACTGAGTGAGTTTGACATTTGTCTGAAGGTTAACTTCTGCTGCTATGGCAAACTCCTGTCCTTTGCAGTGGGGACACTCGTTGTACATGCAGTCCTTTGAATTTGGATTGCAGCTTATTGATGATGTCAGGTCTTCCATGTCCACGCTCCTAATTAACTTGAGAGTGTGAAGCTTTTCAGCCAGAAAGGAAAGATACTCATGAACCTTGCAAAGACAGGTTTGTCTGTCTGCAAGTGTTGGGTTAACTACTCAGAAGAGATGCATACGACAGAACAAGGCATAAGAGAGATTGTAATTAGGATGTTCAGTGAGAAATTTCCTGTGGAGGTTTCTCAGGGTATCATTTAAAAACCTCTTCTGTTTCTTTATCTTCCGCCTGGTGATTGTTTGTGCTTTCCCTGCTGTCAATCGGATGCTTTCATCCCTCGTCAGGTAAACAATGACGCTGTCTTGAATTTGGAAGCATAGGCTTCGGTACTTTATATTGCCTTGAGCAGGATTCTTGTTCCTCTTTCTGGAGATGTGTAGTGCTGTACGAACTTCTTTTTGTAATCCATACTTTTTAAGGATCCTCCCAGTTAGAATTTGTGACATTGCCTGCCTGTGTGTTCTCCTTTTGGTGGTGGCAAAGGCGTCCTTGATGTTGGCCATGAGGGCATGATGAACAAGCAATGATCTCCGCACTTCGCCAGAAACAGGGACATTGTGTAGCAGTCGCCTTGTTTTTGATGCCGGGGACTCTGAGACCGCACAGCGTCTTTTGAGTCTTTTGCCTAGTTTGTCTGTTGTTTTGTTTTTCCCGAGCAAATGTTTCAGTTTTTGGTAATAGTATGTTTAGACTGTAGTAATAGTATGTTTAGACTGTAGTAATAGTATGTTTAGACTGTAGTAATAGTATGGTTAGACTGTAGTAATAGTATGGTTAGACTGTAGTAATAGTATGTTTAGACTGTAGTAATAGTATGTTTAGACTGTAGTAATAGTATGGTTAGACTGTAGTAATAGTATGTTTAGACTGTAGTAATAGTATGTTTAGACTGTAGTAATAGTATGTTTAGACTGTAGTAATAGTATGGTTAGACTGTAGTAATAGTATGTTTAGACTGTAGTAATAGTATGGTTAGACTGTAGTAATAGTATGTTTAGACTGTAGTAATAGTATGTTTAGACTGTAGTAATAGTATGGTTAGACTGTAGTAATAGTATGGTTAGACTGTAGTAATAGTATGTTTAGACTGTAGTAATAGTATGGTTTAGACTGTAGTAATAGTATGGTTAGACTGTAGTAATAGTATGTTTAGACTGTAGTAATAGTATGGTTAGACTGTAGTAATAGTATGTTTAGACTGTAGTAATAGTATGTTTAGACTGTAGTAATAGTATGGTTAGACTGTGGTAATAGTATGGTTAGACTGTAGTATTAGTATGTTTAGACTGTAGTAATAGTATGGTTAGACTGTAGTATTAGTATGTTTAGACCGTAGTAATAGTATGTTTAGACTGTAGTAATAGTATGGTTAGACTGTAGTATTAGTATGTTTAGACCGTAGTAATAGTATGTTTAGACCAAGGGTGGGCAAACTTTTTTGCTCGGGGGCCACTATGAGTTTTAAATGTGTCAGACGGGCCGGGCCAGTAGCCGATCGGTGAAAAAATATTTAGCTGTCCACTCCTCATTAAACACTCTGCATTCAATGTCGACTTTTGTTTTCTTTGGTCCACTCATTGGCTGAAGTCGAATAGTCCATTTAGCTCAGGAACCTTCCTAACGGAGTGAAATGACCCGGAAGTCCCTCAGTGGCAGCCATGATAAGAGCCGTTCCAATTCTCTATGATAGGAAAGGAGGTTTCAAGCTTCCTTTATAACCTCCTTTAGCTTAGGAACCACTGGACCTCCCTCACCGAAAGGAGAGGAGAAAATGCTGCCCCACAATGCATTGCAGCCGCAGCATTTGCCGTCACACAACAGTCGGCCGTTCACGGAAACAACCGATTATGACGGAGAAATGATATCATGAAAGTTACGGTACTTATTAAGCATTTTAAAACGTATGTGGTAAGTTGCCAAAGTGCTTTGTTCTGAACGTTCATCAGTATTATAATCAAAGAGAGAAATATGAACGTTAGTTTTTACTGAAATGATCAAATAAAGTCAACATTTCACAGTCTTTACTGAGCTGTGTGGAGTTTGTTCAACTTTTAAAAGATGTTTGAATGGTGATATACACAGTGATAGATGTTAAGGACTAACGTTTATAATAAATACATCTGTATTGATTGATCTTTTCATCAATCATACGTATTGGGATCATTTGTATTAATGTGGACCGGAGGGAGAGGGCGACGAGCAGAAGTTTCACTTTCCTTTTTTATTTCAATTCCAACTTTGGTCCTGAAGAATCTGTTTCTCTGTTGTCCACGTTCATAAAGCACAAAGCAACAGCATCAGAGCACGGTGCAGAGTCTCTAGATGAGTTTACAGTAGTCCCTCCTTCTTATTGAACATCCATGTTTGTAGTCCGCTGTATAGAAAACTGTAGTTTCCATAGTTTTCCCACAGCAGCAGACGCACATTCAGGACGTCCGCTGGCGCATCAGAAACACGTCGGATAGTGAAAGTGCAGTCGATTCTCTAAAGTACCGCAGTCTCTTCTCCTAAGTCCTTTTGAATTCTCCAATCCACTATCCCTTAACCCCGTGACCTTTCACTCAGAGGTCAAGGGATAGGACGATAGGGTTAGAACTTAGGAGCTGATTTTTAAACTATCCAACCGCAACCATTGTTACAGATGCAGGTTCAAAGGTGAATTATTGCATCATTGCGTCATCGTTTGCGTCATGACGTAACCGTTACGTGCCTTCTTATGTTCCACACAGCGTTTTACGTCGCTGATTTTCTTCGCAACACCGCTCACAACAACATCAATAGAGGACTGCGTCGGGTTGTTTTTAATCATACGAAACCAGATTAAATTAAAGAACTACTTTTCCAACCTTGTACCTTTCTCCAGTGCCGTGGTGCATTGTTTATTAATGTGTTTCAGCGGCATTTACCGAGCGCTGCTCGTCCACCGGAGTTTATTCTACTGTTAACTCGTGGCAGCGGCCGCTGGAAAGTATTCTATGGTTGCGTTCCAATAGTCCATTTAGCTCAGGAACCTTCCTAACCAAGTGAAATGACCCGGAAGTCCCTCAGTGGCAGCCACGATAAGTGCTGTTCCAATTCTCTAGATGAAAGGAAAGGAGGTTTCAAACTTCCTTTATAACCTCCTTTAGCTTAGGAACCACTGGACCTCCCTCACCGAGAGGAGAGGAGAAAATGCTGCCCCACAATGCATTGCAGCCGCAGCATTTGCCGTCACTCAACAGTCGGCCGTTCACGGAAACAACCGATTATGACGGAGAAATGATATCATGAAAGTTACGGTGCTTATTAAGCTTTTTAAAACGTATGTGGGAAGTCGCCAAAGTGCTTTGTTCTGAACGTTCATCAGTATTATAATCAAAGAGAGAAATATGAACGTTAGTTTTTACTGAAATGATCAAATAAAGTCAACATCTCACAGTCTTTACTGAGCTGTGTGGAGTTTGTTCAACTTTTAAAAGATGTTTGAATGGTGATATACACAGTGATAGATGTTAAGGACTAACGTTTATAATAAATACATTTGCAGAGTCTCTAGATGAGTTTACAGTAGTCCCTCCTTCTTATTGAACATCCATGTTGTAGTCCGCTGTATAGAAAACTGTAGTTTCCATAGTTTCCCCACAGCAGCAGACGCACATTCAGGACGTCCGCTGGCGCATCATAAACACGTCGGATAGTGAAAGTGCAGTCGATTCTCTAAAGTACCGCAGTCTCTTCTCCTAAGTCCTTTTGAATTCTCCTATCCACTATCCCTTAACCCCGTGACCTTTCACTGAGAGGTCAAGGAATAGGAGATAGGGTTAGAATTTAGGAGCTGATTTTTGGATTATCGGAACGCAACCACAGTCTGACTGTCACACAAGCAGCTGATACATATCCCCCATCAGTGAATGTGTGTCAGTCTGAATTGACGCTGTTTGGCATCACAACCCTGTTATTAAAGTTTCTCTGGCATTCTACAGGTGATGTTAGCATAGCAACCAAAGCTAATCAGACTATCTTGACTACTTGTTGCTATCATATTGTGGCATAAGCCATTTTCTACACGCATATTTTACCAGCGTAGTTTTCGTTAGGATTT
This sequence comes from Pogonophryne albipinna, assembly GCA_028583405.1. Classification (NCBI taxonomy): domain Eukaryota; kingdom Metazoa; phylum Chordata; class Actinopteri; order Perciformes; family Artedidraconidae; genus Pogonophryne; species Pogonophryne albipinna. The sequence continues at coordinate 28,776,827 of CM053256.1, forward strand.
TACTTGTGATGGCCACATGTAGCCCATGTATTGATTCCATCCGATAGCTGCACTAATACAAAACAACAGGAACACGTCTGCCTGCTCTTCACAATGGTCAATAACAGTGAACGGATGGTCATTAAAGTAAGGTAAAAAATAAACAGATTCACACTAAGCTGGTTAGTGTTGCCTGACTTTATATAAGGGGTTTTTATAAGTGTGTGGTCGCGTTCTGGTCACTTTGCTCAGCGCTACTGCTTGTTACAACTTGTATTCGCCATGAACTGTTATTGCTCAGGTTAATCTCGACCTCCTCCAATGTAAGCGTGACGTATTTGGTTCTTAGATCTTGCCGGGTTGCCGAGTGGGGCCAGAGAATAGACCAGACTCCAGCAAAGGTCAATGTGTCTAGAGTGCGCCATCTAGTGGGATCAACTGAAATGCCGGGTATTGCAGGAAAAAGGCAAAATGAATGAGGTCTTTACTATAATTTGGACAATTTTGTACCAATATTCGGCGGGCCGTATATGGCCCGCGGGCCTTAGTTTGCCCACGCCTGGTTTAGACTGTAGTATGTTTAGACTGCATCTTAATCACGTTGATGTCGTCTCGCGTGATACAAGCCTAAAGCAAAGCCGGAAGTGACGGAGGGATTTCTCTCTCTATCCTCTCAGATAAACCCGTATTTACACGTATAAACACATTTATATGAATATATAATAAGATATAAGAGTACAGGATATAGTTGAGTGTGCCCTCACTCTGTCAGGAGCTCGCGCCTCCCCGGGATGGAGCTCACACACCGCGGACTGAAGTCCCGCCTGTAGGATCACATCCGCCTGAACAACAAACACCTCCATCTCGGTCCGGTTCCGGTGCCGTTCCGCTCCCGTTCCACTCCGGCTGGTCCGGTACGGTCCGGCTGGTTCTGTCCGGTCCGGCTCGGCTGGTTCTGAACTTCTGTCTCTTCGGGACAAAGAGTCCAAAAGCTCGGATGGTGATCGGCTCTTCGTGTGCAAAATGGCGCTCTGGTTACATCCGGTCTGCACACCCTTTCAGAGTAAAAGCAGAACCACTTTATTAATCCAAGCGCGGGACAAAAGGGCTCGACAGGAAAACAATGAGAGTAAACAATGAGAATAAACAATGAGAGTAAACAATGAGAGTAAACTAAATAAATAAAGACAAATAATCACAAACAATGGCTGACAGATGAGTGACAGCAGTAAGAGCAGTAAGAGGTGTACAAAGGCTTTATCACCAGATGCTCAAACTGTCCCGAGCTCATCAACAATACAACATATAGAATAGTATTCTATATGTATATGTTAGTATTGTTGATGTTTCTCATAGTTATGTATTCTATCAGTATGTTGTATTCAGTGGCGGCTGGTGGAAAATATTTTTGGTGGGGCTGTTGACATCGGCCCTTTCTCATTTCATCAAATCCCCCTCCTCGACTCCTCGACTCCTCGGTCCTCCGGTAGTGACCCGGAAATGAATTTCAGCGCGCCATGTTGAAGGACATCTCATTTCTCTAAATGCACTTCGAGGACCGAGGATCGAGCATTGAGGAGGCTCTCTGGAGGAGCTCTAACCGAGGATACACTGATGGGTCCTCCACGGTCCTCCACGGCTCCTTCGTGGATGCATTTCCGGCAACAGAGATGTTTCAAAGAGTCGTGACGCACGGCCGGACTGATCTCAGCCAATGACAGCTCTGCATGCATCCCCTGGATATTATTTTAGTAACTGCTTTCATCGCGACACGATGTTTCCAGAGAGAACAGCTGTGAGGTCCGTGCAGAAAGCAGAGCAGTATGTATAATATATATCACTCAGTATAACAGGCCTACTATCTTTATTTGCTGTAGTTTAGTAGATATCTACAAACAAAGAGTCCATATTTTTCTAAAACCATTTAGTGCTTCACAAAATAAAATACACAACGGCTGTTAGGCTGTTAGCTGTAGGTGTGTGTGTGTGTGTGTGTGGTACAGTGTGTGTGTAGATGCAGCGGACAGACAGGTCAGTTGGTTTGGTGTCCTCTGCTTACTTTTAATACTTATAAATAAAACTTTTGGCCCGTAATTTATTTTCCTCATTGTAGCGACCAGAGAGGGGGGGGGGATATATCCAGTCTCTGATAGTGTTACGTTATTATGTGGCCTGTTATTGTCTCATGACACCGCACTGTGAATGAATCAAAGTAAATATATAAGTCATCATGAACACATCTGTCCATCAGACAGAGGGCTGCTGTGCCTCCTGTCATCATTAATGGACGTCTCTTTAAAATGACCGCTCAGAGGAGAGGAGTTCTCATTTCTCTAACCGCCTGCTGCTTCCCCTCCTCTCTCCTCGGTTCCCCTCCTCGGCTCCTCGGCTCGCATCTCCTGTGGGCGGGACTAAGTCTCGAGGATAGGAGTCGAGGAGGGGAGTTAGAGAAATGAGAAAGGGCCATTGTGAGTAAAACATTTTTTTTTGGAGAAATGACCCCTTAATTATGACTTCTGGTGATGTTAGAGGGGGGGGGGGGGGGAGGAGAAATTGAGGCTTAAAAATATGAGAAGACTGATCAATACCTCCATAATCTTCAGTATGGAAAATATTATTTATCAACCTGAACATCTACCACTGTACTAGGAATTTGTATTCTCAGAACGGGCCTTTGTTTTTTTCTTTCTTAAAACTGTTCATGGTTTCTGACCCAACACCTCCACCAAGTGGCTTTACAGTGAACTGCATGTGGGATATAAAAACTGTAGATAATGTGTTTCTGGTCATTAATAGCATATTTTCAGTAGCATTAATTATAAATATTTAAGTGGTTCAATACAAGTCACTACAGCATTTCAAACTGAACTGTGAATAAATGCAATTTAAAAAAAGAACCACAGCACAAAACGAAGAGCTTTACATTTCTTTAAGACTTATAAAAAAAGAAAAAACAACACATTAACCAAGGCATGTCATACATTGTGTTTTTTCTTTGTTTCTCTGAGGATTATTTACAAACAGACTTATTTACATATAGCAATAACTCAGAAATGAAAAAGCTACATCGTCTAACACGAACAACCAGTTAGCATAATGATAATATATTTGTACAATGTAACTGGCAAGGCTAGAGCAAGAAAGAACATAAAGAAGTTTGCAAAAGGTTTAAATAACTTCAAGTATCTGTCTTCAGATTACATCGAGGTTTTAGTCCAATGGGAAACAGATTTTAAGCGACACCGAAGATAAACCAAAAATGTGGTGGAGCTGCAAACCGTGTAGTGTTGCTGGGACAGGAGGAGCTATAACCGTTGGAAAATACATCACAGACAATGCAACAAACGTGGAGACAGAACAATCACTTCTGTGATAAATGCCCACTTATTAATAAACTTCTAACACAACCATGGGAAACCTCCTCTCTACATATAAAGTGATATCCAGCTTATTGGCCTATAGCACCTTTTTTACTGCTTTGAATAACAAATGTGCAACAGGCAGAAAAAAGACAGAAGGAAACAACTGTTCCTCTGGGGAAAATGAGTCGAACGCAACAGGTTTCCAAACAGTCCTCATGTTCCTGGACTTTGTGGTTGAACAAAACATCTTAGGTATCCAAAAGTAACTTCACAACATTCTGAGGCCGTTTAATTGTCTCTCTAATGAAACGCATTTTTTTAAGGGTCGGCCATCTGTGTTTGCTGCGAGAGCGTGTGTGTGTGTGTGTGTGTGTTTATTTGTAGAGGAATTTTGCCCTTCTCTCCTTCTGAGTGGCAAACCTCTCAATGACTCTGGTGTTGAAGTCAGGAATGCTCCTAATGAGTTTTTTCTCAATTGACAGCATAGCCAGAGCATTCAGTGTCATGCTGTTCCTCAAGAAAGTTTTGATCCTTTTCAGAGTGGAAAAGCACCTCTCTGCCTCAGCCCTAGCCATGGGTGTGGTTACAAGAACCTTCAGAAGACTGACAGTCTCTGTGAATGTCTCCTGCAGATTGTTGTCAATGAAGAACTGGAGCAGAGTAACAGCACCACTGCAAGCCCTGAACTGGTCAGTGTCATAGACGAGGGACAGTTCCGTCTTGAGCTTTGCCTTGTCCAGTAGAGGGTGGGCCTCCACAGTTGTTTCCAGCGCTGCTTCAGGGAATGTTCGGCTGTGCTGCTCGAACAGGTCTCCTTGCAGGAGGGTGGCGCTGATGAGGTGTTTGGTGAAGGAGAATCTCTCCTTTGCGTGACTCAGTATGGAATCACATACCTATGAAATAATGCACAATGAAAAAATCAAGACATAATAAATAACAGAATCACCTTTTCACATCTGTCAGTCATAATGTCATTAGTGTCCCCTATACGATGTGTAACAAACAAAGAGCTTGTGAATGGAACCTATCAGAATAACAGGACATCTATCTGAGCGTCAACAGAACAATATTACTGTTTAAAATTAAGTCACTACAATATATACATGTAATGACTATGTTTACACTTCATTCATTCATTGTTGGGCCCTTTCTGTCCACTGTGGTTGCTTCTGGAGGCCTAACCCTTTTCTGATCTGTCTTGATCCCCTTTGAAATGTAGAGACTGCGGGACACTTTTTGCAGTTTAGGCCTTGTTAAGTATATACAATTCAGAATGTAATAAGCAATAGGCCTTTCCATGTGGATATTTGAACTAGCCTACCTATTTATTGAATTTACAGAAAATGGGCTTTCTTGTGAAATGTATCATTATTGTGATATGAAATTACCTATATTATGAAAGGAGCTTTTGGTCATAGAACACGTTCCTATTACTGCTTACCTCTCTCGCCAACAGCTGATGCTCTTCATGTCCAAGTGCCCTCCGTTTCTTTGTGGGCGGCTGCTGCACAGATCCACTGTTTTCACCAGAAGGAATGGAGTCCCTGATCCAAACCACAAGTAACCATGTACAATTACTCATTGTGGCAAGAATTGACAAATTAGGTTTGACTATTTGAAATAGTAGTCAGAGATACACCTTATAAATGTTATATACTATATACATTTCCAGTAAGTATGTATGAGTTGGTGTATTGTGTTCAGCTAAATCACATTTAGGTTTCACAGATTTCCTATAATAAGCACATCTCAGCCATTGTAAATAATGATTTACCTGATTGTTTGTATGCTGCTGGTGAACCTCTTGATGAGTCCTGTGATGTAGACAGAGTCGATGTTCCTCTTCTGCAGTTGGCTAATCAGCATGTCTACATGTGGCATGATGTTGTGGAACAATGTCAGGAAAAAGCAAAAAACGTAATCTTCCATCTCACAAAGCCCCCGGCTTCTCTCACTGTTATGGGATTAAAGTCACCTGAGTCTCTGAGTGTCTGGAAACACCTCAGGATGTTCTCCTTGTGCTCATACACAGTGTTAACAGCACGACTGTGAAAGTTCCATCGTGTTGTGGAAGTGCCAGGAAGTCTGTGTGCCACCACTTGATCCAGGATCTGGAGAAAAATGCAGCAAATCCACCAAGGTCTGAAAAAAATGTTCTTATCTTGGGGATGTGGGATGTTGCCTGCTGCATAATGAGGTTCAGCTGATGCGCATAGCAGTGGATGTAGTGCGCACTACTGTATACATCCTTCACTTTGCGCTGAACTCCACCTTTAGCTCCCCTCATCACCACTGCACCGTCATCCATCGGGGAGGATAGTGCCCAGCCTCTCCATCAGCGCGGTGGCAACTGTGTCAGCATTCGCATTCTGAAGAGGGATGAACTAAAAAAAACGATCCTGGACGTTGTTATGCGGGTCAATGTAGCGTAGCACAAGGACTAACTGGCAGTGGCTGGAAATGTCAGTTGTCTCATCCGCCTGAATAGCTAAATAACTGGTATTTTTTACTTCCTCCAGAATGTAGTCTTTACAAACTGATAACATGCAGTCCAAAAGTTCATTTTGCACCGTCTTTGAGGTGCCTTTGAAAAGGGTAGCCAGTTTTAAGGTGCTTCTCCAACACGCTATCTAACGAGGCCAGTAGATTAACTAAACCCCGAAAAACGCCGGGGTTGTCGGATGTGTCAGTCTCGTCGTGGCCACGCAAAGCCAGGTCAAATCCCCCACAAAATGTCACACAATCAATTATTTTAGACAAGACGTGCCTATTCTTGTCCACTTCTTCATTGTGCTTTTTCAAAGAGATCTTGTACCCTTGATCTAGCTGCGCGGCTATGTTAGCTTTGCCTAGCTTGAAGGTACTTGTCATATGTAACTTCGTGCACTCGTGCTTTTTAATTTTTTCGGACAAATGCTTCATATCGTTTACCCCCGTCACAGTCCACGGGCACATCGTATCTGTCCCCGGCTGTTTGAAGAGCAAGCATGGGAAACAAAAGACAGCATTTACCTCTTTGCATCAGGTTTGCATCCAGCTAGCCAAGCCTTTCTGGTGTACCAGCTACGTGAGAAGCCTCGTTGATACGTTTTGTCTTTTTCACGAGCTTGCTGCGATATATACAAATCGGGTTGGTCCGGTCCAAGGTCTTTAAGCAACAGTTTATCTCCCAAACTTCTCCTTTCGAAAGGATTGGAGATTAGCTCTTGAACGGAATTGGGCGGGGACCGAGGTCCGGAGACTCCACCTGCACATGAAGCCATCCTCATCAACTACTGCGTCACCCGGACACGAGTCACTGTCCAAACTACTCACAGACTGGACCGGGCGCTGACAGAGCGCCCGGTGATCATCAGATTTGACGATGCTGATTGGCTGAAATTATTTTTCAGCATCATAGTTTACAGATAGCAACAGTCAGCTGCTAGTGGCTGCTGCTGCACTGGTTGAGGGCTCCTTTCTTACTGCCCAGACGAGAGGGTAATGATACATGGGCAAGGCCAGGCAGGAAACATGTGACTTATCAGTAACTTTAGACATCGTAACACAATTTTAAACGAGATTTTATTGTATATTATACATTTGACTGATACCAATTATATGATATTTACCTTCTTTATTAAAAAACATTAAAAAATATATTTTTTTTAATGTTTTTTTTATTTTTAATGTGGGAAGAGGTGGGGCGGCGCCCCTAGCGCCCCTATGGGCCGGCCGCCACTGGTCAATAGATCGCGACCCGAAATTTTGATCCACTCAAATCTATTCAACAAAAAATCGTGCTGTAATATATATATACACGCTTTTCAGCATACAATATTAATAAAAGTGAAGTACAGTGCATATTTCCCTTCACAGAACTAAAGTATGCTTTTAAAAAAGGTTAAATGAGATGATGGAATCAAAGCTGAACTGTATAACGTAAAAAGGCACACTTGCTGAACACCCAACCCCAGCAGGGGGTCTGGGGGGATTCTCCCCCAGGAGATTTTTAGAAATACTAACATATAAACTACGCATTCTGGTACTCTGAGAAGAAAATAAATAAATCTATTGTTATCCGACATATTCATAATATTTGATGCCATTGTTTGTGTTTCACTTTGTTCTGACAGCTTGCTGCTCCTCACAGAGAGAGAGCAAAGAGGAGAGGGTCTGTGTGAAGTACTTTGTGGGTAAGGGGAGATAGGTAGTAGCCCCCATTGTTCTGTGACCTGTCAATCATCAAACCGGGGGTCATAATTCATTATGTGTTAATTTCTATCTGGAGCTGTACCCATGGATGGATAAAGAATAGTTCTACCGCAAAGTTATTCTCCGTGGGGACTTCCGGCAACCATCTTGATTCTGATTGGTCAGAAGACTCGAGAAAACATCAGCAAAGATGTTTTATTGAGAAGATGATCACTACGTGACAGAAGTTTTCAAAACCGTTTATGGTCTCCGGTACTTCCAGTCCAACGCCCACTGCATGCACAGCGTTAGAAAATCGGGCCTTCAAAATAAAAGTTTGATTTTTTTCAAAAAGATTTTTTTTATTTCTTTACATTTTTCTTCACTCACAAATCTGCGAACCACTTGAAACGGGTCCGCGACTGTTAGATGTAGTCGTTGTTCTCGCGTCCCAGGAGAGAAGCTTAAAATAAAGAGACTAATGAAGTCTCTCAAAAGGTTCAAATGGGTACTTTAATTAAGTAGCGCGGTAATGAAACAAACAGAAGGTGGTGGAGAGAGCAGCTTGCAGCTGCTGCCTCGCAGTGGTTCCGGTGGCAAGAGAGCTGGACACGTTGGTTCTTCCCGCTTGCATCTCCCCTTCGCTCCTCCTCTCTGGGGGCTGTGACGTGTGGTTCCGCCCTCCTTTCTCCAATGTCGGATATCGCGCATAACAGAGGATTTAGACGTTGTGTATTCATTGCATAACTCCACACGCCCCTTTTCCTCACAGACTCATTCATGACTTTTTATTTAATGCATTTTAACGGCTGTAATCGTTGCTAACATAAAACCGGAAGTTAAGCTCACTGTTGATATTCCGGAGACTTCTTCCGGTAAAGCTTTTCAAAATAAACTTCAGCAACAACGTTAGCCACAGACGAATGCTAACCGGAAATGTTTTCAGAATAAAACAGTTTTAAGCTTACTGTATGTTTAAACTAAATTACGTCATTAAACATTGATTTTAATTTCTTACACAACCCACTTTTGGGTCGCGACCCACCAGTTGAGAACCACTGCATTAGAGAGACAAGATGAGATCATTTCAGTGTTTTTCCTGTGTATAAAGATGACCGCATGGTCGGCATACATTTGCACATTCAACTCAGGACACACATTAGGCAAGTCATTTATGTACAGGGAAAAAAAGTAACGGTCCACGAATGGAACCTTGTGGAACCCCAACTGGGTCGACAAGGCAGGGCGGTTTTGCACTGTTGACCAGAACACACTGTTTTCTGTTCGATAAGTAGGACTTTAGCCAATGTATAGAAACTGCAGAAAAATGGCCGAAACACTCAATGATCCCGAGGTCCACTACTGATGATGTGTCGAATACAATTATATATAACAAATTTAAACGTTTAAAATAAAAAATAAAAAATAAAATAAAAAATGTAAAATAAATAAAATAGTAAAATGGACAAAAAGAGATAGAATTTTTTTAAAGTACCTTATACATATTTTTCCACTTCTTACCCCTGCTTTTTACCCTAAACCCCTTATCCCTTGGCCCCAACCCCCCGTTCCCCACTCCTGGTCTATGGCCTCGTAGAGGGTAACGGGGTACAGAGAAGCCTAGACCGGCAGGGGAGTGCACTGACATAGACACGTCGTGCCTCTTCACCTCTGTTCCTTACCCCTCACCCTACCCCAGGGGAGTGCACTGACGTAGACACGTCGTGCCTCTTCACCTCTGTTCCTTACCCCTCACCCTACCCTAGGGGAGTGCACTGACGTAGACACGCCGTGCCTCTTCACCTCTGTTCCTTACCCCTCACCCTACCCCAGGGGAGTGCACTGACGTAGACACGCCGTGACTCTTCACCTCTGTTCCTTACCCCTCACCCTACCCTAGGGGAGTGCATTGACGTAGACACGCCGTGCCTCTTCACCTCTGTTCCTTACCCCTCACCCTACCCCAGGGGAGTGCACTGACGTAGACACGCCGTGCCTCTTCATCTCTGTTCCTTACCCCTCACCCTACCCTAGGGGAGTGTATTGACGTAGACACGTCGTGCCTCTTCATCTCTGTTCCTTACCCCTCACCCTACCCTAGGGGAGTGTATTGACGTAGACACGTCGTGCCTCTTCATCTCTGTTCCTTACCCCTCACCCTACCCCAGGGGAGTGCACTGACGTAGACACGTCGTGCCTCTTCATCTCTGTTCCTTACCCCTCACCCTACCCTAGGGGAGTGTATTGACGTAGACACGTCGTGCCTCTTCACCTCTGTTCCTTACCCCTCACCCTACCCTAGGGGAGTGCACTGACGTAGACACGTCGCAGAGATGTTCACAAGTCTTTTTTTGCAAGTCCAAGTCAAGTCTCAAGTCTTTGGTCACGAGTCCAAGTCAAGTCTCAAGTCTTTGTGGGGTGAGACTTGATCAAGTCTCAAGTCTTTGGTCACGAGTCCAAGTCAAGTCTCAAGTCTCTAAAAAATAAAAGTCTCATGTCTCTTCTGGTTGTAATAAGCCTTCTATTGTCTGCTGCTATCCAGTCTGTTAAGAATACTGCACAGCTATATCTAAGAAATTCAAAGCATTTACTGTATTATTATCACTCCTATATCTATTAGCATACAGTATCAGTACTGATTAGTTGTTTGTTATATGATCACTTTAAACAGGCTATTGCAATATGAGGAAAAACATCACACTTTAGCTAAATGCAAACAACTTATAAGCAAAACACTTCAGAATCAGAAATCAGTATCACAAATACTTTATTAATCCCCCGCAGGGAAACTGTGTTAAAAGTAAACATTTGTTCTGTGCCATTTGCAACTAAAAAACTATTGCTGCAATATTATCTGAAATATACTGAACTGGTGATATTAAAACATGACCTGTTCCAAAAGAGATATCTACCATTAACACCATTTACCAGCCACATGCTGGTAAATCATCAAGTGGCTGGTTCTGTATGTTGCACGCACCAGCCAAAAATAACAATGGCAATCTATTGAGTGGCTGGTAAAATGTCAACATTCACTAGGCTAGCCATTTGGCCAGTGGACAAAAATGTAAAAATTTGACCTCTGCAACCGTATTGTTTAATTACACTGGGTCTCTAATTACATCTTTTAAGTCTACTATAAATAAACATATTCCTCTATCCTCTCACTCAAACCCAGTGTAATGGTAACCTGATAAACCTGTAACATTAACGTTACGTGGTCAACAATAAACCTGTAACCTGCCTATAAACCGACAGATGTATTTATGTATGTAACTATGTATTTTTCTACGTTTAACGTTAGCCAGTAGATGGTGGCAGCGGAACGTAATGATTAACGTTACCGACCTTTTTTATGTCATGTCAAGTGTTGGATGTCAACGCCACTCAACGCAAACAAGTGTGACAAGCAAACATTCACTCATCTTTTCAAATATTCAGTTACAAAGCTAGTAGCAAGCTAAGTTAACATTACATAGCTGATGCTGAGCTAAACATGTTTGCTAACCGTCCATATGCGTTCATGTGACTGACCTCTCCGGGTGAGTTTTCAAGTGCCTGATGAAATTTGACGTTGTTGCACCAGCATCCTTGATTTTAATATTGCAGACTTTGCAGTGTGCGCTCCTTTTGTTGGTGCCGCCGGCGTTTTGTTGGAAGTTTTTATAGTTGAACATAATTACAAGCGGTACAGCTGCAGGTGTGCCGCCGGTCGCCATGGTGTTACCATGATGTTAATGTTAAATGTGGGGTAGGTAAGTTTGAGAAACCGTCTCGAGATACACTTTTTGTTATATTCCATGGAATGCTCTTAACATCCCGATAGCCGGCCCGGCTAAAGTAACTGGATGGCCTACCTGCCTGTCAGCCTCCCATCGGGGCACAAACTTATCTTGTGCCCTCATTGGTCATGTGCGCGTTCGTGTGTGTTGGAGGAGGGGCTCTGTGAGGAAGTGGCAGATTTTCTCCGGTTGTGTATTTTCAAATTCTAGCGATCTCGAGCCGGTTTCTCAAACTTACCTACCCCACCTTTAATACGCCAAAAATAGAAAACACAATGATTGTTCACGAGTCCCAAAACACGAGTCCAAGTCGAGTCCGAAGTCTTTTGAGCAGGAGTCCAAGTCAAGTCTGAAGTCTCTGTGTGTGCGACTTAAGTGCGACTCGAGTCCGAGTCACAAACTCGAGTCCCCATCTCTGACACGTCGTGCCTCTTCATCTCTGTTCCTTACCCCTCACCCTACCCTAGGGGAGTGTATTGACGTAGACACGCCGTGCCTCTTCATCTCTGTTCCTTACCCCTCACCCTACCCTCGGGGAGTGTATTGACGTAGACACGTCGTGCCTCTTCATCTCTGTTCCTTACCCCTCACCCTACCCTAGGGGAGTGTATTGACGTAGACACGTCGTGCCTCTTCATCTCTGTTCCTTAGCCCTCACCCTACCCTAGGGGAGTGCACTGACGTAGACACGCCGTGCCTCTTCACCTCTGTCACCTATCTCTAAGGGTCAAAGTTCATATGGCTAGGGATTACTTTGACCGAGATGCGCCGGCCCGTGCCTTGCCTTGGACTTCTGTATAACTGCTCAAGTCTTGATGGACTGAGTGGGGAAGCCCATGAGATATTTGATAAACCTAACTCCCAAGATATACACCTGGCAATTACGAATTTTCAATTTCGCATACATTTCCACATGACAATGAAGGATCAAAAGATGTGGCTTTTGATCTTAAATGAATGAAAAATGAAGCTGATTTACTGAAGACTCATTTTGTTTAATAATCATACAACAGTAGTCATTTGGATCACACTTCAATTCACATTTCAAAAACTGTACAACAGTGGGTTGGACATATTGGTAGAACTCATGTGTAATAAAGTATGTTTACAAACACAGGTGGAGGTCCCAGCAGGTAGAACACCAGCAACATTTTCCCTCACAGTGTAGTGTTAAACCTCCAGAGGGTGCACTTTCAGTTACATCTGGTTAACACCCGTATTAAGCACCCTCTCAAATACCTGATTTGATCATCTTCATAATTAATCTCTATTCTACAGTCAGTGTTACACTGGGACACGTTGAAACAGGAAACTACATTAAACATTTATAATTTTCTACATCTCTAACCCATCTATGAAAAGTTTGTGCTAAAACACTAAAGTATTTTTCGGTAGTGGTTTGCATAACTGGAATATTCTGTTCAATGCTGATGTGCAATGTGAACATACAGACAATCAGTAATGTGATAACTGTTAAAACACCCTACTGCTACAGTGAACTGCTCTCTGTAATGTGTTTCATAAAACCTGCTGTAAACACGCTCAGTCATCCAGCTGCTGCTCCTCCTCCCTGAGCCTGATGTTCAGCTAACATCTGGAAACTGAGTAATCACATTTACAGTTTCTTAATATTGTAAAGGCAGTTCATGTGCTTCCATGTGTGGAAAACAGTAATCCTATTACTGAGCAGCTGAATGTTTTACAAAGTTTAGAAATAGTTATTTTCCTGTCTTCAATAATACGGTTGGTTAGTTTGTGCTGGGCTCATTCTATTTATTACATCACTTTATAAATACATTTAAAAAACAACACATCAATGTGCAGCTGGTTCACATGCTTCAACAGACCTGATCTGCTCCAACAACTGAAAACCTTCAAAAACAGGACTGAACCAGGATCAGGTCTTAACCTGAACCAGATTTAGGACCATGATCAAAAGTGAAACAAGGTCAGGATCAGGTGTCAGTGGTTCAGGTGACCTCATACAGGTTGAAGCAGATTCAGATGTCCAGGATTGGATCAGGTCTGGATTACAGAGTGATTCATTCACAGTTTAAATTAGTTTGTGGATCCAGGATAACAGGCTGGTTTGGTTACTCGGACACCAAGACCCGGAAAGTGACCCGACCTAAAGCCTTGTCCCGCTCATCATTGTTACGCAGGTTTGAACCCTCCACTCTACACTCCACCGTCTGCTCCACGTTCAGGTCTTCTTTCGATAGCAACAGCTGCACTGCGACCAGAGGCTGCACGTAGTCCGCCTGAGGGAGACAGGATATAAATAAATATTCAAAGACATTCTGTGTAATGAAGTATACTCTTGTCTTAACAAAGATGAAGTCACATGATGGATCCTGGGCGCATCACGACAGTCTTAGAACTCAATGAATGCAGTTCAGTTCAGGGACCGCAGAGAAGTATTCCAAATATTTCACAAGAGGCCAAAGTCATGAATGTGATTCTGTCATTCAGATATCAGGAGGTGAACAATCGTTACACTAATCATCCAGCACTGCATTATGACCTGACTTCCTGAGAGTGTTTGGTGTATTCATTGAGAGATGAACCAAAGATCTGTGTTCACAACAAGTTAAAGCAAACACTGAAGTTACCCTAAAACACCTTCCTGTCACGATCCTGCTGCTTGATGTTGGAATGAATTCTGTCTTTGTGTCTTGTCTAGTATTACTTCCTGTCTTCTTGTTTCACCGCCTGTCTAATTGTGTTCAGCTGCTGCCCTCTGTCCAGCATCTGACATCAGCCCTGTTTGTATATATACCTGCTGCCCTCTGTCAAGCATCTGACATCAGCCCTGTTTGTATATATACCTGCTGCCCTCTGTCAAGCATCTGACATCAGCCCTGTTTGTATATATACCTGCTGCCCTCTGTCAAGCATCTGACATCAGCCCTGTTTGTATATATACCTGCTGCCCTCTGTCAAGCATCTGACATTAGCCCTGTTTGTATATATACCTGCTGCCCTCTGTCAAGCATCTGACATTAGCCCTGTTTGTATATATACCTGCTGCCCTCTGTCAAGCATCTGACATCAGCCCTGTTTGTATATATACCTGCTGCCCTCTGTCAAGCATCTGACATTAGCCCTGTTTGTATATATACCTGCTGCGCTCTGTCAAGCATCTGACATTAGCCCTGTTTGTATATATACCTGCTGCCCTCTGTCAAGCATCTGACATTAGCCCTGTTTGTATATATACCTGCTGTCCTCTGTCCAGCATCTGACATTAGCCCTGCTTGTATACTGTATATACCTGCTGCCCTCTGTCAAGCATCTGACATTAGCCCTGTTTGTATATATACCTGCTGCCCTCTGTCAAGCATCTGACATCAGCCCTGTTTGTATATATACCTGCTGCCCTCTTTCAAGCATCTGACATCAGCCCTGTTTGTATATATACCTGCTGCCCTCTGTCAAGCATCTGACATCAGCCCTGTTTGTATATATACCTGCTGCCCTCTGTCAAGCATCTGACATCAGCCCTGCTTGTATATATATACCTGCTGCTCTCTGTCAAGCATCTGACATCAGCCCTGCTTGTATACTGTATATACCTGCTGCCCTCTGTCAAGCATCTGACATTAGCCCTGTTTGTATATATACCTGCTGCCCTCTGTCAAGCATCTGACATCAGCCCTGTTTGTATATATACCTGCTGCCCTCTGTCAAGCATCTGACATCAGCCCTGTTTGTATATATACCTGCTGCCCTCTGTCAAGCATCTGACATTAGCCCTGTTTGTATATATACCTGCTGCCCTCTGTCAAGCATCTGACATTAGCCCTGTTTGTATATATACCTGCTGCCCTCTGTCAAGCATCTGACATTAGCCCTGTTTGTATATATACCTGCTGCCCTCTGTCCAGCATCTGACATTAGCCCTGCTTGTATACTGTATATACCTGCTGCCCTCTGTCAAGCATCTGACATTAGCCCTGTTTGTATATGTACCAGCTGCCCTCTGTCCAGCATCTGACATTAGCCCTGTTTGTATATATACCTGCTGCCCTCTGTCCAGCATCTGACATTAGCCCTGCTTGTATACTGTATATACCTGCTGCCCTCTGTCAAGCATCTGACATTAGCCCTGTTTGTATATATACCAGCTGCCCTCTGTCCAGCATCTGACATTAGCCCTGTTTGTATATATACCTGCTGCCCTCTGTCCAGCATCTGACATTAGCCCTGCTTGTATACTGTATATACCTGCTGCCCTCTGTCAAGCATCTGACATTAGCCCTGTTTGTATATATACCAGCTGCCCTCTGTCCAGCATCTGACATTAGCCCTGTTTGTATATATACCTGCTGCCCTCTGTCCAGCATCTGACATTAGCCCTGCTTGTATACTGGATATACCTGTTGCCCTCTGTCAAGCATCTGACATTAGCCCTGTTTGTATATATACCAGCTGCCCTCTGTCCAGCATCTGACATTAGCCCTGTTTGTATATATACCTACCAGAGGTTGCGCTAGACTTTTTCGCCGCCCGTCATGAAAGCATGCTCGTGAACTGTCAACGGGGGGGGGGGGGAGAGGGACAGTTCACATGCGCCGTGCTATGCATGGCTGCTGCACCTCGCGGGAGCGTGCACAGCGTAAAGCCAAAACTCACAGACATTTCAATGATCGACACAGTTAGGTTTGGAAACGGTATGATTTCCTTTTTGGAGGGCATGCATAACACGGCATAACACCGGAGCCTCGCTGCGGGGAAACTTTGGCGCTGTTCCGAGTTTCTTCTAATCTGTCAAAATGACAGACTGCTTTCAGATTTGTCCGTCATTGTTAAAAAAAATCCGTCATAGACGGAAAATATTCGGTTAACGCGACCTCTGATACCTGCTGCCCTATGTGTTCTCTGTCAGTTCCTCATCTTCGTCCCTGTCCTGATGTGTGCTGTATTTTATTATATTTCTGGTTCAGTTTCTCGATGTTGTTGTATTGCCTGGTTTCTCTGATTTTTCTTCATTAAAAGCATGATTACGTATTCCTCCCTCTCTGACTGCCATTGGTTCTTTCCTCCTGCCCAAATCCTGACAGTTTCCAGTTAGGATGATTTATCAAAAGAATGGACCTAATAATAATGATAATATTAAATACACAAATAATGATAAAGATAATACTAATTATAAAAATAAATACAATTATAATATTAAAATAAAAATTATGAAAATATGAATGATAAAAATAATGATAATATTTATAATAAAAACAATGATAATAATAATAATAAAAGCTATAAACAGACACTGTTTACTTACGTGAGTGTTCTTGCCATAGTAGGGGAAGAACATCTTGTCCAGGCGTCCTTCAGATGGGAAATACCTAATCTGTAGCAGACTATTTCTCTGCGGACAGTGAGGGATATCCATTTATTTTTAAAATGAAAAGAGGACAGGCTGTGGATAAATTATACATCAAACTATTTCTACCTGCTGTGAAGCACCCAGTAAACTGTACAAATATAAACACTCACTTATAATGACTTATTGCTGGTTTACACAATTAAAGGTTCAACACTGGAGAGCACCTTCTATAACGTTGTGTATATTGTGTTTTTCTGTTTCAGGAAACTTGATTGGCTAATGAATTAAATCATTACATGGTTTAGGACGAAAGTATATTGTTGAACTCCTGCATAATTAGGAGCCATCAAGGTGCCTCAGGTCTTCTGGGACGGGTCTGCTATCGGCTCCGAGAGTAAGAACAAAACATGGAGAGGCAGCGTTTAGCTGTTATGCCCCGACACTCTGGAACAAACTACCCAATCATGCACGTCCGCAGAAACGCTTACTATTTTTAAATCGAGACTGAAACATATCTCTTTGGCTGCTTTTAATTGAGATGATCATATTCAAACTACAGTCTGCCTTTAAACATGTATTGTATACCTGTGGTGTTTATTTTTATTATTTTATTATCTTTGCTTTGTAATGCCTGTTGTGAAATGCCATTATATAGGCCTATGTGTTTTTACTGTATGTATTCCTAAAAAGTCTTTTAATTTGTTTTGTAAAGCACTTTGAATTGTCGCGTACAGAAAAGTGCTATATAAATAAACTTGCCTTGCCTAATGACATCACAGGTGCATTATGGGATAGCTGTTTGAGTTACCTTGGCGGTACAGTTGATGAAAGGGTCTCCTTGGGGTTTCAGTCCGATGACCTGCAGACATTCATTTTTACATACTCTCATTATTTTCTTATTATTTATAATTTCTTACAATGACATTCAATAAAATGAAAATCTGTCAGGACTCCTGAGTCGTGATTAGATTCCTCTGATGTGAAAACAGAGACACTGAAGATGCTCTGTAATGTCTTCATTGTATTTGAATAAATCATCACTGTAATAAGGCCTTCCTGTTGTAGAGGAATGGGGGGACGGGTGGTACTGACCCGGTTCATCTTGATGATGATGCAGGGTTTCCCCTCGGCGTATCCAAAGCTGCTGTCCGACAGACCTGAGCACTGGCGTAACAGACTGCGTTTGAACTGGCAAACCTTTTTCACCGGCTCGGCGTCCTGATCCGTGTATTCGCCCACCAGACACAGGTCGTTACGCTCCTGAACACTGTCGTTATAATCTGAAAAACAAGAACATCAACCAGACTTTTATTGTGATGGTCCTAAGGTTCATCTACTGGATTTCCTGTTCTGAAGACAGGGAGGAAACCAATCAGTGGCCACGCCACCTGCTCGGTGTCATCACCGCTTATGTTACGACTGCTGTTTACACCAAACTGCTGATGGATGGTTCTGTTATAAACTCAGTAATCTCAGACAGGAAACATCAGCAGCTGGTTGTTGTTTACATCTGTGTGAACCTCTAGTAAATGATGATTATCTCAGACAGGAAACATATCAAGCCCATGCAGTTATTGGGCTTCGTATAACGTGGTGTCCTGCTGAGATCCTTTAGGGTGTCGGTTTCTGCTTACTCTGCAGGAAGTTGTGCAGGTGTTGGGTGTACTGGTTGTAGTTTGTAGGGTCACTGCGGTTGAAGGAGATGTCAGCTGCATGCGGACGAATCACCAAACCTGCATTCAATAAAATAGATCTGAGATCAATGGTAATTCAGAACCTGAAATGATTTCATAGCACATGATCATTATGCACACATAACAGTAAACAGGAAGTCAACTGGAGAATCTGTCAGAGTGAACTCACCTGGACTGGGCACTCGGTCCTGATAGGTCGGGATGTTTTCATCCAGAGTTTGTAACATCACCCACATGGTAAGACAAAACATCCCCGCCAGAAACGCATAGAAGACGAAGTAGAAGAGAAGGATGAGACCTGAGGGAGCCATTCAGAGAGCAGTTTCATTGAAACAGAAGAGGAAACAAACCATCAAACACAGACAAAACAAGGCCCTGCTCAATCAACTGATTCAAGCTGCAACCCTCAATCAATATGCGTAACTGCACTATCAATATAACCACATCAAATACGTGACCACAGCGTATATGTGATGTACTGTATATAACTATCTCTAATTCATATATATATATTGATGTTTGTTCAGAGTGTGTCTTTAGAGTGTTTCTTCAGATGAATGTCCTGAATGTTTGGACATCAGATACAGAGACACAATCCTGAGAGACAATTTCATCATAACAGAATCCCTCAGGTGTTTCCAGGTGTTTCTTTTCTAGGTGGTTTGACATCATAGGACTGAGTCCAGCTCCATTACCGGAGCCGCGAGCAACCTTCAACCTTGGGCCGGAGTGAGCTGCTTGGAGTATTTGATTAAACCATGTCCTGGCTGTAGGTAGGGCCTGCTTTAGTCACAGCAATGTAGGCCAGTACCAGGGTCTAAGCCTCTCTGCAGACACTGGCAGTCAGTGAAGGGAGTGGAGGAGAGGTGAAGGGTGAGAGGAACAGTCAAGCTGCTGCATTCTGCATGAGCTGGATGACCAGAGCCTGGACCAGAACCTGCGTCACCTTCTGGATCAGTAGGTATCCTCCTGATCAGGGGTATAGTGCTATTTTCATAAGTGCCGGAGCGCACCTATGACTCGCGCATGCATGTTGTGGCACGACCACAAAAAGAGAAGCATATTTCATTTCATTTCATTTTTATTTGTCCCGCTCATGGTACGCAAAACCAAATGTACAATAATTGCCACAGAACATGACTCTACCATCGAGCGAAAAGGAGCAGGGAGAAGAATAAAATCTTATGTGACATGCCCCTTTCTAAAAAAAAAAAAAAAAAAATAGATGGTCTGCCCTTCATAATGAACCACAGCCAAACATAACAGTATCTTAGGATACTAAGAGAAACCCACTTGACGGTTAACGGAAAGAAACAAAACAACACCAAAACATCATGTATAAGGAAAAGAAAAGTGCAACACCCTCATCTGAGTCCTACTGGAGAAGAAGGTGGAAAGCGACGCATGATGATAATAATAACAATAACAACAATGGCAATGGGACCCGCAAATACAGAGGAGACATCACATCAAAGACATCAAAAACATGAAGGACCAGAGTACATAGACTTATTCACATTCTGCTTCATATAGTCCCATCTTTCTTAATTTATACAACTTCTTTAACTGAAAAATACATATACAATTCTTTAGATCCTTGTGTTGAGAATTCCACAATTGTACACCAACTACCGAAATACACATTTGTTTAAGAGTAGTCCTTGCATATGGATGCTTAAAATTTAATTTCCTTCTGTGGTCTTCCTTGTCTGATCCAAAAACAAACAACTGTTGTAAATATGCTGGTAACATTCTGCTTT
The DNA here is from genome assembly GCA_028583405.1 of Pogonophryne albipinna. NCBI lineage: Eukaryota > Metazoa > Chordata > Actinopteri > Perciformes > Artedidraconidae > Pogonophryne > Pogonophryne albipinna. Next base: position 28,796,906 of record CM053256.1, read on the forward strand.
TTGCCCTGTGCATTACTGATGATGTCTGCAGCTCAGCTATGTCTTTGAGTTTCAAGAGTCCTGACTTAAAAAACAGTCTGTTGGTGTGTTCTCTTGAGTCAGCTTTATGAATTATTCTTACTGCCCTTTTCTGTAATAATGGCTTTATGTTGCTCATATACGTGTTACCCCACACTTCTATACAATAAATGAAAAATGGCAAAATGAGTGAACAGTACAACATCCTCAATGCCTTGTAATCTAGCAAATACTTTGCCTTGTTTAGAACAGAAATATTCCTAGACACTTTGGTTATAACATGTGCTATGTGTGATTTCCATGTCAGGTTTTCATCCAGCGTCACACCTAAGAACCTAAGAACCGAAATTCAGAAACCCTTTCAATAAAAACTCCATCAATGGACAATGAAATGTTTTCATCTTTTTTTCTATTAGCAAAAACCATAAACTTCGTTTTATTCAAATTTAGGGTTAACTTATTTTCATCAAACCATCTTTTAAGTTTGACCATTTCATGTCCAATACACTTTGCTAAAATGTTTAAGTCATCTCCTGAACAAAATAAATTTGTGTCGTCTGCAAACAACACAAATTGCAATAATGTTGACGTTTCACATGATGTACAAAATAAAAAGTGTAGGCCCTAAAACCGAGCCCTGCGGGACGCCACATTCTATGTTCATACACTCCGATGTACTACCAGCAAATTCTACATATTGTTGTCTGTTATCTAAATAACTTTTTAACCAATCTAGAACTACTCCTCTCACACCATATCTATGTAATTTCGAAATTAATAGGTAATGGTCTATGGTGTCAAATGCCTTTTTTAAGTCAATAAATACACCTATTGTGTATTTCTTTCTTTCTATAGCTGTTGTAATTTCTTCTGTTATTTTCATTAAAGGTAAAGCTGTAGATCGATTTTTTCTAAATCCATACTGACTCTCACTCATATGGACATAGCTACGATATAAAAACTGTGCTAAGGTATTTAGTATCTTATCCATTGGAACATGTTTAAGTGGGGGGTGGACCCAACATCCTCTAGATGTTTTTTAACATTTTGAAGTTAAATGCATCAATCTGGTGCACTTTGAGGGCAAATTAAGGACTGGATACTCTGGATACTGATCTATGGATACATCTCTCAACAACACCCATGTGAAACAGATTTACTTTTTCTTTATGCATATTTCACTAATCTATCCCCTTTTAAGCGGTATTCTTGTTTTACTGTCATATAGTATGAAATGGATTTATATACATCTATCAAAAATATAAACGCAACACTTTTGTTTTTGCTCCCATTTTTTATGAGATGAACTCAAAGATCTAAAACATTTTCTATATACACAAAATAACCATTTCTCTCAAATATTGTTCACAAATCTGAAAGAATGTGTGATAGTGAGCACTTCTCCTTTGCCGAGATAATCCATCCCACCTCACAGGTGTGGCATATCAAGATGCTGATTAGACAGCATGATTATTGCACAGGTGTGCCTTAGGCTGGCCACAATAAAAGGCCACTCTGAAACGTGCACTTTTGCTTTATTGGGGGGGTCTGGGGGGGGTCCGAAAACCAGGCAGTATCTGGTGTGAGGGGTCGGGGTAGGGGTAGGGGTTAGGGTTAGGGTTAGGGTAATGTTGTGAATCGAGTGGCCTGTGTTCGTCGTCCATTACATACGCCTGCCCATACCATAACCCCACCACCACCATGGGCCACTCGATTCACAACATTACCCTAACCCTAACCCTAACCCTAACCCTAACCCTACCCCTACCCCTACCCCTACCCCTCACACCAGATACTGCCTGGTTTTCGGACCCCCCCCAGACCCCCCCAATAAAGCAAAAGTGCACGTTTCAGAGTGGCCTTTTATTGTGGCCAGCCTAAGGCACACCTGTGCAATAATCATGCTGTCTAATCAGCATCTTGATATGCCACACCTGTGAGGTGGGATGGATTATCTCGGCAAAGGAGAAGTGCTCACTATCACACATTCTTTCAGATTTGTGAACAATATTTGAGAGAAATTGTTATTTTGTGTTTATAGAAAATGTTTTAGATCTTTGAGTTCATCTCATGAGAAATGGGAGCAAAAACAAAAGTGTTGCGTTTATATTTTTGTTCAGTGTATTATTTAACCTGTTTTTATTTATTCAGCTTAAAACAGGAGAAACAGACAGGAGACAGCTCTCTTCCGCCTTGGTGTAGAAACAGCTTCTTATATCCGTTATTCAGCTAATGCTAACAACAACAATCCCCGGTACCGGTGCGCTCTCTCTCTCTCTCGCTCTCTCTCTCTCTCTCTCTCTCTCTCTCTCTCTCTCTCTCTCTCTCTCTCTCTCTCTCTCTCTCTCTCTCTCTCTCTCACACAGAATGAGCTTGTGCCACACACATGGCCGAGCTTGAATGACTCAGAACCCAGAAGTACTGTATCATATTATTTTCTATGGTTTTATTGTATGATCAGTATGACAGATGAACAGATCATCACTGAGCTTTCAACTAAGCCACAGCTATGCAAAATATGCCACATGTGTATGGCTCCTTAGGGTACTGCACTTTGTGAAGTGCCGGAGCGGCGTTCAGCACTACACCCCTGCTCCTGATGGTGTTCTGGGTCAATAGGTATCCTCCTGATGGTGTAATGGTGTCCTCTGATGGTGTAATGGTGTCCTCTGATGGTGTAATGGTGTCCTCCTGATGGTGTAATGGTGTCCTCTGATGGTGTAATGGTGTCCTCTGGTGGTGTAATGGTGTCCTCCTGATGGTGTAATGGTGTCCTCTGGTGGTGTAATGGTGTCCTCCTGATGGTGTAATGGTGTCCTCTGATGGTGTAATGGTGTCCTCTGATGGTGTAATGGTGTCCTCCTGATGGTGTAATGGTGTCCTCTGATGGTGTAATGGTGTCCTCTGATGGTGTAATGGTGTCCTCCTGATGGTGTAATGGTGTCCTCCTGATGGTGTAATGGTGTCCTCTGATGGTGTAATGGTGTCCTCTGATGGTGTAATGGTGTCCTCCTGATGGTGTAATGGTGTCCTCTGATGGTGTAATGGTGTCCTCTGATGGTGTAATGGTGTCCTCTGATGGTTTAATGGTGTCCTCCTGATGGTGTAATGGTGTCCTCTGATGGTGTAATGGTGTCCTCTGATGGTGTAATGTGTCCTCTGATGGTGTAATGGTGTCCTCCTGATGGTGTAATGGGTGTCTATGGGGCGGATTCTTCCGAGCTGGAGTGTGTGACATCATCACTTAGAGCAGGGGTGTCAAACTCAATTTCATCGCGGGCCACATTCGCATAAAGGTTGCACTCAAAGGGCCGGTTTTAACTATATAAATTAGGGATGTTAAGATTCACCGATTCGCATCGGTGCACCGGCATAAACGTTCAAGATGCGAGTGCACCGGTTGAAAGAGTGCACCGGTTGAAAGAGTGCACATCGGCTACAGTTTGGGTTGAACGCGCAATGCATCGATTGTCGCGTCTCTTTGCATCGGTAAAAAAACGGTTAAAACCGATTCATTCATATATAACATTATCCACTCGTGTCAGCACTCTGCAGAGACGATCTTTGATCAGCCACTACTGTGCCCGAGAGCCGCGTGCACGCGCCACAGTTATCAACAAGCATGGAAGTCGCCAGAAACTGTATTTAAATCTCATCCTGATCACTGACCTGCCAGTGTGCAACTTGATTTTGACAGGAAAGCAACTGGAGACTTCTAGAATTGTGTGAGTAACATTCTGTGTTTAGACTTCTCTGTTTCAGTGTGTGTACTCTGTATACTTCTCTGTTTCAGTGTGTGTACTCTGTATACTTCTCTGTTTCAGTGTGTGTACTCTGTATCAATGCTCTGGAGTTGATCTGACTGAAATTGTGATTTTAAATCTCTAAACCGCTACAGTATCTGTCAGGCAGAAACTTGGGACAAGTCATTTGACTGAAACCTTCAAACTGAACTAACTGACTGCTAGGGTTAACTTTGATTTAAACATTTGTAGAATACTAAGAGCTTTATTGAGTAGGTGTAACTGTATTAAGGGTTAAACTCATAACTTTATAACTTAGGGTTTAATGTCATTGTAAAACCATTGGGCCACTTAAAAGACAATAACAAGTCAGGAGGGAGCCAGTCTAGATTTCCTTTTGAGGGCCACCAGCTGCAGAGAGTTAACTAATTAAAGGGGCGTGGCCCCACATCTGTGAGAACTCAGCAATCAAGTGTCCATTTTAGGTAGCACTTTCCTGGAGCGTCAGACAGGCTAAGACTGACAAAGACATTAGAGTCCTGCTGGAGTAAGACTGACAAAGACATTAGAGTCCTGCTGGAGTCACGAGGGAGGCAAAGAGGAGGCAAATCCTACTTTGATTGAGCTAAGTATCGCTGGTGTTTTATTTTATTTGGTTGTTTAGCCCCTCATGCTATAATCATGTGTATTTTCTCCATTCCTGTTCATGTGTCTTCTCGCAATTACCACTGGCCCCGTGTATCTCGTAATCAATATAACCGGCCTGGTCTCGTCTATCCCACATGCTCCACTGACATCCAACATCTAGTTTCAGGCGGCCTGTGGAACTGCCAGTCAGCTGTTCCTAAGGCTGACTTCATCTCTGGCTACGCTTCCCTGCAGTCTCTGGATTTCCTTGCTCTCACTGAGACGTGGATTACTCCATCCAACACATCCACCCCAGCAGCTCTCTCCACAGCATATTCCTTCTCCCATACACCCAGACCCACTGGCAGAGGAGGTGGCACTGGTCTCCTGCTCTCTCCCAAATGGAGCTTTTCCCTCTTCAAGCTACCTAACTTCACTCCTTCCACCTTTGAATTCCATGCCGTCACAGTAACCCATCCTATACAATTAACCCTTGTTGTTCTCTACCGTCCACCAGGCGCCTTGGGAGACTTCTTGGAGGAATTAGATAATCTCCTCTCACACATCCCTGAAACTGGCCCTCCCGCTGTACTTCTCGGAGACTTCAACCTCCAGACAGGGAAGATAGACGAACTAACATCTCTGTTAACCGCCTTTGCATTCTCACTGTCTCCATCCCCACCAACTCATAAAGCTGGCAATGTCCTTGATCTCATATTCTCAAGGAACTGCACTACTTCTAACCTCTCCGTAAACCCGCTCCACACATCCGATCACTTCTTCATCTCATTCTCTCTACCCCTTTCCAAACATAACAAACTAATCTCTTCTCATCCTGCACCTGTCCGCCGTAACCTTCGTTCCCTCTCCCCCTCTACCTTTGCCTCATCGGTGCTCTCAGCCCTCCCTTCCTCTGACTCGTTCCAACTCCTGCCTCCAAACTCTGCTGCAGAAACTCTCCTCTCTACTCTCTCATCCTCTCTGGACTCTCTCTGTCCTCTCACATCTCGGCAGGCTCGTCAGTCCCCTCCTGCTCCCTGGCTAAATGATGCACTGCGTGCTAATAGAACCGTCCTTCGGGCAGCAGAGCGGAAATGGTGGAAATCCAAACACTGTGACGACCTCCTAACCTATCAGGCTCTCCTCTCCTCTTTCTCTGCTTCCATCTCACAGGCAAAAAGCACTTTCTTTCAAGATAAGATCCAATCTTCCTATTCCAATCCCAAAAAACTATTTTCCATCTTCTCCTCCCTCCTGGACCCCCCAAAAGCCCCTTCCCCCTCCTCCCTTCTGTCAAGCGACTTTGTTAACCACTTTGAAAAAAAGGTTGATGATATTCGCTCTTCTTTTTCTGACTCACCTCTACTCACCGCTGGGTCACCAGACCCTCCTTTCACCCACACACTGACCTCCTTTTCCCCTCTCTCTCCAAGTGAGGTTCTTACCCTCATTACCTCTGCCCGCCCTACCACCTGTCCTCTGGACCCTATCCCTTCAAACCTCCTTCAGACTATCGCTCCTGATATTCTACCGTTTCTCACCCATTTCATCAACACTTCTCTAACTTCTGGTCACTTTCCAAACAGTCTCAAGGAGGCAAGAGTAAACCCTCTCCTAAAGAAACCCACTCTCAACCCGTCTGATGTTATAAACTACAGGCCTGTCTCTCTCCTCCCGTTCCTGTCTAAAACACTTGAACGCGCTGTCTTTAAACAACTCTCCTGTTATCTCCATCATAACAACCTTCTGGATCCGCACCAGTCTGGTTTCAAGGCAGGTCACTCCACAGAAACTGCCCTCCTTGCTGTCACTGAGGAACTGCACACTGCTAAAGCAGCCTCCCTCTCCTCTGTCATCATCCTTTTGGACCTGTCTGCTGCATTCGACACGGTGAATCATCAGATCCTCCTTCGCACTCTCCAAGAACTTGGAGTTTCAGGCTCTGCACTTTCCCTCCTCACCTCATACCTCAAAGACCGCACCTACAGGGTTACTTGGAGAGGGTCTGAGTCCGACCCTTGTCAATTAACTACAGGGGTCCCTCAGGGCTCTGTTCTTGGTCCCCTCCTCTTCTCCTTGTACACAAACTCGCTCGGATCAGTCATTAGCCCGCATGGTTTTTCATACCACTGCTACGCTGACGACACCCAATTAATTCTGTCCTTTCCCCGCTCAGAGACCCAGGTCGTCGCACGCATCTCTGCTTGTCTAGCTGACATCTCTCAGTGGATGTCTGCTCATCACCTCAAGCTCAACCTTGACAAGACTGAACTGCTTTTCCTTCCGGGAAAAGATTGTCCCACTCTTGACCTAACAATCAACATCAGCACCTCTGTTGTTTCCCCGACTCAGACTGCAAGGAATCTGGGTGTGACCCTAGATAACAACCTGTCCTTCACTGCAAACATCGCTGCTACAACCCGCTGCTGCAGATACACGCTTTACAACATCAGGAGGATGCGTCCCCAGCTGACCAAGAAAGCGACACAGGTTCTGGTCCAGGCTCTCGTCATCTCACGCCTAGACTACTGCAACTCCCTCCTGGCTGGTCTACCTGCATGTGCCATCCGACCTCTGCAGCTCATCCAGAATGCAGCTGCTCGCCTGGTCTTCAACCTTCCTAAATTCTCCCACACCACGCCGCTCCTCCGCTGCCTTCACTGGCTTCCGATAACTGCTAGAATCCACTTCAAGACAATGGTACTTGCGTACCATGCTGTGAATGGATCTGGCCCTTCCTACATCCAGGACATGGTTAAACCGTACACCCCAGCACGTGCACTACGCTCTGCATCAACCAAACGGCTCGCTGCACCCTCGCTGCGAAGGGGACCCAAGTTCCCATCAGCAAAAACACGTGGGTTTGCTATCCTGGCTCCAAAATGGTGGAATGAGCTCCCCATTGACATCAGGACAGCAGATAGCTTACACACCTTCCGGCGCAGACTGAAAACTCATCTCTTTCGACTCCAGTTCGAGCGATAGAACTATTAACAAAGCACTTATATACTAATAAAGAGCTGGCTTATCTAAAGCCAGTTGAGTAGCACTTGAAATGTTTTTGCTCTATGAAGCCTGATGTACTTATATGATTTTGTTTTCTTCAAGTTTCTATTTTGTTGGTCGAACGCACTTATTGTAAGTCGCTTTGGATAAAAGCGTCAGCTAAATGCAATGTAATGAGGAGAAAGAAATACACAGCGCACCGAAAAATAAATATAAATCAAACGTTTGGCAACACTTCGGATTCTTCAAAAATGACGGACAACTTGATCAATCACAAGCAATTTGCAAACAATGCCGTGCTGCTATAAAATACACGAGCAGTACCACAAATTTAGCGAGGCACCTAAAGAGGCGACATGGGGTCTGCGGCTGTCTCCCTATCCTCCCCGGATTCAGCTGAAGCTAACCCGGCTATCCCTGGCGGCAGCAAGACTGGTGAGCAGCAGCATATCACAACTTTTTTTCATGCTCCGCTGGCTAACAGTTCTACCCGCTCCAAGGCAATAACTGACGCCATCGCCTTCTTTATCTGTAAAGATATCCAGCCGTACAGTGTCACGGAGAATGAGGGCTTCCTACACTTCCTACACATTTTGGAGCCCAGGTACCAAATAAGAGGTTCTTTACCGAGAAACAAATCCCTGCTCTTTATGACAAAGTGAGAAGAGAGTTAGTTGACTCGCTGAGCAATGCCCAAAGAGTTGTAATTACAGTTGATGGCTGGACGTCTTGCACTACTGACTCATATGCAGTGTTGTGCTAGTTACTGAAAACCAGTAACTAGTTACCATTACTAGTTACTTCATTTCAAAAGTAACTCAGTTACTTTACTGATTACTTACACCAAAAAGTAATGCGTTACTGTGAAAAGTAACTTTTTAGTTAAAAAAGGGCTCCCATGAATGCCCTTATAGCCTTCATTTCAGTACTGTTATTGCATTGGAGAATAATACAATCTGTTGATCAACTTGACATGCATTATATGCAATCTGGATTGCATCGATATTAGCTGGCTTTCCATTTTTGTATATTCTTTCTCCAGGTAGTTGGAAAAAGTTTTCCGTCCCATATGCCGTGTGCCGCCCGGACATGGTATCATGCTAACTAGCTCCCTGAAAGCGGGTGACTCCACTGTAGCAATAGCCTGCATGTGTTCTACAACATACCGTGCAATGGCTTTATCGACTTTTCCCTGGCTAGCAGTCCCTTGGTTAAAATTCAGCCGCTGTTGCTTAGGTGGAGGTGGAGTGGCGTCGGCTGAGTCTGGGTCTGTGCCGGTCTTAGTTACTAGCTTCGTCCCAGCATGTTGTTTTTCCAGATGTTTTAAGAGATTTGAATGACTGGTTTGGGCAGTAGATAGGATCTTTGACCCGCCAGGACACAACTTACATTTAACAGAAACTTTCTTTTCTTTGTGCTCGACAAAAGTGAAATAGTGAGAATATCTCCAGGTGGAGAAACTAGACTTGAGCTCCGCCGCCGCCATGATAGTCTTGTTAGTAAACAACACAAACACGCCCACAGCCCGTCTCCCCATGTGACACAGGAAGTATAGTACATTTACTCAAGTACTGTACTTAAGTACAATTCTCATCTCTGTTCGCCTGGCTGTTGACTATATAAAAAAACTAACGCAGTAACGGAGTAACGCACCATGTAGTAACGGTAACTGAGTTACTGAATTTAAAAAGTAATGCGTTAGAGTAGTAGTTACTGCCAAAAATAACGGCGTTACAGTAACGCGTTAGTGCCAACACTGCTCATATGTCACGGTCACAGCACACTATGTTGATGACGAGTGGGTATTGCAAAGCCATGTTCTGCAGACCAGAGTGTTCAACGAGGCCCACACAGGAAATAATCTAGCAATGTTACTGCAAGAAGTTTGCCGCGAGTGGAAAATTGAAGACACGAATCCAGCGTTGGTCACAGATAATGCTAGAAACATGATACTGGCTGGAGTTGGTGCACAGATGGAGCCACATGTGCGATGCATCGCGCACACACTAAACCTGGCCTCCCAAAAAGCCCTGAAGGTGGACAGGGTGTCAGAGCTTCTGGGGAAAACGAGGAAGGTGGTGACTTATTTCCACAAAAGCCCAAAAGCAACTGAAGCTCTCCGTGAAATGCAGATCCAGTTACACCTGCCTCACCACGAGCTAATGATGTTTCCACAAGGTGGAACAGTTCCCTGGACATGTTGGAGCGTTTTGGGAACAGCAGCCTGCTGTGTTGAACACCCTGCTGTCAACGAAGATAAGGAGGGGAGAAGCCATGGCCAGCCTGACAGAGGATGACATGACATTAATCCCAGAGGTCATCAAATTGATGTCCCCCCTGAAAGTAGCAACTACACTCCTCAGTGAGGAAAACAACCCCACCATCTCAATGATCTCCCCAATCCAGAGCAAACTGCAGAGGCAGTTCCAGCCAGATGAGAGCGATCATATGGTCATTTCCCAGATGAAGGAACGATTCAGACCGGACTTTGATGGTCGCTACACATATCTCCAAGACCTCCTCCACTACGCCTCAGCACTGGATCCCCGCTTCAAAGACCTGGCTTTCCTGGATGACAATGAAACTAAGGACATGATATTCATGAAGATAACAGCAGAGGTGGTGAAGATGGATGGACAGGTAATATACTACTCAATATATTGTAGCTAGTGTCTGTCTCACTTTCACTGTTATTTACCTGTGGCTTACTTAACTGACGCTTATTTGTTTAGTTTAAGGAAATCTAATAGCTCATCTGTGCTGATTATTGTCAGGCAGGGGATGGTGATACACTTAATGAGGACCAGGCAGCTGAAACAGAAGGTGACAGGAGCCCCCACAGAGAGGAAGAAGAGACAGGTTTGTTTTGATAGGAACTGTGCCAAAAGTTATAAAAGTGTATTGATTTGAAAATGGGTGTATACTATAGTATTGTATTGTATGTCATCATTTTTGTAATCTAAAAATCCTCTCTTCTCTTCTTTTCCACTCCCTAGATGATGTCCCTCCCATGAAGAAGACGGCCTTGGACCAGATGTTCGGTGATTTCCTCCCTGCAAGATCACCAGTAAAGAAGACCACAAAGGAGAGAGCTAAGGAGGAAGTCTTAAAGTACAGGGAGAGGGATGCTTTAGGTTTGAGTGGTGATGTGTTGCAGTGGTGGACAAAACAAGTGGATCTTCCACTGCTCTCAACATTGGCAAAGAGCTACCTGTCCATCCCTGCAACAAGTGTACCCTCTGAAGGAGTGTTTAGTACAGCCGGTGACATAGTGACAGCAAAGCGCAGCTTGCTTCACTTATATTCCTTAAGAAAAACCTGCAAGCCAGACATATGAGTGAAGCTCAGTGAGGTGTTATGTCACTGAGAGTGGTTTTAATTTTTACAGGAGCCTGTGACTGCCAATAATAGTTGAAATGTTATTAAGACCTATTTTTGAAAGGTTATTTGTATTCGTTATATGTTCATAATAGAAACCGCTGCTTTCTGCTCACTGGTGAGTTAGCCTACTGAATGAGTGGTATGTGCATCAGTCTGGCAGTTGTATGGCCATTGCTATATGGTAATTGTTTTTTCAATAAGGAATAAAACAAAATCCTCTTTCGTACCATATTAATTGTGTCATTATTTTGCACCGTGTTGAATCGCATCGTATCGCCCCGTATCGCATAATGTTGAATCAAATCGTATCGAACTGTATCGCAACAGGGGTGAATCGTATCGCATCGCCTGGTGTTTCAAATGTATCGTTAATGTATCGTATCGTGGCAACGTATCGAGATCGCATCGGCCTCATTGATGGAGATGCACATCCCTAATATAAATATATAATATATATATCAAATAATGTGTTATATTCAGGGGCGGACTGGGGGGAAAAGTGGCCCGGGGATTAATTGACAGACAGGCCCACTTAATGCGCAGCATGTATCGGCCGGCCGGCGATGAAAGTATGTTACTTAACAAAAAACCCATTTAATGTTATTTTGGACCATTACTCATAAAGTAATCACATTACCTGAGCAGCCCTTGAGTTGCCTAGAGCAAAATAGTTACAGCATATATTTAGTGATTTTAATGTTAACAGATCATTGATGCAATAACATTTGGACCCAATTTGCCTGACTTGACACATGGAATAAAACATGGGCGTAGGAAGCATCCTCAATGTGGGTGAGACAATTTAACAGGGGGTGTGGGCAGGTGGTGGACCTCACCTCCTCTAGGGGGGTCCTGGGGCAAGCTTTAAATGTTGAAGTTAAAAGCATCAATCTGGTGCACTTTGAGAGCAACATTAGGGACTAAATCTATGGCAGTCAGTAGGGGCTTGGACTGTGAGCCGTAGGGTCGCCGGTTCAAGTCCCCGACGTGACCTATTTGGAGTGTGGACTTCTACTTGGAGAGGTCCCAGTTCACCTCCTGCCCTGCCGTGGTGCCCATGAGCAAGGCACCGGACATCCCCCTTCCCCCCTCACTCCCATTGCTCCCAGGGCGCTGTGCAATAGCTGCCCACTGCTCCTGGTGCTAGACTCCTGGTGCTAGACTCCTGGTGCTAGACTCCTGGTACTAGACTCCTGGTGCTAGACTCCTGGTACTAGACTCCTGGTGTTAGACTCCTGGTGCTAGACTCCTGGTGCTAGACTCCTGGGGCTAGACTCCTGGGGCTAGACTCCTGGTGCTAGACTCCTGGCGCTAGACTCCTGGCACTAGACTCCTGGCGCTAGACTCCTGGCGCTAGACTCCTGGCGCTAGACTCCTGGCGCTAGACTCCTGGCACTAGACTCCTGGTGCTAGGATGGGTTAAAAGCAGAGAACACATTTCACTGTGTGTGCTGTGTGCTCTGCATGTGTGACCATTAAAGAGGGTTTCATCCCTCCCAATTCTTCTTCTTCTTCTTCAACACCCATATGAAACAGAACTGTGAACAGATTTACTTTTTCTTTCAACATGTATTTGAACAGCAAGTGGAGGCAAAAGTGACTGCACCCAAAACAATAAACCTGCTAGCTAACTAGCCTAAACTCAGTAACAGAATGTGGGCAACACGTTCTTCTCCACAGCCGCGCCACCTCTGAGTCAGACGTCACTTCCCCCTTTTCTATCCTACGGGTACAGCCACTCCCCCTGAACCCCGTTTCCCCCCCCCCTCCCCTATACAAGCCCCTCCCTCTGAACCCAGAGCTCGCTACAATACTGTATACTCTATACACAAACTATACAAAAACGCCTTTACGCTTTGGAGCTTGTTTATCCATCTGTAAGCAACTGCCAGCTCGGTCTCTCAGTCACTCACTCCTGATCGTTCACTGCTCAGTGACAGCTGCTACGGGCCTGATGTGTGAAATTGAAACTGATAGATAGAACAAAGGTAGCCTATCAAAACGGCCCAGCCCAGCCCAGTGGGGTGTGGCTGGGCCGTTTTGATAGGCTACCTTTACAAATGTGGGTCGGTAGGATTTAGATTTTTGGCCCTCCGGCCCACACACAGCACCGGCCCACCGGGGAAACTCCCGGTATTCCCAATGGCCAGTCCGGCCCTGGTTATATTACATTATTGCCTCTGAATTGGATTATTATCGGATTGGAAAATAACTTAGTAATTAACTATGTCTGAAAGCAGAAGTAGAGGGCAAATAATTGCAAGTCTCTTCAGTGGGCATGGGCACACAGAACTCCTAGCCAACATTAAATAAATATATATAAATATGCCTATGAAATACATTCATAAATAAGGCAATAAATGTACATTTAAATATGCATTTATTTATTTAATGGGACTCTTATTTCATAATGCCACATTTCCATTTCTAATATTCAAATGAACGGGCGTGGTTAGCTCACAGATCCAGACCAAAGCAACCACAACACTGAATCAATAGCTCTTGTTTCACACTCCAGTACTCTTAAAGTCACCTATCATGCTATTTTTAGGCAATATCATAGGTCTCAGATATATACAAATATATAAAAAACATGTCTATGAAGTGTTTTGCTCAAAATACCTAACAGATCACCCATTCTAGCCTCATGTCCCTTTATTTCACTTCCTGTTTCAAAAGTGCAGATTTTGGGTATAAAGCTTTAATAAAAAAAAAAATTGATAAAAAAGAGGGGCGGAGCTTATGCCTGCTCATGCGGGAGATTCTACCGGCAGATACTGCCGTGATGAAACGCCATATCATGGATTATCAAGGATTCTCTCTGAAACAGTCTGGAGCTCAAAGGCTTTCTCTCTTGCCGGTTATACCACAAGGTGAGT